>OZ018322.1:27512020-27889520 GCA_963969495.1 Ceratothoa steindachneri
ACGAATTCTCGAATGTAGATATAGTTATATATATCGGGTAAAATAAACTAAATTAAACTTATGCGTAGGAAAAAACTGCCCAGAGTTACTCCAAAAAACACGAATTAATTAAAGCCGATAAATGCGACGGAGTGCAAAAAATAAAGTAATTAAACAGGTTAAATTTATCAAGTAAAGTATAACACGGGGATAGGATCATTATTCAACATACTATAAATATATACTGCAAAGTGATAAATTAAATGTATCTTAGGGTGAGTCGAATCCAACGCAAAAAAGTTGCATTGCAATGTAGACGTATAGCCAAGTGTACGGGAATATGCGCACACAGGCTCTAAGGCAGGCTAAGCAAGGCAACAACTGTTATTGTTCTAAGAGTGCGATTTGAATAGATAGATGCAGCTGCGTGACCAAGGAATATTCGAAACACAACAACAGAAAGAGATTTCAATACACACTAAATGAAAGGCACAACAATAAATATGGATATATATATAGGTACAAGAATAAGACGGAATTAGGTTCCGAATACTAAGTAGATAACCGTGGTTATTGAATGGTTATAATGGGAGATTTAAAATAATGAGTGATTTGGTTCCTTTGAACCTCGGGTGAAAGCGGGGCAAGCTTGTGGGGGAGGTTTTGGTGACCTTGATTACTCACGGGGTAGCCAAAAACCAGCAGCGGGTGGGGCTACTTTCTCGAACTTGTGTTTTGCGAGATGCAGGCCTCTTGTCCTCAAGAGGTCACCAAAAGAACTTCGGAGGACGGCTTCCCCAATCCTTGATCCGAAGGCGGTCCGAAAGGCTGACGTTGCCTCACGAGACTCTTCTCCCTAACCCGAAGATACGGGTGTGATTCTAGCTCTTACGTGGCTTACGACCATCACTCACACTTCTCGGGAGAGAGCTTCGTTGAACCGAACTCCTTTCGGGGAAGTGTCATCTAACCAAATCTGTCTGTAATCCTGGTACATATATACCAGGAGTTCTCCTAAAACAGGGAGAGAGAGAAGCCTTCTCGAACCCTCGTTATCAGCCGTGACAAACCGAGCGTCTCCTTGCGGGAAAGCGTAAGATGCAGGGATTAGCAGCCAGACGGACGACCAGTGGCTGGAGCCATAAAAGCTGTTCGCGGCGAACATACAAAATAGATGAGTAATCTCTCGGCGGCCCGAAATGAGGGGAGGGGGAGATTGAGACGGTGGGGAGGTAGTCTTCAATTTCAGCGTCATGCCTCGGTGTGAATTTTTGCGGTGACCTGGTGGCAAGTCCAAAAAGGGTGAAGTCGGAGGGGGGGGGGAGTTCCCTCTCGCTTTCTCTCCTGAAGTAATATCTTAGGAGGTGGGGAAATAATATTATTCTAGGGATCTCTCTAAACTCCTCCTTATCCAAAGACATTTTACAGCACAGAACACTTTGGAGCGAAAAAAATGTCTACAGTAATTTCATCAAGAGGGAAACTTATAAAACTAAAATTATAACGTTTGCCAACAGAGAAAAAATAACACTACACTGGATTTAATATGTGTAACCAGAGATAACTTAATCTATACATACACACACACAACCTCAACAAGGCAAAAAAAAGGAAAAATAGTATTTACAAAAATGAATCAAACGCCTATTTTACTATACACTCAGATTGTTGGAGGGGGGGTCCTCTCTTGGATTCCTACTCAAGCTATCGGCTAGGCAGTTGTCGGTGCCTTTAACATACAGGATCCGAAATTGGTACTTGATGAGTAGTAGGCTCCAACGCATTGAACGGTCATTTTGGCTCTTACAGCTTTTTAGGTACGCCAGGGGTTTGTCGTCACTTTCGACAATAGATTCTTTACCTATGAGAAACATCCTAAACTTACGAATAGACCACACTATGGCTAACGCTTTAAGCTCTATGGTGGCATACGCCTTTTCGCTATGGGACAGCTTCCTGCTAGCATATCCTACAGGATATCCCACTTCATCGCCATCATATTGGACGAGAGCACAACCTAGGCCATCCTTGGATGCATCGGTACGAACTCCGATTGTTTTATTAGAATTCGATAATCTCAAGATAAGGGCAGAGATTAGCTTGCCCTTTAACTGGTGGAAGCGATCTTGCGCGGAAAGGGTCCAATCGACTGGATCGGGGGCCGCCGTTCTCTTAAGCATGTCGTTAAGGGGCGAGGCTATGGTAGAGAATCTCAGCCCAAAACGCCGATAGAATGACACGGGAAAGCCTTCCAATAAGTGCGAGATTGGGGTTTACGTTCAAGTCGGAGTTAGGCTCCGCTTGGGGGGAAGGATAGACGGCAGGGAATACTTGTCGTCTGCCTCTACGCACAGCGTTTTGACCAGACACATGGGTTCAACGGGATAGGAGTGTCCCTCGCTTGACCGGGGACAAATGGGGCCTATTAGGTCGATTGAGACCCGGGCGAAGGGCTCAGCCACTCTCGGGGTCTTTTGAAGGGATGCGGGGGCTACACGTCCTTTGGAGGTGACTCTGGCAAAGGTCACAGGACTTGCAGACGTCGATAATTTCTTTGGCCGCTCCTGGCCCCCCCAAAATATTTAAAAACTCGCTGTGCCGTTTTGTTATGACCGAAATGTCCAGCCATTAGGCCATCATGAGCCATCTTTGGAATGGTTTCGATATTCGTTCTCGGCGCACACAACGCGTTGGTCGGGGGGGGGGGGGCTCTCCGGTTCTACAGAAGAACGGTATACTAGCGCGTCCTTCACAGTGTATTCGATCTTCCGATTGCCTCGCACCGTTTCAGTTTCCTTCTTCCTTTCTTTTTCCCACAGGGGTTGTAGTGGGGGGCAATTCTTCTGCGCCTCATCACATTGAACATTCGTGGCGAGGTCGATGTCTGGAGATAATAGGGGTACTGGAAACGATACATCCTTATCGGCCTGGGACCTGGTAAAGACCGGCTAAGAAATTGGGTTTTGAGAGAGCTGTGCGCTCTGTCCAATGAGGATGGAGCAGAATTTTATCGGGGCCGCGACTACGTCGGTCCATCCGGTGAAGTACTGGCACTCAATATGGCACCGTACCACTGGGAACCTGGTGGCACGACCTAAAACGTCATGCACCAACGCGAACCTCTTATGTTGGGGACTTAAGGGGGGGTATTATTTGTCGGAAACTACTATACAGGTGCTACCTTCATCTCTAACCAAGGCTGACACTCTGCAACCATTTACTGCGCCATTTTCAAACTGGAACCCCCCGGGAGAACTCTTGTTGAACAGGAAATTTACCTGTTGATCCTGGTAAGAGGGAGCAGGGGCCGCTGGCAGATTAGGCGAGGGGGCAGCAGATATTTGGTGGACCTGGTGACTGGACGAGGTCCTCGTTGAGAATTTTGGGGGCAATTGTAACTTGAGTGCCCAAAGATGCCACACGTAAGGCATACAATTTGTCTACGGGGGTAGTTGCTAGGCATGGAGGAGAGTAACGGGGGCTTCACGTCATTTTGCTCTCGCGGAGAGTAAGGCCTATACTTTCTCGGCGCCTGTACTTTTACGAAGCCGTTGTTACCCTTGGGTTGGCTTCGGTTAAACCCAAACTTGTGTTTGGGGGAGGGGGGGATGGTTCTTCTTGACCACAATGGGGTAGAGGTCGTGACTGGAAGCGTGAAGGTCAGCTTCTTACACACACTCTTTGAAAGTGGACGCTCTTCTGTCGGCTATGAAGGCCCTTAGTTCGTGAGGGAGAGTCGACATCAGTTGATCCCTTAGAATGAAGTCAATTTGTGACTCATAATCATTTGATACTTGGACGGAATCCAGCCAGAATTGGTAGTTACGCCGAACCGTGAATCCAAATTGCCTGTAGGTTTGGCCTGGCTGTATTCGCGCGGAGCGGAATCTAATCCTATAGAATTCTGGATTCGTGTTAATAGGAGAAAGAAGTTCTGCCTTTAGGGTTAAATGATCAAGGGTGGCCTCTGAAGGAAGCGAAATGAATATGTCGCTAAAACGAAGATTCAAGAGTCGAAGTAACCGGGCGACACCATCTGATTCTAAGTCCCAATTGTTGATTTCGAAGATCTTCTCGAAGTGCGTTAAATAAGAGCAAAAATCTTTTCCATCCTTCTATGCGGGGCATTTTAGTGAGGACACTTGAGCCTGTTCATTTCGAGATCCTACGGAGTTTATATCGACTTGGTCACGGCTTACCTCTCTCTCATGCTGCCTAATTCTTCCAGTATATTCTGCTTCTCTCTGTGCTTTTCTTTCTCTCTTTTCTTCTTCTGCTTCTCTCTATGCTTTTCTTTCTCTCTCTTATGCTTCTGCTTCTCTCTATGCTTTTCTTTCCGCACGTTCGTTACGTTCCTCTTCCTGGACGTAAGCGATTAAATCTTTGCCAGATAAGCCTAGGATCTGCCCTTGCTTATGAAAGCGATCGAATGAAATCATCCCGGAAATGCTACTTTCGGCATTTGCATACGAAAAAGCTGCCAGAACTATTTAAGCTTTACCCCAAATAAATATAAATTCTACTAACGACAAAATTATTAAAAATTCCTAGTAAAAATCGGGCAAACTCACACAAAAAAATAACTAACTAACGGGTGAATCTGACTCAAGACACAAAAAGGCGGTTAGTATTATTGCTTAGCTAGTATCCTAAAAAAGAAAATTGTCCTAATATATTGATGTTCAGATATTCTTGGTAATGCAGCTGCTAGCAATTGAACTTAGTGCTTCAAAATCAGGTGAGGAAGACCCAAAACCTGACGCGCCAAACTATATATATATATATATATATATATATATATATATATATATATATATATATATATATATATATATATATATATATATATATATATATATATATATATGTATATATATATATATATATATATATATATATATATATATATATATATATATATATATATATCTTTATGTCGACGTATGACCAAGTGTACGGGAATATGCGCACACAGGCTCTAAGGTAGGCTAAGCAAGGCAACAACTGTTATTGTTCTAAGAGTCCGATTTGAATAGATAGCTGCAGCTGCGTGACCAAGGAATATTCCAAACACAACAACAAAAATAGATTTAAATTCACACTAAATGAAAGGCACAACAATAAATATGGATATATAATAAGACGGAATTAGGTTCCGAATACAAATTAGATAACCGTGGTTATTGAATGGTTATTATGGGAGATTTAGGGTAATGAGTGATTTAGTTCCTTTGAACCTCGAGTGTAAAGTAGGGAAAGCTTGGGGGGGAGGGGTCTTGGTGACCTTGATTACTCACGGGATGCCAAAAACCAGCAGCGGGTGTGGTTACTTTCTCGAACTTGTGTTTTGCGAGATGCGGGCCTCTTGTCCTCAAGAGGTCACTGGACGAAATTCGCAGGGGATGGGGGGACTTCTCTACACTCGTCTTGAGCGAGCTATCAGGCTTCTTGTCCTCAAGAGGTCACCAAAAGAACTTCGGAGGACGGCTTCTCCAATCTTTGATCCGAAGGTGGTTCAGAAAGGCTGACGTTGCCTCACGAGATTCTTCTACCTGACCCGAAGATATGGGTGTAGTGTCCAGCTCTTCCGTGGCTTACGACCGTCACCTACACTTCTCGGGAGAGAGCTTCGTTGAACCGAACTTCTTTCGCGGAAGTGTCGACTAACCAAATATGTCTGTAATCTTGGAAAGGGTACATATATATCCGGAGTTCTCCCAAAACAGGGAGAGAGAGAGGCCTTCTTGAACCCTCGTCATTGGCCATGACAAACTGAGCGTCTCCTTGCGGGAAAGCGTAAGAGGCAGGGATCAGCGGCCAGACGGACAGCCAGCGGCTGGAGCCATAAAAGCTGTTCGCGGAACCTACAAAATAGATGAATAATCTCCCGGCCCGCGGGGAAGGGGGGGGGGATTCAGACGGCGGGGAGGTAGTCTTCAATTTCAGCGTCATGCCTCGGTGTGAATTTAATTTTTTACGGTGACCTAGTGGCAAGTCCAAAATGGGTGAAGTCGGGAGGGGGAGGGGGGTAACCTCTCGCTTTCTCTCCCGGAGTAATATCTTAGGAGGTGGGGAAATAATATTATTCTAGGGGATCCCTCTACATACAATAATGTAAAATAAATGAAAAATAATATATTGGTTCATTACTTCTAAATTAAAGAGCGAACATCGCATACATAAAGACAATATTTCGTATAATGGCCTCTTGCATCTATCATAGCCTGTTGTTATAGAACTAATTTTGGTCCATTACTCCTATCGAACAGCCTATATATCTGCTCTACCCGAAAACTTACGTTCTCGCATTTTAGGTTCCAAAATACTCCATAAATTTTCCCTAGGATTCAGATCCGGGAATCACTTTGGGGGCGGGGGGGGTTGAACAACAGGGTTTGAACAACATAGTAACCACTCCGTTGTTCTTCGAGCATTCTAGTTTGCGTCGTTGTCCCCTCGGGGTCCTAGTTTGTCTGCACTTTCCGACAAATTATCCCGTAAAATATCAATATACAACCGCAGCCAATAGTTTTCGGACACCTGGAATTTTTATTAGTCCTCGGGTATGTTTTATGAATATGTTGGTGTAGGTTTACATCCATGTGTCCGATACATCTGGAGAGCAAAATAAAAGTACAAGCTTCCTTATAACTTTTTTTTAAAATATCTAAAATGGCGATGGTATTAAAATTAATGAAACCTGGTATCTGTATGCGATATGTTACAGTAAAAAATTCTTCATATAACGTTTCAGGTTTGTTCATTAATATGATCAGAAAAATCGGCAGAAAAGGGATAATTTTGCTTTTGCCGATATTTGTTCTGGTGGAGAAACCAGGTTTTCCTTTGTGGCATTTCAGAAATCTTGGGGAAATCCACGCATTCTAATGGTCCCATCCATGGGACGTGTGACCCCCCCAAAAGAGGGTTTTGATAATTATCTGTTGAATGAGACCAAACAGAAGTCTCTCCCTTCAATAGTTTAGCCGCGAGGATTTTTTCAATCTTTTTTTTTAATTCCAGATTTGATAATTTGGATTCTTGTTTGAGTTTAACTGCTTAAATGGGGTTCTTGTTTTGAGTTGGAGACTACCACCACCACCGATACTACTACACCCCACCACCCACACAACCACTACTACTACACTACCTCCACCACCACCACTACCACTACTACTACTATATTACCACCAACAACACTACTACTACACAACGACCACCACCACCACAATTTCTAATACACCATCACTACTACTATACAACCGCCACTACCACAACTACTACGACACCACCATAACCTCCCAAACCATTACTACTACACCACAACCACCACTTCTACTACAATGACACTACTACTACTATACCACACCCTTGCGCGTGTATTCACGCATCGCATCTTAAGCTCATCGTCGCCTTTATGACCAGATGGATGGATGTGTTGGCTGAGCTTTCTGGACGTGTTGGTGGCCTACCTAACGTGACCAGGAGCGGATCCAGGGAGCGGGGGCTAGGGAGCTGAAGCCCTCCCCTCAAAAATTTCAAACCCGTTTGTGTATATATTTCCCTGTTAAGCCATACTTCTATTCCACTATTCAGAAAGAGTTATGTAATAATATAGAATATATATTAAACAGTTTTTAAACCGTTGCGATCAAATGTATCTTATATGATACATGTCTAAAATGGAGGTAAATCTTAAAAAATAATTATTGAATTCAGTATTATACCTTAGCCGACCTCCGAAAATTACAATTCATAATTTTCTGATGTGTGGAAAAAATTTGGCTCTGATAGAGTTGGTGCTCACTCCTTTTTATAAGATGCTGTTATCAATGGTAGGTAAGGTAACCATTATTACTCAGAGGGAGGGATTCAGGTTAGGCCGCCCTCCCCAAATTTTATCCTGGATACGCCACTGAACGTGACAAGACAAATTGAAAACGGGAACAGTTTTGAACATAATTTCTGTTTAGTTCGATTTTTTATTTGATTTAGACTCAAATTGGCCTGTAGATTTTAAAACTACAGCTATTTTATAGTCGCGTGCATGTGACTCTATAAGATACTATGTCGTTCCGTAGGTCGGACGGTCGGACGGTCGGTTGGTCGGATAAAAACCATTTTACTTTTCACTGAGCTTGGGGGGGCAATAACATCGTAACTATTTAGCCGTTCGAACGAAATTTGAAACCCCTATGATGTTTTAACATTCTCTTTCGAATGATATAATTCCCTAGGTCCTCTCTAGGTTAGTCCTGAAATTTTTTTAAAGTTTCGAAGGTTGTAAGCTCATATAATCATTAGTCAGAATAATTGAGAGCACGCGACTTAACTCTGTTGATCTTGTTTTTCTATCACGTCAAGTTTTCTCTGTATAGCTTACCTATGATTGTCCTATAAGGTGCTTGAGGAATATGGGAATGGTATAATCTGAAGCAACGAGGCTTAGGAACCACAGAATTTGCCTCGCCCAATATATTTGACCGTGACTTTTTATGCCAAAAGAGCCGAGAAATAATGAACTGCGCACCCATAGCGCGTCGCTAAATTCCATTCACCGCTGTTTGTCTTATTGCAAACTGTCGTTAAACCATTTGAGTCCTTGTAAAAAACCAGTTTACTCAAGTTTTGTCAAACCAAGGCTCGTCAATCCAGTTGTGGCTAGGGAATAAGATACAGAGCTATATATATATGTGGTAAGCTGTGTTGACATTTATACGAACACATTTATAGGAAATGAGATTTCTCTAAACACAAGATAGACATGCAAATGGTTGAGACTCTATAACGGTCACCGGATTAAGATGGGTAGGATTTATTATTAGGGGCTGGCGAACGGGAGGATGGTAAGATGGATTGCGAATTGGTTTGGATATTTAATTTGGGTTGCTTTTCTTTGATGTATATGGCTTCTAATATAAGTAATTGTTGTCGGTTTGGGGCGTGTGCTAAGATTTCAGTATTCTCTTCAAGCGACTTCCGGTTCAATTGTTTTCCGGGCTTTTCCAACGTATGTGTCCTAGGGGCACGTCGCTTAAGTGGTTATTCATTCTTCGTGTTAGCTTTGTTTCGGTCATTCCGATAAATTAATGAGGTTGGAGTTCACAGTCTCCCATTTTACAAGTATATTCATATATCAGATGACTTCTTTGCTTAGGTGTTAGATTTAGTCCTGGGTTGTTTCTCATTATGAGATTGGAGGTGCGTTTGTTGCTGTAGTAAACTATGAGGGATACATTATTCTCATTTTGTGTTGCTTTGACTCCTAATGAGAATAATGTATCCCTCATACAAATAATGAGGGACAACACAAAGACATGTTTCAGAAGGCTTAGGAAGACCAAGTCTCAATACATATACCTTCTAATATATTTCAGAAGACCTAATTATTACATTTGTTGATAGATTTGGCGCTGTCCCACTTGATTGCGCCATTGCAATTGTTCATCAAATGCGATAATTACGTTCCCAGAAATACTTTAAAAGTTATATGCATTGAGACACCAATTTTAATTTGAATCAAGGGTTATTTTCGTTAGATCCCATTATCACATCGTAAGATTCTCTTTGATTTTTTTCTATCTTACTTAGGGTTTTGGGCAACGTGGGTCATCCTTCTCTTCTATATAAATAAGTTCATCTCGTAAAACAAGACGAAAACTATTTTCCTTATTCCTTGTTTATATATATATATATATATATATATATATATATATATATATATATATATATATATATATATATATATATATATATATATATATATATATATATATGGATAATGTCAGGGGTAACCTAACATTACCCCTACCGTGTAATAAAATTGTAAAATTAGTTCGTTTGTGTGTGACAGACGATTTGTTCAGAGCTGAAGATTGTTTTTATAGGCAGAAATATGGCATGAGTATGGGCAATCCCCTTTTCCTGATATTACGCAATTTGTTTATGGAGGATTTTGAAAAGCACCTCCTTTCCTGCATTTTACCCAATTCCATAACGTGATTCCGCTATGTAGACGATATATGTGCTACATGGCCTATCAATGATAACAGATTTGATTCTTTCTTTAAAAAATTGAATAAGATGCACCCAACTATTACATTTAAAGTAGAATGGGAACTGAACAACTCATTGCCGTTTCTGGATGTAAAACATCTAAAATAAACGACAAAGTATATTGTTCCGTCTACCGGAAACCAACTAATTCTAATGCCTATATTCATTATTTCTCGTGTCACGATGTATCCGTTAAAAGGTTTGTAGTTTCTTTCATGTTCCTGATAGCATATCGCAAGTGCGATCCTTGTTTATTGCAAGAGGAAATTAATACAATCTTCCAAACATTCATTGAACTGCAATATTCCCTTTGGTTCATAGAAAAGTGTCACTATAAAGCCAGAAACATCTATTACTCCCCAGCTAATTATAAGGAAAACAGGTGTGACAAATATTTTGTTACCTTTCCATACTCCCCCGAGTTAATCAATTTCAAAAAGTTGGCACGGACCAACAACATCAATGTTGCCTTTCAGTACGAGAATACGATCAGAAATAACCTATGCAAAAATAGATCGATCGATAAAGAACAGGGAGTTTATTTTATTCCATGCAAATCATGTAATGAATTATATATCCGTGAAAGCAGCAGATTTTCCAAGAGGTTATTTCTACATATGTCCAATGAAAATCATCAAATTGATATCGATAATAGCTTATAAGTCTCACAATTATATATATCAACTCTTAATTCAATCGGCACTTATAAAAGAAGTTCCCAACTTTAATACTTCCGACGGCCAATTCAATACTAATACCTTAATAAGCAAGAAATTCATACTTCCGCTTTCCCAAAATGCCGACACATTCTCGCATATTCCACCTTAGTGCCACCGATTTGTGGGTTTGTACTTTAAGCATCTTCTGTATCTCACTTGTTCACTAGCGACTGACAATGACGGATGTCTCCGCCGAAACTTGGTTTCGCATATAAAATTAGTCCTATTACTGTGGGTTTATCCCTATAGTTACCCCAACGCTACTGTACCTTTTTGGATATATATATATATATATATATATATATATATATATATATATATATATATATATATATATATATAAATGAATGCAATGTCCAGCAGGAAAAATAAAGAAGGTGCTTCCGAGTACTTTAGAACTTTATTCAGTTCATTCTCAGCGATAACTACAAGAGAAAATAATATAATAAAGGTATATATAAGCTAGTAAAAGATAAAGAATCGCCTCTAAGACAAGAAATCACCAATAAGGAAGTAGGAGAGGGATGGGTAAATTCAAATTAAGATTTAGCTATAACAAAGGTAGCAAGGTCAAACCGAGAGGAGGAAAGAGTCAAGAACAGAGCCAAAAGGGTTAAAACGATTAACGGGTAAAGCGATAGTCTAAAGAGGGAGATTAGGAGAGACACGAGAAGTAAGCAGATACGTAGGGGAGAGGGACAAGGAGAGAGGAAGAGAAATAAAATAATGTTAATACAAAATCAATGCAATAATTAAATTAACAAATCGGGTGCCTATAAAAATGAATATATATATAAATATATATATATATATATATATATATATATATATATATATATATATGTCGAGGACATATATTTTATTACCACACCGAGGTGAAGTGGAGGTGAAGCGTATCCAATATACCTACCTTAGCCACTTCCGATGAATAAGAATAACCCCGGTGCGTACCCTTTTGATCATAACTAAGATGATGATCCCTTGAGTGTGTTCTCCACTCAATATAAGCCAACCATGGGCGGGTCGGTGGAATAATGAGTTTTAATCCGAGTGGATTGCTTAATAATTGCCAAGGGATCGTCCAAATTAGTTAAACACACATATACAAAGATAACCTTTAATGTACATCTATTTGAAATAAACACAGCGTATATAAATATAAATAGGATTAATCTTGCACTGAATAAATAAGTCTACAAAAATGTCGTGGGGATTACTTGCAGATTACTCACTGGGATGTTAACGTCTTAATGACACCAGACAGAACGAAGGGAATATTATTATTGAGTTAAACACTGAATTAATTAAGCACTTCTAATATTCAAGGGTATGGGCTCAGGGTGAGAATTCTAGTACACAAATCAACTGGTAAAGTTAGGCGAGGGGATAATTCAATTAACGATACCTTTGAGTTCGTAAGTATTTTTTGAAGGAGGGGGGGGAGCGGTGAAGATCTTCTTCTGGTGACGATGATCGCATCTAGTCCAGCCGTCCGAGGTTATCGAATGAGATGGTAATCCTAGACCGGTGATTTACTGATCCTTTGCCGGATCACGAAGGTGAGCCAAACGATGACTCAATCGGACTTCTTCTTCGAAGTACCTGTCCCATTATTCGGCTTCTGGAGTGGGTAGCCAAAACCAATTACCTAGCTACGTCTAGGGTAATCCGCAGAGGGAGGTCCTGTGTAACCTCAGACTCTGAAAGGGGGGAGGGCTGCCAGAAGTTTTGTACCTACAAGTTCCGTGACGGCAACAACCAATTCCCTGAGAAGTTCCTTCCTTGCACGGGCGAACGGTTTCCTATGTGGATTGAGTTTCACATAAACTCAACGTAGGTCCAAGGGCTTCTGCCTGATTACAGGAAGAAGTCTTCCTTTTATTTCTCCCACGAACAAAATCGAGAGAGCGAATCAAATTCTCGTAAAATCTATATCGTTGCGCGAAAGACCTTTTTACATCTTTGGGCCGACGATATTTCTTTAACGCCTTCGAGCCACCTTGCATTTTACGATGGTGCGAAAGGGGGCGATAGAGAATTCGAGGCTGGTGCATTTGGAAATACGGGAGGGACACGTAGCTTGTGTCGGAGTATTTCTGCGTACACCTATGTACGCGGTATTCAGACTTCTACAATATATATATATATATATATATATATATATATATATATATATATATATATATATATATATATATATATATATATATACTATTTTGGACCAATTTATTACGAAACTAGATTTCGACGGAGGTATCCGTCATCTTCAGTTGCTAGCAAACTAATAAATACAGAAAGATGCTTAACCTAAGCCACACAAATAATTTACAAGTCAGAATTTAATCAAAGGGCTGTGCGAGAAGACATTTGACAGCAGAAATCGGCTGAGTGTCATTCTTATCAAGGGATTAGTGTTGAACTGGTCATCGGATGAATGGAAGTTGGGAATTTAATTTATCAGAGCTGATTCAATTAGGAGTCTACGTATATAATGTTGGGAATTATAAATTATGTTTGCCTTATCCAAATCAATTGTATGCTCTTAACTACATATATGTAAAAACAAGCTAGAGGATAGGCTTCCCGTCGTATATCGCATTTGTGTTCCTTTGATCGCAACTTTTACATGAGTTATAATAAACACCCTGTTCTTTATTAGTAGATCAATTTCTTGACAGATTATTTTTTTCTTGTATTTTCAATTTGAAATGCAATATTAAAGTTATTGTCCCCTGCAAGATTTTTTAAAATTATTTAATTGGGGCGAATATGGAAATACATTATAATTACCCGCTTTTTTCTTAGGATTAGAGGGGGAATAAAAGTTGTTTCTATGAAACATAAGGAAAACTAAAGCTCATTGAATCTTAAGGTGATTGTGCTAATTTCATCCTGCAGGAAACGAAGGCTCACATATGCCATATGCTCTCAGGAAAAGGGAAGAAACTACGGAACTCTTAACAGATTCGTCATGGCAAGAGAAATAATGAATATAGGCATTAGAGTTGGTTGGTTTCTAGTAAACAGAGCAAAATTTTGACTTCAAGAAAGGGCAGTGAGTTTTTAGTTCCCATTCAACTTTAAATCTAATGCTGGGGTCAATGCCATTTAATTATTCAAAAAATAAATCAAATGTGTTATCATTAATAGGCCATGTGGCACATATCATTGTTAGAGATCATAGAGACATATGCAATCCTTTTCATCTGCGCGAATGGAGGTGCGAAATGATGAGACGCCGCGATGGCCTGAAATGCGGCCATCACAGAAAACTGCGACAAGTGTGAGAGCACAGAAGGTCCCATCTGAAGTCGGACAAAATCTGCCTCGCTGGCTTAAGAACCTTCACACCGTCGCGTTAAAAGGCAGGGTTTATTCTCGTCTAGCGAGGGAGGAAACCCCAATTCGACCCCTATGAATCCTCCGGCGCCAGAGTTAGAAGGCAGTATCCACCATCCTCCCTGCCCCGTCAGTATCCGCCGAGTATCTGCCATCTTCTCTACCCTTCCAGTATCCGCCAAGTATCTACCGTCTAACTGCCCCGTCAGTATCCTCTCTCCGCCCCCGTCGGTACCCGCTATTCGCGTCCCGTTGGACTCTGCACAATTCTCGCAGAATCCCTCAAACTCCCGGTATTCTCGTTAATTCACGTGATTCTACCTCGACCCGTTTCCCCAGCTCGTGGAATGCGGCGCGATCAATCTCGATTCGTGTTACCCGAAAGCAAGATTTAAGTTCACCCCCCGTAATAGTCATTATCCAGAGACTATTGTTTGAACTTTGCGGCAAGGCTAGGATTACTCCCTCGAACCAAATTGCCGAGGTAACAGCAACGCGCAACTCTCCTGTGCAAGTGCTCTCTCTGCCCCCCCTCCCCAGTATACGCCTCATCGTTGGCTCATTGTAGTAGGAATATGAAGACCCAAGTGATTACACTAATCATTTATTGGCCGGACGTTTCGAACCTTCACTAGGACCATCTTCAGTTTTTGTATCGACTAATAAGAAGTGGAATCAATATTTTAACTGCTATCTTTAATATTGCCTTTCCTTCTCATTAGTCGATACAGTCTCTGAAGATGGTCCTAGTGAAGGTCTGAAACGTCCGGCCAATAAATGATTAGTGTAATCACATGGGTCTTCATATTCCTACTATATATATATATATATATATATATATATATATATATATATATATATATATATATATATATGATTGCTCAATCCTCTTATTTGTTAAGAATTCAAATTTACACTTTTCAATCTTCACTTGTTATCCTTGAATTTTATTATGTGTAATTTATATTTTTAGAACCAGAAGATGGTTAGAAGGGGAAGCAATATTCTAACTGTTTAACTGTTATCGTTAATATTGCTTTCCCTTCTGGTTCTAAAAATATAAATTACACATAATAAAATTTAAGGATAACAAGTGAAGATTAGAATTGAGAAGTAGATATCTACTTCTCGATTCTAATTTGTTGCTTATATACCTTATAGATTTCAAGTCTCTTACATATTTACAGGAGCTGCCAAGTGTAGGCCATGAATGGTCTTTTGCAGTCTCCTTCTTTTCTTATGTTCTTATATCTATTTTGTAGATTCCAAGTTGTTAAATATTTTGTATAACTTGTAGATTTGTAGGCTGCTACGTATCTACTTCGTAGGTTTTAGATTATTACAACTTATTTCTAGATTTTTAATCTTTTACTGATCTACTTTTAGAGTATCATGTATCTAATTTGTATATTCCAGACGGCTGTGTGTATACGTTTTTGATTCGTAGATTGCAACATATCTACCTTTTATTGTCCAACTTTTAGGTATCTACTTCGTAGATTTCTAAATTGTATCGCATCTACTTTACAGATTTCTAAACTGTTAAATATCTACTTTGTAAATTGTAGAATTGGCGTGGCATGTTGTGTTTTGAGAAAATAAGTAGTGTGTTCTGATTCTAGAAAAGGCGCGGTGTGTTATCATTTTAAAAATGAGTGGTCTCTTATGGTACTAGAAATGGAGTGCTGTATTATGGCTCTGGAAAGAGAGTGGTGTGTACTTTCTAGAAAAAAAATGTGTTCTGGTTCTATTTAAAGCAGTGGCATGTTTTGGTTCTAGAAAAAGAGTGTAGTGTGGTTCTAGAAATGTAATGCTATAATATTATTTAAAAAAAATGAGTGGTCGGTTCTAATTAAAAAAAAGAGTAGTATGTTCTGGTATTAGAAAAAGAGTGGTGTTTTTTTCTAGAAAATGAGTTGTGTGTTCCGGTTCTAAAAAAAGTTATACGTTCTGGTGCTAGAAAAGGAATGGTGTTTTCTGGTTATAGAAAAGAAATCCAATTTTCATCATTTGAGTTTCTTTGACCCGAGCTTGAAAATGGATATTCAATTCCACTATTTGCGTTTAACCTTTGCCTCCTTTTGAGGAAGGAAGCCTTCGTTGGAGTACATAGCAATCCTTCCATTAAGGTGAAATTGTAATGGTGGAGGTAAACTTTGGTAACTGCCTTACGTTGCATTTAACATTGCAACAATATTCGTAGGTTGAAAGAGGTAGTTGACATCTCAAAATACCATAGGAATGCTTCAAGTTCCTTGCAAGAGCTCAAGACTCCATTCTCCGCCAAGCGTTATAGACGTCATCTCGCTCAATCTCCAATTTCATGGTGTCAAAAAGGTTACTTAACTGGATCACCAACACCACATAATTCTTTTTGCAATAGCTAGTCGGTCGTCCTATGCCGAGACGGAGAGAGAGAGAGAGAGAGAGAGAGAGAGAGAGAAGGGAGAGAGAGAGAGGAAGAGTAAGTGGAATTAAGAAAGTTGCCCTCGATAGCTTAGCACAACGGACTAGAATGAATGCCTTGACAAGCTGACATGGTTTGGGACTATTTTCAGTTGCCGCTTCGTTATTTATTTTCATAGAATTGCTGCATCGTGATATGCTGCTAGTGGCACTGACCTCCTCACTCATTTCTTCAAAACCCTCTCCTCTTAATGGGTATATAACATGGTAGGGTAAACTTTAAAAGATTGACAGCGGAGGGATAAGGGTCTGGACACCCGCATGACACGAATTCTGCATGAACCGAAAGCAACCCATTATTAAGTATACAAGATTTACATTTATGTTGTGGATAAACTATGTGCAACATTGGTAGTTTTAATATCATGGTATGTGTAGTCAATATACACATATTAAAATGCATTACTATTTATGGAGTGGAGGGGGGAATCTGTTAATCTCTTAGGACGCCAATTGGACAAGAAAAGCATTGCTAATGGTGAATAAAAGTAATATATTGTAAAAGACCAAGAAAGGCATTCAAAGGATCACTAACCTGTACTCACTCGAAATGCCTTGGTCAGCCTTGATCAAGCATTGAGGTCTATAAAATCCACGTTTCATGGAAAGCTACTCTTTGCTTCAAGTGCCAATTGGGGCGTGAACCCAGGGAGGATAATTGCAGATATCATGGCTTCCTTAATAAAACGAATCGAAGCGTAGAACACTGCAATGGGTTTTCCTCGAGTAGACTGTTACGCCTTGCAGGGGAAAGAGGAGCAGCACGCTTTCCCTCTTGACTTCGGATAGGTTAAGATGTCCTCATTCTTTACACCCTTTCACCCCTCTTTCTCATCCCAATCTTTATTCTTTATCACTCCCCCCCCCCCCACACACAAGGGCATGTCTGGTGTAGCATGGAAACCATACTCTTTATGGCCTAATAAACAATGTGGGGAAGGGAAAATACATCTATTGGTCTAGGCCACCAGTCGTAAAAGACGACGTAACCTGGATAGTCTTTGGGCCGCTTGTGCTGGAAGTTACGCTCCCGATCGCTTTATCCTGTGAGCGCGACAAAGCATTCAAGAGAAGAGAGGCAACGGTGAGCACCAAGAAAGACGCAATTTTGGCGGTGAAGAAATCTCAAAACTATAAAAGATGTCACCTCGCACGGATGCGTGCAATGAGATTGCATATTACGAAACATTACACACTTTCAAACATACATGCTCTTACAGATACCAACTTGTATACATCACCGGACATACACCCTTGGAAAAAAGTATAAAGCACCAAAAAGAGATTTAAATATTTAACATATTTAATCAAACTTTTTAGAATTTATCGAATTCATAAATATTTATGTGTATTTTGCCAATCTTTGAATATTTTCTTAATGTTTAAATTACTTAGTATTTTACTATATGGTGTGTAATTTATCCTTTACTGCCTGAATTTTATGTATAGAGTAAATAAATTATTTCATATTAAAAGAGTTGTGTTTACTTATGTTGAAAAGCTCTAATATAGTACATCATAGATCGAAAAGTTACCACAATTGATGCAATTGTTTACAAATCAACACTTTCAATATTATTTTTTTGTTAATAAAATGATATGTTTTCTAAAATAAGGATTTAACTAATATTTCATTATGCTTCAGCTTAAATTTATAACTATTGTGAATTTAATCCCGTTTTACATAAGCAATATGAGTAAAACTAAAGAACCTACAGAAGCACACATCCCACTTTTCCATAGGCCAAGTGTTATCACAAGTAGAAATTGCTAAAAAAATAAAATTTTCAAGATACATATGCTGTCAAAACCACTACAAAACAATATCAAAACACCAAGAGCTTTGTATCAAAGAAGAGAAGTGATAGAAAACATCTTACAGCACATAAAGAAGACATATGAGTAAAACTAAAGAACCTACAGAAGCACAAATCCAACTTTTCCATAGGCCAAGTGTTATCACAAGTAGAAATTGCTAAAAAAATAAAATTTTCAAGATACATATGCTGTCAAAACCACTACAAAACAATATCAAAACACCAAGAGCTTTGTATCAAAGAAGAGAAGTGATAGAAAACATCTTACAGCACATAAAGAAGACAAATCTATCATTCGTGTTTCACTACAGAATCGCATAAAAACCTCTGAATTTGCTGGGAAGTTCAAGGAAGCTTTAAGTTCAAAAATATCTTCCAGAACAGTTTTGAGGAGACTTAAAGATCGAGGGATAAAAAGGTGTAAGGTGAAAAAGAAGTTATGGATATGTCAGGTCGACAGAAAAAAAACTGTGTTCCGTTGTTCAAAGATCAGAAAGGAATTTGGACACATGAACAAGAGTCTAAAGTTATGTGTTCAGATGAAGGTAATTATCAGGTATGTAAGAAAGACTTTGTATCGTAATCTATGAAATTACCTTTAAATATATTTTTGAAGAAAATTATTTAAAAATTCAACTTTTTTGTAATAATATGGCATATTTTTAGCAGCTCTGGGGCTACTATGTGAGACGAAGAGTTGGAGAGGCATTTCACCTTGCTTGTGTGGTACCAAATTGAGGTGGCTCTACATATTATGAGGCTGCATATCTTCATCAGAGCCAGGGAATATGTTTTCATACGAGGAAAGAATGAACGCCCCAACTTATATTAATATGGTTTTTACAAGTTTTATAGCTATCTAGCTAAAAATTGCATCTCGCAACACCAAAAAATGAAGTTATATTTCAGCAGGACAAGTCATACATACAACAACACCAAGAATTGGTTTGGAGAGATGAGGATCACCCCTATGGAGTGGTTATCACAGAGCCCAGACTTAAATCCAATAGAAAACTTGTTGGGACTACTTGGAAATGCAATAAGTATTACCACAAGTACAAATAAAACACAGCTGTATGGAAAATTACAAGCCGAGTGTGGAACATTTAGTGAAATACATGCCATGAAGAAATATGGCTGTAATTTAAGCTAAAGTGAGTCAAACTAAGTCTTAAAATTATTAAAATTAAATATATAACATATGTATATACATACTCGTATATACTGAATTAATTTACTAAAAATGTCTAATTACATTACCTGAATGATTCCATACAGTGCTTTATACTTTTGGCCACACACTCTCACAAATACTATCTTGTACACCCATCCAAATAAACAGACTCTGGCAGATACTAACATGTACCCACGTTGAAACACATGTTTTTACAAATACTAACTTTTACATGCTTACAAACATACACGCTTTTGCAGATATCATTCTGTACACTTCTCCCAATATACATGCTCTTACAGATACCAACTTATAGGCACATCCTAGCCTAAATGCTTTTGCACGTAACAACTTTTACACCCCTCCAAGCATACACGCTCTTACATACAACTTGTTTACTCCTCCAAACATACGAGAGGCGGGCAATAAGTTTTGCAATTCGGATATAAGGAAACGAGATATGAGGAAAAGTGCTTTATTATTTTTCAATATAACTACCCTCGACTTCAATGCACTTGCGCCACTTGTTCCTGAGGCTTCGAATTCCCGACAACCAGAAATCTCCCGACTGCTGTTCAATCCACTCCTGGACGGTGAGCTGGACATCTTCATCGTCCCCAAACCGGCGTCCACGCAGTGCAGCCTTGAGCGTGCGGAATAAAAAGTAGTCGCTAGGGGCCAGATCTGGACTGTAGGGGGTAATGGTTGAGCTCCTTGAATCCGCACTCGCCTATGGCAGCTTGTGAAACTCTGTCCTTGTAGACTTTGACGACGTTGAAGTCGATGATGGGGCGTGAGGTTTCTAGTGACCCAAACGGCCAGAGACCTTGGTCATGGCCAAATTGTCGTGGATGATGTTGATAACACTTCCATGTGATATTCCAAGTTCTCGCTCGATTTCTTCGACCTTCACCCGTCGATTTTCGAGGATCATCCTCTCCACACGGGCCACATTGTCCTCGTTGGTCACGTCTGACGAGGGTCATCTTCAATGAACTCACGACCATGGCGGAACTCTTTATTCCAGCGAGCAATGATTGCATAGGAAGGGGCGGTGTCGGTGTACACTGCAACCATGCGTTCATGGAACTCTTTTGCATTCTTGCCTTCCTTGGTCAAAAATTTGATCACTGCGCGGTGCTCAACCTTCTCCATTGTTGAAACATTTGTGACTGACGATCTGCGATCAGCTACTGCTTCTTAAATAGACGAGGCAGGAGCGTGTGGCTGCAGGTCCTGACTTGTCATAACTTGTCCTAACACCCGCCACAAACAGCCATCCCCCTTCCTCTGTTTTGCCCTACCGATTCGCAAAACTTATTGACCGCCCCTCGTGCATGCTCCGACAGATACCACCTTGAACACACCTTCAAGCTTACACACTCTTACAAGTACCAACTTTTAAATGTCTACTAACATACACGCTTCTACAGATACCAACTTGTCCACAAGTCCAAACATACCCACTCTTACATACACCAACTTACACACACATCCAATCATACACGCTCTTAGTGATATCATCTTGTACATACTCAAATATGCATATCTTCTATACAAACTTCTACATATCTGCCGACAGGCTCATTTTTAGATACCATTTTATATGTACCAACTTGAATATACCATCTTATATGTAGCAGTTTGCATGTACCAGCTTGTATGTACCAACTTGTATGTATCATCTTGTATGTAGCAATTTGCATGTACCAGCTTGTATGTACTATCTTGTATGTACCAACTTGTATGTAGAAGTTTGCATGTACCATCTTGTATGTACTATCTTGTATGTACCAACTTGTATGTACCATCTTGTATGTGCAATTTGCATGTACCATCTTTTATGTACTATATTGTATGTACCAACTTGTATGTACCATCTTTTATGTACCACTTTGTATGTACCAACTTACATGTACCAACTTACATGTACTATCTTGTATGTACCATTGTGTATGCACCAACTTGTATGTACCAACTTACATTTAATATCTTGTATGTACCAACTTGTATGTACCTACTTGTATGTATCATCTTGTATGTACGAACCTGTATGTACCATCTTGTACACAGCTCTATTCATATACACTCTTATTACAGAATCAAACATGTACCAAATTCTAAACATACACACTCTAGATACAAATTTTAAACTTTTACACACCTGCGAACATACAAATTTTTACACTCCGACCTTTATCAGCAAACGTACTCCGTCTTACTTGTGCCCTCGTCCACTTATATTTCTCTATGGTGGACCTACTGATTAGCGCGAGCTCCGAATCCACGGATATCTACAGCGTATGGGAGGCGCCGGGAACTCAACCCGAACAGGACTCGATCCGGCGACTAACTCCTTATCCACTAGGCACTTGTTTTGTTTATTTTATTTTGTGTGTGAATGATTTGTTTATTTTATTTTTATAGGAACGGTTTGTCTCATTTCATTTTTGGTGTATGAACGGTTTGTGTCTTTTCTTTTTTGGTGTATGAGCGGTTTGTTCTTTTTATATGAACGGTTTGTTTCTTTTCCTTTTTGGTGTATGAACGGTTTGTTCTTTTTATATGAACGGTTTGTCCTTTTTTTATATGAATGGTTTGTTTCTTTTCCTTCTTGGTGTATGAACGGTTTGTTCTTTTTATATGAACGGGTTGTTTCTTTTGTTTTTGGTGTATGAATGGTTTGTTCTTTTTATTTTATTTGGGTAAACGGTTTTTCTTCTTACTTTTTTGTGTGAAGGGTTTGTTGTTTTTATTTCTGTCTGTGTGTGAACGGGGGTTTCTTTTTTTTTATTTTTTTGCTTGAAAGGTTTGGGGTTTTTTATTTTATGTTTGTATGTAAATATTTGTTTTTTGTGCGTAAACGGTTTGTTTCATTTTGTGTGTGTGTGTGAACGCTTTGTTTTTATATTTTTTCTTCTTCCTATATTTGTGTGTGTGCGTGTGTTTGTGTGGATGTTAACAAAAATTCTGATGAAGCTCTATTGTAAACTTCAAGGACTTCAAATGTAGAAAAATGGCGCTATTAATGTCCATAACACTTAGTTGCAATAGATCGAACGGCATAAAAACAACCTATTTATGAACTATTCGACACTAACCCGTAGACAGGTAGCACTTACGTGTTAATTAATTCCCCCAAGTTATCACATTAGTGCATTGGTACACAATGCTCGTTTCAACTTAACATGATTGCGCCAAAGTCGAAAGCTATTAGGGCCTATCAGAGGTTATTTGAATCAATGACCAAAACACGCTCACAGATAACAAACACTAAACCTAATTCTTAACTACCTGTATATTGCAATATTTACCACTTTTACTCCCTAGGTAAATTTAAAGCCACAAAAATCTCCTTTCACATTATACTTTTCTAAATAAACTTCCCTTCAAAATATACAAATTAGGCCTATTTATGATTCGCGGCAATTCATTCCAGAAATACGTATACTACTCTATTGGTGAGAAAGTATTTGCTAAAATTCAAAATACACCTTTGGTTTCTGATTACCATTCAGTAACTTCTCTTACTATTCTCCATCTCAAAGAACTTCCCAATATCCAAATTATCAATTTCAGGAAAAAAATTAAACAGCGCATTATAACCTCTTTCACACACCTTCATTTAAATTAAGTTCATATTTAGTGCCTTTATATTATATTTTCATATTAAAGGTACCTCAGAGAAATCGATCTTTTCAACTAAAATTCACAAAGAGTGCGAATTTCGTCATTTACACGAATGTTTTGTATAATTACACTCAACGTGCTGATAACAACACTATGTAACGAAAGTATTAACTGTTTTTGTTCATGGGCAGAAAGTGTTATTTTCTAATTGCTTATGCTTACAATGTAAAGGGAAATGACTATTATAGTCCTCAAACTATGCTTCTGTGACCTGAATTTGATACTTTGAAATTAACCCATTTTGACAAACTTCTAGATCAGAGGTCGGCGAACTTTTAGGGGTATTACCCCAAAACAAATTTCCGTAAAGCAAAATTATCCCCGAATACATAAAAGTCCACAGAATCCAGGATACACAAAGAGGAGTCAAATTCCTCTAGTGAAATTTTGAAAGCCTTTATACTCTTGACATCTAAAACAAGAACATCTGCGTTGTACTAACATAAACATTGCTGGCGAGCAGAGATAATTATTGATAGCGAGATAGGACACAAGGTCAAGTAACTTGACGCTGACACAGAGAACGGAAAATGAGGTTGTCGCACCGTCTACCAAGTCAATGCTGACACTCGAGTGCTGCCAGCTCCTGCAATCTCTGTCTATTGTATATTATTGCCCATTTAATAAATGATCCCCACAAATTAGAGTTTATTTTATTAAGAAACTGAAAGTTATTTGTTTAAAAAATATATAACTTTTATTATTTACCTTGCTTATTAAATATTTTGTTTCAATCCAATTTTATTTAGGAGGCTTCATTAGCCCCGAATTTAAATTTTGGGGTAATTTATCCAAGTTCGCCCACCTCTATTCTGCTGAATAGCTGATAGAGAATTTTTTACAACTTTCGAGAATTTCCTAAAACTTAACAGTAATATATATATATATATATATATATATATATATATATATATATATATATATATATATATATATATATATATATATATATATATATATATATATATTGTAGAATTAGGGAGTTATCGCTTAATTCTCGATTCCTTCGTTTGTTCGGGGGAGGACTACGACAGCTCAAAATAATAATTGGAATTGAATTTGGTTGAGTGCGCGGCGTTTTTGTTATTCGAATCCTTTAAATATGTTTGGCCGGGATTGGTCTTATTTAATTAGGCTTTGGTGGTTGGAGGACTTAGACAAGAATTGACAAAATAATCTTTAATTACACAACAAAACATATAATACAAATAATTACACTCTCTAGTTATTAATTAATTCAGCAATGGGAAAATTATCAATAATTACTCATGCTGTAAGGGCTCAATAGTCCGAGTACTAACCCTATAAGGTTTAGGAAGAAACTACGATTGGAATCCTAGCCTTAGGGGCACAATAATTCACTTTAGTTATCCAAGATGACTCGGGAGGAGACTACTTGATGAGTCTTAGACGGAGGGCGTCGCACCGCCTGACCAAGAAAGGAAAGGTGTAAATATGTTACTATTGGGGGATGGGGTGCCACAAGTAGACGCTCAGGGAAGATTTTTTAAGTAGACCCTCAAATGGTTAGGATTCTCCAAGTAGACGCTCAAAAGGGGAAGATTCTCCTGTAGACGCTCGAGGGAAAGATTCTCCAAGTAGACGCTCCAAGTAGACTAATTAATATTTGGATCATCCTCGAGGTGGAGGACTAAATAATCTTTCTCAACCAAAGCTTTCATTGCTATTGAAGTAATTAATGAGTATTTTGGGACGGAGGCAGTTATTCGATTTTATGTAAGCCGTTGTTCTAATTTGGTGTTTGTATATTGATGTTGCGTTCTGGTGGCTATGTTGATTTGGGAAATTTATGCTGTTATCGACGTCTGTCGTCTAGGTAATTTTTTTTTCAATCATTAATAGTTGTGGTGGCGGAATGTCGTGAGTAAATAAATTTAAAAAAATATTATAGTAGTATGCGTGATTTATGTGTTTGCTCGTTGTCTATATACAACAACAGAAAATTTGTCGGATTAGATTCTACAGCGATGGCCAAAAGTTTGAGACTTCTATAATCTTCATATAAGAAAATTAATAGAACTAATAACACGTTGCGTTTTGTATTAGTATGTTTGTATGATAATCTCAAAGTGAAATTTAAAAATAAATTATAGATCAAAGCCATTTTATTAATAAATACAGTGAATTGATGCGCGCAGTCAATATTTACAATGATGTTCCTTGATCTTGAAATTCTGGAGACCAAATTTGTGAGATTTTCTTGGCTGATATTCCTCCATTCCATTCTGGTTCAATAAGCCCGAAACTGCTCACAATTGGATGGCCTCTTATTATCAACCGCAACTTTGATTGTCGCCCCAAAATTCTCTATTGGGTTCAAATCTGGCAAATTCTCGAGCCAAGGACCCAAAAGTTCGATGTTATTTTCAGCATACAAGTTTTTTATTGCTTTTACTTTGTAACAAGGCACGCCATTAAGATGAAAAATATAGTTATCATCCCCAAATTGGTCTTGAACTG
Organism: Ceratothoa steindachneri; assembly: GCA_963969495.1. NCBI lineage: Eukaryota > Metazoa > Arthropoda > Malacostraca > Isopoda > Cymothoidae > Ceratothoa > Ceratothoa steindachneri. The sequence goes on from OZ018322.1 coordinate 27,537,742, forward strand.
TTGGGAAGAGGTGCTGATGAAGCACGTTTTATTACCATTTTGAGTTCTTGGCTGTGTTTGAGGGGAAAATTGTTAGTGATCCAGTTCCCCTATATTAAAAGCATCCCCCCAGACATGGATAGTGTCTGGATTTTTCACCGTGCGACGACTTAGGACTAGTAAAAGCGCTCCCCTTTCATCTACCTAATGAGAGATCTTCTAGAAGCTCCAAACAAGTGGAAGGGAACTTCATAAAGGAATATCATCTTCAACAGTCCATTTTTTGTATTTCCAACAAAAGTGTGGGCTTATCCATAAAGTTCTTCTTGGTGAGATGTTTCTTCGTTGCAACCTTTCTTCACTTAAGACCTTTGTCAAAACTTCACCTCGCTGTGCGTGCTGAAGCGTTCACACTTGCCTCTTTCCAATCGTGAACAAGCTCGACACTGGAGGCAACCCGATAATCTTACCAGGAGCCGATCTTGTCGTTCATTCGAAGCTCGGGCGTCCAAAAGACTCCTTTACAAGTGAAACCAGTCTTTTTTTAAGTCATTAATGACCCTAAAGACCATTATCAACTGTTTCTTTTCATTTCAGGATACTTTGGTGCAGAACAACAACGGTTGCATGTTTTTATTTGGAAAGAAAGATTTCTGGAATTGGCAAATATTCGAACCTTTTTTTTTTAATATTACCAATTAGATTATAATTACACATCATCCATTTAACCCATATTTGTCATTATTTTACCCTTTGGAGTAAAAAGCAAAGCACGAGGGAGTGAAACTCACATTATATATGAACTGGACCAGAACCCGATATGGGATTCAGTGGAAGAATGCACTAGTTTTTCTTATTATTTTTGAAATGCTGACTTTTTTAATAACAATAATAATAGGTATTTATAATGCGCCCTTCAGGGCTGTTAGCCCTCCTAGAGCGCAGATTATGTAGCGAGAGTAGAGAAAGTTTACAGGGGAGAGAAGGCAATTCTGAAGCGATGAGTCTTCAGGAGACGTTTAAAAGTAGCAAGGGAGGGAGAGGATCGGACTTCGGCAGGAAGAGCATTCCAGAGTCTAGGAGCATAAACTGAGAAGAAACGGTCACCCATCGAGCAGAGGACAGAAGGAGGAGTGTTCAGGATGGGAGCGAGGTTAGACCGGAGTGCCAGAGGAGTTTGACGACGTGAGAGGGCAGACGAGAGATAAGGTTGAGCCTTGAGATTTAGGGCCTTGTAGGTGATGAGAAGAACTTTATAGTGGGTACGGAAGCGAATAAGTAACCAATGTAGCTCTAGTAACAGATGCATCGAAGGAGAGAACCGGGGGCGGCGAAGGAGGAGCCGGGCAGCATAGTTTTGAACTAGTTGTAAGGAACGAAGTGTTGAAGAAGGGAGATTCACTAGAAGAGAATTGCAGTAGTCTAAGCGTGAGGTGGCGAAGGCATGAATAGCAGTCTCAAGGCTTCATCGATCAAAATGGGATCGAACACGTGAAAAGTTGCGGATGAAATCGAGGGAAGACTTACAGATACGATGGATGTGCGGTTTAAACGAAAGTTGCTGTTTGAAAATAATACCAATATTCCTGACGGTGTCAGAGAAGGCGAAATTGGTTTTCCCAAGGTTAAGGGAGGGTAGGAGAGCTTTAGATTTCTCGACCATCGAAGCAGGACCAACAAGGAGAACTTCAGTTTTATCGTGGTTAAGTTTGAGAAAGTTGGCAGACAGCCATTTATTTATGGAGGTGTAGGCTGAAAGGAGCTTGGTAATTGATTGAGAGAAGGACACAGGGGATGAGGAAATGTATATCTGAGTGTCATCAGCATAGAGGTGGAACGACAGGCTCAAATCGTGAAGAAGGGAGCGAAGAGGAAGTAATTAGATGCGAAAGAGGAGGGGAACCAGGACTGAGCCCTGAGGCACCCAAAAATGAATGGGCGCGGACTCGAAAGAGAGGTTATCGAGCCCGATCGACTGAGTGCGGGAAGAGAGGTATGAGAGGAACCAATCAAGTGCAGTGCCTGAGAGACCAAGGAAAGTGTGAAGACTATCAAGGAGGACAGTGTGGTCGATGCTGTCGAAAGCAGAGGAGAGGTTTAGGAGGATTAGAATGGATGTACAACCCCTATTGACTGCTCTACGTAAACCGTCTGAAACATTAAGAAGAGCAGTTTCAGCAGAGTGGTTCGCTTTGAACCCCAACTGGTACATTTCTTCGATATTGCAGTTAGATATATGGTCATTAAGGCGAGAGAAAACTACTCTCTCGAGGATCTTAGAGAGGAATGGAAGCTGTGAAATAGGGCGATAGCTAGATGGTTCAGACGGGTTAAGGTGTGTCTTTTTAAAGATAGGACGAATTGAGTCATGTTTGAAGGAAGAGGGAACCACCCCTGTGGCAAGTAAAGTGTTAAAGAAATGAAGAATCAGTGGGAGGACAGTAGGGAGAATTTGGTGGAGGAGTTTGGGTGGAAAGACGTCCTTAGAGGATCCAGATTTGTTAGAGCGTGAGATCAGGGTAGTTACTTCCTCAGAGGACGCCCGAGTGAGGACGTTAAGCTTCAATGGAGTATGGTTAGGGAGAACAGCATGGGCTTGTACAGACGACTAAGGTAGTACGGCGCGAAGGTTAATAACTTTGTCAGAGAAAAAATTAGAAAGAGTAGAGGGGTTGATGTGGGGAAAGGTGAGGGAAATGGGGCTAGGCGAGGAAAGACGAGAGAGGAGACGAAAGATAGTCCGAGGATCATTCTTTCTCTCAGACAAAAGTTTGCGTGAATGAGCCTCGCGCGCTGATTTTAATTTGGAAGAATAAGTCGAAGTAGCAAGGCGATAGGCAAGTGAGAGGGAGGTCGTGTCTTGCCAACGGGAGCGTGCATTACGAAGGGTTCGTTCAAGAGCACGTAAGGACCTCCTTGGACGAAGGAGTTTCATGGTGAACCAAGGGGCGCGGTGATGGCGGTTTGAAGAAGGAGTGATAAGGGGGGCGTGCACGCCAAGGCAGGTGAGTAATGATTGCTGCAGAGAGTTCAAGGTTTGGTCAGGTGAAGCAGTAGTATCAATAGGAGGTAGGGCAGAAACAATGTCGTTCGAGAGAGAAGTAGTATCAATTGATGATAGTCGCCGGAAAGGAGTAAGATCTCGGGGCGAACGAGGAGGTAGGTGGTAGGGAATATAGAATTTAAAATTGACTAAGAAGTGGTCGGAAATCGTATTAGAAAGGTTAGTTACTGTTAGATTAGAGATATGAATGTTCGAGATGACTAAGTCCAGGGTATTACCATATATGTGTGTTGGGGATGACATATGTTGTGTAACAGAGAAGAGGTCGATGATGTCAATTAATGCACGAAAAGTCTCATTGGGAGAGGTGCCAGGAGGTAATGTTTTGACATCAAACAGCGTTCAGGTGGATCCTTCGTCGCCCCGGAGCAGAGGGACCTGTTCCGCGTCAGAGGTATGTGCATAGATACCCATCGGCAGGGTTCCTTGGAACAAAGAATGTGTGTTGTGCTGTGTAGACGTGAGAGGAAGGAAAGCAATATTGTAATTGGCTATGTGTGTGATAAGAAGTGCAAGATCTACCCACCCGAATACAGGGGTGAGCACAACGCGTCCACCAGTCAGTAGCCAGAGCTTTATGTGCGTTGACCTTTGTGTCCACTCTTGACGGGATCGAACCCCGTATCGTGACGTTAGCGGACCAACGCCATACTCACTCGGCTAGCAAGAGCTAAAATGGCGTGAGTAGAATGGTCTATCGGATACACTCACTTGGTTGTTTGGGGATGAGGAGCTTGGGCCGAGCGTACCTGATGTTGCGTCCAGGTGTTTCTTTAGTGCTAACCTAACTTCATTTCTCATAGGAAGTTAAGCAAAAATGTACTCCCAAATTATTGTACCATTAAGCCTGTATTGGCCAATGAGGTTAAACTAAATTTGTTACGGAAGTTTTTATATTCTTTTGCTGGATGCGACCAAACATGAGGCTTCATTTGTACTGGTAACTCAAATTTTGTATTATTATTATTTTACTCATTTTTTGTAATATAGATCTGAGCTATGAGGCATTCGTGGATACGAAAATTTAGGTTGATTATTTTTAATACATAACACTGCTAGTTACCAATTATCAAACATTAATTACCAGTTACCAAATGCATGTCACCAATTATCAAATACTAGTTACCTGCTACCAATTGCTGGTTACAATTATCAGACAGCAAATTACCAGCTACCAATTGCGGTTACCAATTATCCCACACCAATTACTAAATACCAAATCTCAGTTACTAGTTACGAACCCTGATTCGATGTGTATTAGACCTACTCATAGGATTATTCCTTACGTCTATTCACTTACATTCACATATTCCTGGAACGTTTACATGTGCGTTTTTCTGACGCAGACATCTCAGGTTCTGTCTGTGACTTAACCATTACTTAGATTACTAGTTACTAAGATCCACTATTTGTGCGTATTGGTATATGACATCACCATCCACTGCAGATCTACGAAGGGGTGATGGCGCGTATCAACGCCGATGCGCTCGCAGGGAGAAAACTGGATTCCAAGGCCAGCGGCCAATATCCGGACTTAGTGACCTTACAGACTACGCCTTAGGTAGTCTCCTCTCTAGAGGGCACTATTTCCCTAGCTCCGTTTTCTAGAAGAGACTACTTCCCTAACTCCGTTTACCCCATGCAGGTACTGAACGGAGCCGATGGCAACCTTGGAGGCATTCGATCCCGCCTCGATGCGGAAGTCCCGCCACCATCAGTCGATGATGCTCCTGCGGGCGGCTTCCCAGCAGAATCTGGCCCCCGGGGTGGAGGACCCCGAAGGTGGGGATGGGCAGGCCCCCCAGCAGGGGCTTTTGAGGAAATCCTCGTTGAGTGAGAGGAAGAAGAGCAGCGATGCGCAACCACACACTCACGCCTCCACCCACTCCCACGGAGTGAAAACCACAGCTAAGTATGTGGCACATTGAGGGGGGAGGTTCTCGATGGCACAGTGGTACTGGCACTAGTACTAAGTCAGTAATACTTTGGTGATACCGGTACCAAAGAAATGGTATCTTTTGGAATTATCTTTATGAGGCATGTTGGGGGGGGGATTATTTTTAGTTATTTTTTACTTTTCTCTTAATTATTTAGTTAGTTGTATTTTTTTTACTTTTCCTTTTATTAGTTTTTGTTATTTTCCCGCTTTTCCTATATTTTTTTAAAATTTGAAGTTATTTTTCCTATTTCTTTCAATTATTTTTATTTTTATTTTTTTACTTTTTTCTATTATTTGGGTTTTCTTCACTTTTCCTTTAAGGGTTTTTTATTTCAAGTTATTTTTCATTATTTCTTTTAATTGTTTTATTAATCAATTATTTTTTCTCGACTTTTTACTCATACATTATTTTTCACTTTTCCTTAAATTAATTTTTACTTTTCTCTTAATTATTTATTTAGTTGTCCTTTTTTTTACTTTTCCTTCTATTAGTTTTTGTTATTTTCTCGCTTTTCCTATATTTTTTTAAATTTCAAATTATTTTTTCCTATTTCTTTCAATTATTTTTTACTTGTCTTTTTTTACTTTTTTCTATTATTTGGGTTTTTTTTCACTTTTCCTTTAGGTTTTTTTAATTTCAAGTTATTTTTTCCTATTTCAATTATTTTTTACTTTTCCTTCTATTATTTTGGGGGGGTTTTCACTTTTCCTTTAGGGTTTTTTTTAATTTCAAGTTATTTTTCACTATTTCTTTTAATTGTTTTTATTAATCAATTATTTTTTCTCGACTTTTTACTCACGTTATTATTCACTTTTCCTTAAATTATTTTTTACTTTTTCCATCATTTCCAATTTACCTTTAATGTTGTTTACTTGGTTACTTTTCAGTTTTCCTTCATTTTTTTTAAGGGAATAATAAAGGGAGTTTTGTTCCTTTCAAAATCATAATAAATTAATTTATTTATTTGTTTATTCGTCTTTTATTTCTTTATTTAATAATTTATGTCTAAAAATATTGTGAAGACCCCCAGCCCACCTCGAAGGGCTGGTCCTTCGCCACAAGACATCGTAAAGTGGTGAAGTTAGTGGAAGTAAAAATGAATATAAACTATTTAGCCTGATTATTTATACAAGAGGAGACTACTAGAGGTAATTGAGGATCGGGAGAGCGCGCAATTCTCCTACATCTAACTTCTTATGGCAACGAAGGCCTATTCCCTGGCAACCCCCTTTTTGGTTACCATAGTAACGAGATTTAATTGTACGTCTTTCACATAATGGGGGGAATTTAAATTTAGCAACGTTCATTTTGTTACAATGGTTTAACCCCCTCCTTTTAAATTTAGCCCCCTAAGGACAAACATCCTTCATCATTAAAAATGCTTGATGAAGAGACCTATTGGACCAATTCAAAAGAGTAATGTACAAGATAGAAAGCAAACAAATTTGCCAATTAAATTGATATCAAGTTTTTCGAGAATTTTAAATTACTTGAAATATGCTTTAAAAAAAAAAGGATGTCAGATTTTTTTTTGTTTTCTTTTAAGTGTAAAGAATATTTGGTTCGGCAAAATTCTTGTAGAAAACCTCAAGTCACAATTGTAAAAAAAAGTAAAATGAGGTAATTTTCGTAAAAAGCTTACGGAAATTGGTAGCATTTAATGGACATTGGAAGCAGACGTCCAAAAAGGAACAGAATGGGGTTTTTTTTATATAGATAAATAGAATTTGTGCATGATTTAATCCTAGACAAGAGGATAATCCTGGAACGGGTAAAATTATAAGTGAAATTGACTGTTCCGAAATTGCCATACAGTAAAAAAAATTGTTAAAGAAGATCTCGAGCCAAAAAAAATAAATTTAAGAGGATAATTGACGCTGCATTAAAGATAAACGATTGGTAGGATGTAAAAACATTTACATAGATTTAAATCAACTAGTTCAGTTAAGTCAATATGGTTTTCAGAAGAAATAAAGGTTCACGTTGAAACACTGAAATCAGTGATTTGAAAGATATCAAACCATGTAAATCTGCGGGAAACCCCCCCTAACCCCTCTGGTCTAAAAAGGGAAGGGGAGAGTTTTTAGTTGTTGATGCGCGCAGACGCACATTGTGAGGAATATGTTAATGTCACTCAGTTTGTATTAGTTCTATCAATGAGGGTTCGCGAGAACATAATTAGTTCCTTAGTATTAATTAGGGTATTGAATCTACGAATGCTTCCTGTTGTCATGACAACAAACTCCTACTAATAATCTTGCCAGATTCCCATTTTCATTTGAACATTTTGAGGAATAACTTCGCCAAAATGCCCAATGTACTCAAATTCTTGATCACAAATCTTCACTAGTAAAGTCCCCACAAAAGTTACCTTAATTTCGAAGGGTTCACTCTCACCATATTTACAAGTCTCCTTTTTTCACTATTATAGCTAAATACCTTTTATACATTTTAACTTCCCCCGGCATCGCCACTCCTTTGAAAAAGAGTTCTTGTCAAAATTTGATGCAAAGGACCTGAGTGGGTTTCGCCTTTTTTTGCAATTAATTCACCAGCGTCGCTTTCAACAGACGCGCGTGGCAATAGAATTGACGCAACGCGATATTTTTGTCTTTTCAGGGAATCCATGGTGATGTGTGTGAGCGCCATTTATGGGAAGTTGCTCGTCGTGATCGGAATGGGATTTCCCATCGCCAAAACTCTATCCCACGACCTCCCACTTATTTACTACAATGTGAGAGAATAAGCAAACATTTTTTTTGTTTACCTTTACCTTGTTACTCTATGACTGTCTCAGTGTGTGTCTACCCCTGTCTGTTTATGTTTCATTGGCAACGGAGTTCAAATTCGTTTTTTTGTAGGAGACAGACAGAAAACATAGTCGCTCTATAAGCAAAATATCACTGCTGCCAAAAAAGTAGGTACTGGTATAATTAATAATATCGATTGATTGAAAATATCTTTCATATTAAAGAAAACGAAATTATGCTCAATCATATTTCGTATTGCCTTATTTTGTGAACATAATACATTGATGGGTTAAAATAAACGCTTGATTCTAGAGTTAGACCTTTAGACTTGGTAGCGCCTTAGACCTTAGACGCTTGATTCTAGAGTTAGACCTTTAGATCTGGGAGGTCTTTAGACCTTTAAGTTGCCAAAAATTTAATCTTTTAAAGGAAGGTAAAATAATTTTTAATATACAAACAAAGAACAATTATTTAGCCTCGTATCAGTTAACCAAAAAAAGTTGCGTGCATTTTGACCTGCGGCGAAGCGCCAAGTCTAGGCGTCACTTTTTTTTCAAGAGGAGTAAAGTTCAATTTTCAAAGGAAGTAAAGTTCAATTGTACCCATTTAGAGCCATGAAATGACCCAACGAATTTGGCGCTGAGTGGCGCCATTTAGTGGCAGAAGCCACATTTAGGCATTCAAAGGCACTTGTAAGTGATTTGAACCATGGGAAACCATCAAAGCAAACCATCAAAGCAAACCATTTATCTTCTTATCACAAAACGCCGCAAGTCATTGGATGGACTCTCCCTTTTGTTTAAACCAACAAAGAAGAAACGAAAACTTCACAAACTTCATGGGTTACCTACCTAATACAAAATAGTTTATACCCGCTTCAGAGATCTTTCCCCAACAAATTAAAAGTCTATCTATGCTTCTTGATTAAAACTCCTTTGGCTTTGAAGCAAACAATTGTTAAAATCTCTCTACGACTGCGTCCTTATCAAAGGATCTTTCATTGTCAATATGATTGTCTATATACTAAAAAAAAAGGCGATGTATACGCCGCACAACTGCGAAGAGTTCAGAGTGAATTTATCCGAAAGTATCCAGCGATGATCAACCGTTAATAATTTGTATTTCTGCCAAGCAATGCACGAACACATATCACACGCGTAGTATGATACACACTGAATAGTCTAGGTTGGGAACTACTCTACATCTGCCATACACTCCTCGCAAGTCTCTTTCGGATTACAATCTTCTTTTATCTTTAGGACAATAAGATTCGCATTGAAAGATTTCTTTGATAAGGACGCACTCGAAGAGAGACCAACGGTGTTTGTTCCAAAGCCTAAGAGGCATTTAAGAGGCATAGGTCAACTTTTATTTTGTCAGGAAAATATTTCAGGAGAGTATGGTAGATAAGATATTAGCGACCACCCTACAGTAGTAAGCCTTACTACCGCCCAATTTACAAACTTTTTTCAGATTACTCCTTAATTTGAGGACAAATCAATTATGACATCGAACCGGCCATAATATTTCCGCAAAAACGCAAGCACCGTTGAACCACAACCATCACAAAAATCAGCGACTATGACAAGGCGACAAATTTTGCTAGAATAACTTCTTTTTTTCACTCCTATTCATCTATTATTTCTGGGTGTATTGGGAAACATCGAAAAAAGACAAGCACCCAAAACCTTGCATAACCTACTAAACATATACCAAAAGAACCCACAAAACCTAACCTAGCCTAAAAACAAATTAAAAACCTAATCAACCCCACCTAATCATTTCAGACCCCCTCACCGCCCCTAAAATAACTTAACGTAGAATAAGCTTCTTTTGCTTAAAACAAGCTATAAATGACAAGATGACTGCAAGTCTCTTTTTTTTTTATACCAGCATAAATATAGATTTCTGTGGCATAACTACTAAAAATTATATATATATATATATATATATATATATATATATATATATATATATATATATATATATATATACCAGGCAATGGCTTCGCCACTCCCCCCTATGGTGGGGAGCTTGCGCTTCGCTACTAAGATTAAAATTTAAAATCTTTAAAAAAGCAGCCATGGTTATTTTTTTATAAATTTTCTGAACTTCACCATTTGTAATTTTTGGGTTTTAAAAAAAATTTAAAAAAATTCGATACTTATATTTATTTCTGAACTTCACCATTTTGTTATTTTAAAATTATAAAAGAATTATTAGAAATAACTGATAAAAAAACATAAGTCAACAAACTAAGATGAAATTATTATTCAAATACTAAAAAAAATCCCCTTCTTAGATTATAGAGTTAGGGATGATGATGATGAGATATATATATATATATATATATATATATATATATATATATATATATATATATATATATATATATATATATATATATTCAAAATGCAATTATTTATAGCAAAGTGTCTTCGATTGCGATGGAGTCGTCAATTTATAGAATTACCAAAAGTCCTAGGCATTGTTGGGTTAAAAAGTGCTTAGTCAGTGCTAGCTTAACAAAGGCATTGTTAACTTTAAACAAACCTAGGCATTACTAGCTTAATAAAGAACTTGGCATTATTAACTTAAAAAAAGGCCTTGGGATTTCTAGCTTAGAAAAGGCCTAATGAATGTTACAGCTTCAAAAAGACCTAAGAATTACTAGCTCAACAAAGACTTAGGCATTAGTAGTTTAACAAAGGCTTTGGGATTTCTAGCTTTAAAAAAAGCTTCGGCACTACAACAGTTGTCTTTAAACCGCTTGCAGAAAATTGGGAACTTTTTAACAATTCGAAAGAGCTCCTTTTATGTCTTCTAAAAACTACATTAATATATTGACAACCAAATATCAATTACTTCATATTTCCTGTCCTTTGTGTTATTTTATTTTTTATAGCTCCATTTTTTTATTTCTTTCACTCAAGGAGACCTACATTCATTACCAAATGAAGCAGACTTAAGAGAATTGGGCGCCTGCTCGATCCCGAGCAGCCTAAATATACTACTCTAGATATACATACCCTTTCGTACATTTTTATACCTCTTGTCTGCATTACTTTCTTTACGAACCTTTGTTTAAAGTTTTGGCAGAGATGTCTCCCCTCATTGGTTTTCGCTTTATGTTTAAAATGAATTAAGCAACATCGGCGTCCATCTCCTCACTACTAATAAAGACTTGAAAGAACCAATCCGGTTATTGAAGCCTGAATCCTAAACTGGGATAAGACTTACCTAAACGACTTCCAGGATTTAGTACATTCGTGGAACCAGAAAAAAAGGGACTGCTTTCGCTCACTGCGTTCTTGCTGGCCGTCGGCAGATGGATGTTTAAAATGAAAGTGATCAAGAACTCGGATCAATTGACTTTTATGAGGCTCGTCACATATTGTGATTTTTAGGTGTTTGTATTTTGCAGGTTAATATTTCGAGCTAGGTTAGTCTATTTAGGCCTCCTCACGTACTCTTATTTTTAAGTGTTTATATTATGCTCATAATTATTTTGGCTGTAGTGTAAGAACCACATCGTAGGTTCGAATAAGACACTCAAAGACATCTAAAAATGAGCACTTTGAAGTTTTATGAAATCTTATATTGGGTTTACACATGAACCCAAAATATAATATTTGAAGTAACGGAATCCGTATGGATAAGTCCTCTAAAATGAGCACTATTCCCGTATAATGGTTACAACTCTTTTAGGAAACGTCCGACTAGACAATAGACAAATGACCGGATTATTTGTGTGTGTTCCCTAAACTAAGGGGATTTGAGCGAGCAATTAATACCGAAGGTTAACTCAATCTAACCTAGCATAAACTAAGCCAAAATGTAAAATACAAGGAAACAAATTTCTCAATCGGTACGAAAACGTAATATAATGAAATTTAAGACCAAAATTGTTCTCACGGAGAAAAAAAAACCCTTTTCTTATGTACTTTAAGGTGCTATAACTGAATCTGACCTTATGAAGAGAACCAGGTACGTCCTATGTAGTATGAATGTGGCTATTTATTGATATAATAACCGCATAGCATCACTAAGTAAATTGCAGTGTACTTTACTAATAACATAACATACATGATCAGTTTTTTTATCTTCAAAATCGGATTCAGTGTCAGTTTCAATACACGGAACGTAAGATCTCAACTCAAAGTTAAAGTTTTTCTTTTCGTTAAATTCTCTATTACATTTCTGATAAAAACTTGTGAATTATCAATACTATTTTTTTCCTGTTCAAAAAAGTCAATCTATCTCCGAACACAACCCCAATATTCAAACGACATATATGGAAAAGTGAAACGAAATAAAAAGAAACTAAACTAAAAAATTAGGCAGCAATTGGTGTTTTGTTTGTTTTATAATAGCATAATCAGAGTTTTCAGCGGCAAAACAAACCAAATGCATATAAAACGCCGTATTTTTTTAATAAAATTAGTGTGGTTATAACAACGCTACTTCGGTTAGAGATTATTGTACTTATTTATATGCCCTAATACCAACGCAAATTAAAGTCAATGGATCCAATAACTCATTTAAATGATAAGTAATTATTTTTTTTGGCGGGGCTTCCTTTAATGGGGAATTGAATAGGTTGCATAGGAAGTAACAAAAATGTTTAAAAATTCTTATTCTTAATTTTTGATTTCTAAACTGATAATAAACACTTGTAAATTTTAAAGAAAAATGAAAAAATTATTTTATTAATTCTGAATTTCACCATTAGAATACTGAGTTTACGATTCTATTGTTATGCTGTCAATATTGGTTATAATTAGGGTACTATAGCAATAACATATTTATTTGTTAAATAATACATAATCATAGGTCGCATTTTAAAGTTACCCCTATTATTTTTTTTACTCTGAAATTAGCGTGGTGTGGTCTGGATTTTGACGCTTTTGATATCCATAACCCTATCTTTTAAGAACGACATTTTTTGAAGGTTTGAATAAGATTTTTCCTTTTAGTTCGGTTGTCACCTAAGTATATTTAATTTTTTTTTCAAAGTTATTTCTAATCATTCCTTTATAATATCAAAAAAATAAAATGGTAAAGTTCAGAAATAAATATAAGTATCGAATTTTTGTGACTTTTTTAAAACTAAAAGAATTACAAATGGTGAAGTTCAGAAAATTTATTAAAATTTTGGCATGGAAATTATTATAGCAAATTTAGATGGAGAAAAGAATAAAGAATCATGATAGGCCGTAAGACACAGACCCAAGAAGAACTACAGAATCTAGGAAGAAGAAGAAGAAGATGAAGATGGAGAAGAAGAAAAGGGTGTTCAGGGTGTTAAAATAAAGAGTCTATAAAGGGGATTAAAAAAGGCGGTTAAGATTAGTAAACAAGCCCGTAGGCCACACCCCCGCAGGGGTGCCTGTGTAACCAAGCTCTTCCTGTTAAGAAAGAGAACAGCGGCTTGTATTTCTATTAATAAAACTAGGCAATGGCTTCGCCACTCCCCCCTACGGAGGGAGCTTGCGCTTCACTACTAAGATTAAAATTTAAAATCTAAAAAAAAGCAGCCATGGTTAAATTTTTATAAATTTTCTGAACTTCGCCAATTATAATAATTTTAAAAATGAACTCTAAACTCAATTTCCCTCATTTCAAAATATCACGTTGCTAAAATATAGTTATAGAAAAAAAAGATATATAAAAATACATTTTCTGAACTTCACCATTTGTAATTCTTTGGTTTTAAAAAATTCACAAATCATGTCATAACGAAACTAAGATGAAATTATTATCTAAATACTCAAAAAAATCCTCTTCTTAAATTATAAAGTTAGTTATGATGATGATGATGATGATGATAATTGACGGAAAAGTAGCAGGCTGGATAAAGAACTGGCTAAATGGCAGACGGCAACGGGTGGTGGTGAATGGACAGGTTTCTCAGTGGGCGCCCGTTACTAGCGGTGTACCCCAAGGTTCTCTCCTGAGACCACTACTTTTCATCATCTACGTCATCGATATGGACGGTGACATGGTTGCCAAGATTTCTAAATTTGCCGACGATACCAAGCTTGGTATGAACGTTGCAAAGGATGGAGATACTGCCCGCCTGCAAGATGATCTTCGGAAAATTGTGAGTGGTCTGATACGTGGCAAATGCCTTTTAACGTGAACAAATGCAAAGTGATGCATATCGGGCACCGAAATCCTCAATCACCCTATATCTTTAATGGCACTGCTCTTGAATCCACCGACACTGAGAAGGACTTGGGTATAACTAATACCAGTGACCTCAAGTTCTCGAAACAGTGTATTGAGGTAGAGAAGAAAGCCCAAAGGATGTTAGGGTATATAAAGCGACAGTTTGGATAAGAGAACAAGGAGATAGTACTGTGCCTGTACAACTCCCTCGTCCGACCGCACCTGGAGTATGCCGTAAAATTTTGGAGTTCTTCATTTAGAAAGGACATCGCGAGATTGGAACTTGTGCAAGCCAGGGCAACCAAACTGATTCCCTCTATCAGACATAAAAGTTATGAAGATAGATTAAGGGAATTAGATCTGTTCTCGTTAGAGACCCGGAGACAACGTGGTCAGCTTATCGAAGTGTTTAAAATACTTCGAGGCTTCGACAGACTGGACTACGGGAATATTTTCCAGCTCAGCGAAGGGAGAACAAGAAATCACGGCTACAAACCTGAACTGAAGCGATACCACCGTGATCTGTGTGGGAAATTTTTCACATAAAGTATATGTGTAGTTGGAACGCACTTTCGACGGAAGTTGTCAACAGTGAATCTGTTGACCAGTTTCAGTCAAGACTAGATAAAGTCTTGCGAAATCGCCGTTAAGATCCTCGCGAGTGATCTTCGAGGTTGCCAACGGATACCTTCGAGGATTGCGCCAAAAGTACCCTCCTTGTATGGACCGTAAGGTCTTCTAGGGTACTTATTTTTCTTGTAGCTTTGTAGACCATGTTATGGGGAGGGTGGAATGGAATGTTTGGTTGGATTCCGTAGGTAGAGAAGTAGCCCTACTTATGGGAAAGAAAGGATGAAATAGAATTGTTGTGATAAGCTATGTGTGTGATGAGGTATGGTGGGTGAAACGGCCTTCGCATCTTGTCCGTAACTGCCTACCACCGCCGATTTTCTTTCGTCCCCATTCTCGACAGGAATTAAACCAAGCCCCTAGGCGTGTAAATAGAACGCCTTATTTCTCTGCTACCGAGAGCCCTAAATATTTCATTTTAACTCCCCTTTCTTCTTGTTCTGCTTGTACTAACATTCTTTGTACCTGCTAAACACTGTTGCCATTCTTAAGTCTTTTATTAATTTGAAATTATTCAAAATAGTGTTGGAGGTAAATTCCATCGGCGCTGACGTCATAAAGGGGTCAGATTACGTCACACTATGACCGGCTACGATCCCTCTCTTAGGAGTTTTCTTATTGGGAAAACCCCAGACGTAATAGCCAAGCTTTTTTTTTCGTTAATTATCCATTTTTTTTAATTAAATCACTGAATAAGTAGGAAATAATTAAACCGGGTAAAGTGTTCGATGATAGTGTTTTCTGAGTGATTCTCTCTACCATGGTAACTTCCAAGTAGATAGGGACAAAATTAATTTGAAAGTGCGTCAATTGTTTCATCAGTGACTCCCGTTCACATTGAAACGTGATTTTAATCGCGAAGCGTGAGTCAGCGCTCATGGATTCGGCCTAAATTTGGCCCTCCCAGAGTTATTATGCGTTTCCTCATTATAAATTAATGATAATAATCGTATATATTGACGATTCTGGTGACTTTACTAAGAGGATTGTGGAACACTGCCCAGATATCTGGAGGGTTCTCTCTCATCCAATCCTTTCATACGTACGCACAAGATTGATTGATCATTGATTTTAACGAGGCTAAAATTATATACGACTTAAATAATTACATTGAAAGACATATCGCGGAGTCCATTCTCATTGGTGCTGTTAACAATTGCAATATGTCAGAAGGTCAATATAAATTTAATAAATTCCAATCTAAGATTGTCACCTCCTCATTCCAAAAACAGCCAACATCCATCAATCCGAGGGATTAACCGCACCGCCCATATAAATTATAATAGTTTTTAGACCATTGTTACAATGTTAAATTCTCTTATTTTTCTATTTGTTTTTTTATTGTAATATAACCATTTCCTTTGTTTACATTTGTTCGCCGTCTTTATATAGTCCATTCTCACTGCAATTCCAAGTTATTTTAGAGATAAAGCTGGCAAAGGCTGAAACTAGTTCGGCTTTCCAATAAATGTGATACATAGAACTGTGGTTTCTCTTATATGAGTATATTTTACGTTAGTGTATTTATTTTTTTTTTCTCTCTCTCTCTGTCCATATATATATATATATATATATATATATATATATATATATATATATATATATATATATATATATATATATATAGTGTTTGCAGGATGAAGGATATGACGAAAAACGAGGTTCATTTAGTTAGTTAACTTGATTGTACAACGTTTCGGGTAAATGTTTCACCCATCTTCTGCTACTGCAAAAATTTACAATTCATGAAAGACTAATATTATACGTCAATAATTTAAACTTTGAAAAAAATTTCAAAAGATTTTGTGGGTTGTATTAGATAGGTCGGACTTTTAATATGGGTGTGGGTGGGGAATGTAGAGTTGTACAGGTTACTGAAATGTTGTTTCAAAGTTAGATAATTCAATGGAAAATGAAATTCAACAATAATAAAGGTAGATAACACTGGAAAACATTTTAAGGACAAAACATTCTATCCAATGTAAAACTGATGTATCCATTGAAGATTTCAAAATCCTAAAGACCCTCTCCGACCCATTATCCTTACGCTTTTAAGAATCAATGTTTACAAAAAAAATTATCCCACTTTAAATTCTGACTCCTCTTCCTAACCACTAATTCTTCTCTAAAATAAACCAACCCTAAATTTTTCTTTCTTCCTACACCCCTCGCACTTTCCGCGCCAGTCTTCGTTTAACTACTGTTCGCAAAAAGGTTAGTGTCTTGTCCTTAAAATGTTTTCCAGTGTTATCTACCTTTATTATTGTTAAATTTCATTTTCCATGGAATTATATAACTTTAAAACAACATTTCAGTAACCTGTACAACTCTACGTTCCCCACCCACGCCCATATTAAAAGTCCAACCTATCTAATACAACCCACAAAATCTTTTGAAATTTTTTTTTAAAGTTTAAATTATTGACGTATAATATTAGCCTTTCATGAATTTTTGTAATTTTTTCCAGTAGCAGAAGATAGGTGAAACATTTACCCGAAACGTTGTACAATCAAGTAAACTAACTAAATGAACCCCGTTTTTCGTCATATCCTTCATCCTGCAAACTAAATTACTGTTCAATAGGAGAAGCCCTTATCAATATATATATATATATATATATATATATATATAAATATATATATATATATATATATATATATATATATATATATATATATATATATATATATACGAGGGGCGGTTAATAGGTTTTGAAATTCGGATATTAGGAAACGAGATATGAGGAAAAGTGCTTTATTATTTTTCAATATAACTACCCTCAACTTCAATGCACTTGCGCCACTTCTCCCTGAGGCTTCGAATTCCCGACAATAGAAATCTCCTGTCTGCTGTTTAATCCACTCCTGGACGGCGAGCTGGACATCTTCATCGTCCGCAAACCGGCGTCCACGCAGTGCAGCCTTGAGCTGGCAGAATAAAAAGTAGTCGTTAGGGGCCAGATCTGGACTGTAGAGGGGAGGGTTGAGCTCCTCGAATCCGCACTCGCGCAGGGCAGCTTGTGCAACTCTGGCCTTGTGGACTTTGACGACGTTGAAGTCGATCATGGGGCGTGAGGTTTCTAGGGACCCAACGGACAAAGACCTTGGTCATGGCCAAATTGTCGGGGATGATATTGATAACACTTCCATCTGATATTCCAAGTTCTTGCTCGATTTCTTCGACCTTCACCCGTCGATTTTCGAGGATCATCCTCTCCACATGGGCCACAATGTCCTCGTTAGTCACGTCCTCGTTCGACCTCACTAGGGATGTATATAATTTCTTTTTGTTTTGTATACTAAGATTGTGAAATCGGTGGAGTTTGCTGAGTTCAAGTTTTGCAACTTGAACCTTGGAGTTGATGTGGCTTCCCATGCTGCGTTTGGAGATCCTGATGCCTAGGATACTCGCGCTTAGCGAATAATTTATTGTTGAGTTCTCCAATCGGATGGGCTCCGTCTTCCGATCAGGACTGCAGTGATTTTTTTCTGGTTCGTGTGGATTTTCCACTTCTCTTCGTAGCGGGAAATTATTTGGGCTTCGCCTGCAGTCGCTCTCGGCATCACTCTTCCAGATCTAGTAGGGCGAGTCACAATCTGGGTAAAGTCGTCCGCCTACTGTACGTTGAGGGTTCGGGGAAGTAGAGGTTTCGGAATGTCCATAGTGTAGATCGTAAAGAGGGTGGTACTCAGACACCCTCCTTGGGGACTCCATATAGCAGGTCAAATGGAGCTCCGAAGTGGGCCCTGACTGCTATCACCACTCTCTTACTAGTCGGGTAACTGTATAGGATTTTTCCTAAATGAGGGGATAACCCGAGCCTCGAGATCTTATATTTGAAACCATCGTTCCTACCTTGTCAAGGCCTTTCTTCACGTCCCGGCAAACCACATCTACCATACAGCCAGAGGCAAGCCCCTTGACCCCATGGTGGTATGCTAAAGCAATTGCAGTCTCCATGTTCGTCGTTCTGCAGTGAGTGTGACAACAGATGTTATTAAGGATCTTTTCGAATACTTTTTTCAATTACTTCGAGAAGTGAGATCAGCCTGAAGTTCATCACTTGACCTTTAGGCTTCCCTTGTTTAGGAATAGAGCTCATTTGGCTGTCTTCAGGCCGTCCAGGAAGTATCCTGCTGCGTTTAAAAGATTCAGTTGCCTGGTTTTAGTCCCCACCGGATCTTCTTTTAGGTTCCTTGCTGTTATTCGGCTTAGGCCTAGAGCTTTGTGCTTAAGGCCAGAGATTGCAGAGTCCAACTCAGGGGCGCACTCCAGCATCCTGTTGCGGTTTGCGGTTCTATGTGGAGTGAATCTCCTGTAGTGCTTTTCCACGTGCTTAAGAACTTTGTCCTCGAAGCCCGGTCAAAATTTTCCTCCTCTTCTTCGGAGATGCGAAAAACGTCGCTCCAGACTTCTCTAAAATACTCGGCTTTTTCTTGTGGAGTTCTAGCGCACTTGTCCAGGTGCATTATTGGCAAGTCAGTCTTCGAAGTTGGTCTTCCTCTTAACTTGCTGGTAGTGTTCCAAGACATTTGGAGGTTGTCCTCGATGTCTAAGCTATGGATCATGTGGTCCCATTTAACCCTGATCTCTTGCAGCAGCGCATCGTTCACTTGTTGTCTTAGCTGCAGGGCTAGCGAAAAGTCCATTGGGCAGGCGTATCCAGTAGCCCAAATGCCTTTGTAGATCGTCTGGAATTGCTGCTGCAGGATGATCTTCTCCTGTGTTGGGCAAGTTGGTATTTGGATCTTGTGCCTTGTGTTCGTGATTACGTTATCCGCAGTGGCAAAATAATCAAGGATGCTGGACAACTCCTCGTCTATTTGTTCTTGTGTGGCACTATCCATCGGAAATTACCTCTGGGAATGACCTTCTGTAGGCTTCCCAGTCTGCAGCCAAAAGGTTTTTCCTTAGTGGCGAGGGTATTGATAGGGGAGCGCTGGCCACCGTGATGACCATAGGGATATGGTCGCTAGGTATAAGGGGACCAGGCTGCACATTCTGATGGAAAGGGAAGTTGGGGTTTGTAAGCACGATTTCCCGCCTTATCGCTGAACCCAGGTACATAAACTTTGAGAAGTCTGGCCCAATCCTCTCAGCTGCACCTATGCGTAGGAGTACGTGGAGGTTCCTACCTCGACCGTCCGCTCGAGCGTAGCCAGCAATAATTGATCTGGCGTTAAGTTCGCCGGCGAGGATAACGAGGTGGACCTTCCCGAATAGGGTGAACATATCGTGGATCGGAAGGTACCCTCTTCTTGGAGGCTGGTGCCCTAATCCTACTTCAATCTTCCCCAAGTATGTCTTTTTAGTGACGGGCAAGAACGACTCGTCCATTTCTCTCCCCTTGGCAAACTGCAGTCCAGATCGCACTGCTATTACTGCAGCATCAAATCTTTCGCCAGTCAGGTTTTTGGGAATGACGTCGTAACCGTAGATCTTAATGGGGTCTTTGACTTTTATTCTAGTCTCGGAGAGAAGTAGGAAATCCGGATCAATTTTCCTATATATGTTGTGCAGCTGGTGTTTGTGGTTGGTCAATCCAACCACCAGTCTGTTTATTGCGGCCATGGTTATTTCCTGGGTTTGGTTAGGTACTTCTGGTACCCCGGAGAGGGCTGTACGGTTTGCCGGCTCTAAGTTTTTTTTTTACATACTCGGCTCGTAGAATTTGACCGTCGAGCCGTACAGTTTTACATGTTTTTCGAGTAGGGCGATCTTAACCTCTTCTGCCTCATTGGAGGAGTCGTAAAACCACTTGAAGTATCCTCTACGCATACCCGCGATAATGTCTTCAGTGGGGAAATTTTCTGATTGCGTCGTACTTTTGTTCACCGCGATGACCAGGTTGATCTGCTTGGCATTGAGCAAGTTGGATTTTGAGGATTGTCTGGAGTCGCCTTTTAGTGCGGGTTTACTCTCATCTGTTGTTAACGGGATAATTTTTTGGCGGATCGGCTCTAAGAAGGAACCGACGGTGGCTATCTCTTCCTCTGCCGGCGCACTTTCCATGCACTCCGGGTCAACTACTCCAGCCTGATTCAGTGTATTGGCAGATGGGGTGGGAATTATGCTCTGTAGGGCCAGAACTTTGTCGGAGGGAGGGTTGGCGGGGAACTTTAGGTGCTCCATGCCGTTTGCTTCCAGCATTTTGTTGAGCTCCGTGTTGAATGAGCCAGGTGCTGCGTAATTTAGAACGTGTGCATGTAGAATACACGCCACCAGTTTGGTGAGGGTTGAATCTGACAGCTGTAAGGTTATTTGAGGCTGGGGTTGGTTGGCTGGTGGGAGAGGTGTATTATTTGCTGCACTGGCGTATGTCATGTTCGAAGAGAAACTGTAGGCTGTCTTTTTGCAGTTAAGATGTTCCCTGCTTCCTGTGGGAAGCACTTTTCCCTGTCGGGAAACAGCGGCAGCTGTCCAGCTCTGACCCGCTAAAAAGTACCAGTCACGGAATAGGATGACTCTTCTTATCCTTGGTCTTGCCTCCTTTACCGGGTTGAAGATCCCGAAACTCTTATCTCTCAAGATGCTGTAACTTTCATGGCTGGAAAGACTTTTTTCAGGGAGGAGAAATGGTACGGCTCGCGGTTATTCCTTCCCTCTGTACCCCTCCCACGATCAGTGGGGAGCACAGTAGAGGAGGAGGCCCACGGCCGACTTGCTCGTGGAGAAACTCCCCACACTTCTGACTCTCAGTTCAAGTGAACCGATAGTGAAGTGCTTAGTGGGAAGTCCTGAACAAGCTTTAGAAGAGGGTTTATAGTGGGAGACGGAAAGTTTAGAGTTAAAAGAGGACAGATTGGTGAGGAGGTAGATTGAGCAACCTCGGTAGTCAAAGGTGTAAAGGATGAAATACCCTTGCCCGAGGGACAAGGGGGACCTGACTTACAGAATGCTACATATGTATACTTTTCAACTTCAACATAAGATATACAAATTGACCAATCACAGTTTAGGAAAATTTTAAGGACAAACTAACGTTCGAAACATAGTCACTGCTTGTTTTTCTATTTGAACATAAGGGATACAAAATTGGTCAATCACAGTTAAGGAAATCTTTTTAAGGACAAACTAACGTTTAAATCATAGGCGCTACAGAATAATTGACTTTTTTTAGACGTAAGCGCAGCAAAATGACCAAACAGATTCAAGGAAAAAATTTAGTTCAGATAATGTTCAATAAGTAAAGGGAATTGCGGTTTTGTATTAGCAGCGGGAGTATAGTTTCGGGCTGGAGTTGCACATTAATTGCCGGTTTCTTCATTTGGATAATGACGGCTTCGGCCATTCGCAATCTTCTGCGGGTTTGTAGTCTCAGTCGCCTCGACAGGGTTGTGGAAGTCACGCCGATGTACTTGGAATTGCGGTGTTCGCAGTCACCGACTTTACACGAATAGTTGTACACTACTTGTTTTCCTTGGCTTGTAATATATTATTAGGTTTATATCCGTATTGGGGTCGGTTGGGGTCACATTTCGATGTAAAATGGTTTTGAGGGCCTTTTTGTCTTCACGGTAACCTGTGTTCATATTGCCTTGTAATAAAGATCGATGCTATTTTTCTTCGGTGTACACGGGGCACCTGATCCAGCGGCCAAGTTCAGTTTTTCTTTTATAGCGGCATCGATGTATTCCTATTCTATAGATAGCCGTTGTTGACCAAAGCGCGGAAGGCCCTCTTCAGTTCAAGATCGACAGCCGTCCACGAGGAGAAATGGGAAATTGCCCTGTTAACCAAGGCATTAATGACTGATTTCTGGTACCGTTTAAACAGAAGCCTAAGTGGACAATGGACAATGGACATAAAAAAATAGAGACATGAGGTTCAGAATAGATAAATAGCTAGGTATCTTTTTAAAAAGTAATGAAATTTTTAAATGAGTAGATAGGTCCCTGGGAAAGGGTATCTCTGTATTGGTTTTATATTTGTGTTTTACTTGTATTCTTCAATCTTGTTTGTTTAGCTTCGAAGCCTTTAAAGTTGATTTATTATTGTTATTATTGGTATATATCTCATTTCTCAGCGGGTTATTTATTTTATTTTATTTTATGTATATATATATATATATATTATAACTAATATTTAATTGTTAAAATACTAAATTCTATCTTGATAGTTTGTACAGACCAATTCTCTGTATAGTGTAGCTTTCAAGCCTTTTTCTGCGTGTTTGTGACTTAATTCTTGTTTTGGTGTCTTCTGAGTCTAGTTCTTCTCCGGTAGCCGTGCAGCATCCCTGCTGCTAAGGAACCTTCTCCTTGATTAGGTCAATAAGTGGTCGGGAATACCGAAATGATTCCTGATGAAATCATGGACTGTGTTCCCTTCCACTTTCCTCCAAATCTTGAGTGCCCTGGTACCCAGATCTTTAGTTACCGCGGTAATCTGGGTTTCTTCGTGGACTGTTAGTTGACGCCTCCTGTCCCTTCTTCTGGTGTTATTGATTAATAGGAGTGCTTTATTTTGCATTCCTCAGCAATTTAATAATCCAGGAATTTGTCATAACCGCCAGAGGCATGGGCGGATACAGAAGCTTTGGTTGGAGGTAGGCAGAGTATATTTTTCTTTTGTTTTTATCTTTAAGTTCCTGAAGTGATATAGCTCTTTAAGGTCCGTGCTTTTACGTGCAATTATGCTGCACACTTGATCCCTATATCCCCTGCTGTTTATTTTTAGGCCTAGTACGGTGCCTGCCCTCTTGTGCGAGTGCCTTTCATCTCCTACATATATTGGTGCAATCTTATTTTTCTTGATTGGAATAATGGTAAATTTGCTTGTATTTGTCGCAATTTTCCATCGTCGTTCATAAATATTTATGTTTTCAATTTCGTATGACGCCATCCTCACCATTGTTCTCTCGGCGAACTGGATATACATAGTGTATATGGAGTAAAGCAGTGGGCTCAGACATCCACCTTGAGGGACGCCCCCTTCCAGTAGAAATACCGGCCCCTTTTGCTCGCCGATGTTGATGTAAGCTTGTCTATCCATGACGTAGTCACATATCATTTTCTCCAGCCGTGGGTTTAGTCCCAGTTGGAGAATCTTGAACTGTAGTCCTCTGCGCCATACATTATCAAACGATTTCTTGACGTCCTTCGATACTAGATCCGCGTGTTTTTGCTCCCTCTAATTTGGGCCAATTTCTCAGTTATCATTGCTAGTGCCATGTCCGCACCTCTCTGCCTTCTAAAGCCATGTTATTGGAAGTTATGAAGATTTTGGCATTCAGGTAGGAATGTAGCCTATTGGCAATGATTTTTTCCAAACAAATTTCGACCAAATTCGAGAAGATAGATCGGGCCATTTTCTGCAGGGGAGACTGGAGACTTTCCCGACTCAGGAATAAATATCATTTTTGATAACTTCTAAGCGTCGGGGAAGCATCCGGTATTGAAGGCTGCCTTCATTGTATTCAACAGTCCTTGTTTGATGTTGGGTGGAGCGTAACTGAAATTCGCTTTAGCTAAACCTGAGTGGCCTGGCGCACGCTGTTTTAAGGTTTTTAGGGTATTTTTTTTTTGGTTTTAGGTGGAAGTGGTGAGTATGTGAGTGTGAGAGATAGTGATGTATTAGAATAGTGGGGTTTGGGACTAGTGGTGAGAATAAGGAAGTCTGAGGGTTGCAAGATTGGCAAAGGTGCCTAGAGATTAGGATAATCTCTTTCATTGTTTGTTTTATTATTATTTTTTTTTATATATTATATATATATATATATATATATATATATATATATATATATATATATATATATATATATAAATGTATATATATATATATATATATATATATATATATATATATATATATATATATATATATTACTATAAGGCGTTCAAACCTTTTGATTCTTGTACTATTTTAGCTTTTTTTAATGTTAACTTGACGTGTAGTTTGGTTGTTTAGATTTCTTTTATGTGGTTTTTGTTTCTATATCAATTCTTACGTCTCTTATTTGGTTTTGTAAATGTTTTTGTTATATTCATCTTTGGTTGTTAGTATTTATGTTTTGTGTCTTCTGTGAGTCGTACTTACCTATTTTCTTCATTTTTTATTCATCATTGTCTTCACTAGGTAGTTGTGGTCTTCTTTGGTTTTAAATTAAAATCGGTTTGGTTCGTCATTATCAGTTCCTTTTTATGGTCGGAGTGGACTGCGCTCTCTAGTTCTTCTAGCATCACTCTTTCTTCTTCTCCTTCCTGCCTGTTTACTTGGTGGTTAGGATGCGTCCTCTCAATCATCTCATTCAGCTCGTCTATAATCTGATTTTCAAAATCTATGTCGAAGTCTTCATTTTCTTCTTCACTGATTCTAAAAATCTGTTCCCAGTATTGACTGAGAATCTCCTCCATTTCATTCTCCTCTGATTTAATTTCACCTTGGTCGTCTTCTCATTCCATCTTTTTCATCTGGAGCTTTACTCTCATTCTCCTGATTTTCGCCCAGAATTCTTTTAGTGTTGCTCCGCTATTTAGTTCTTCGATAACTTCATTCCATTTCTCCTCTTGTTGTTCGTAAATTAGAATTTTTAGTTCTTCCTTTATCTCTCTCATACGGTACATTATGAGAGAAAGTTAGAAATTGTTTCACTATCCGAAGAACCTGGTTTACAAAGTGAAAGGGAAGTATGGCAAGGCTGAGAATAAGGACGAAGTGTCTATGGTCTCGCACAGTAAATTCCCCGCCTCTTTGG
This sequence comes from Ceratothoa steindachneri, assembly GCA_963969495.1. Lineage (NCBI taxonomy): Eukaryota > Metazoa > Arthropoda > Malacostraca > Isopoda > Cymothoidae > Ceratothoa > Ceratothoa steindachneri. The sequence continues at coordinate 27,562,972 of OZ018322.1, forward strand.
TGGTTCTGGGTGTAGGAAGCAGCGAGGGCCACGTTATGTATCCCTTATGTTTAAGTAGAATAGTATACAGAGTATAGCATTCCGTAAGTCATTCTATCAGTCACTCCGTGAAGATGACCGACCACGGTCGAAAGACGTCTCGGAATAAAATGTCTTTTGCGAATGTTTTTTCTCGCCCACAAGAACCAGACAAAAGACTTGTAAGAAAAATAGAGAATACAAGTTAAAATCAATAACGCTGCCACTGCTCTGGACTAATATATATATATATATATATATATATATATATATATATATATATATATATATATATTAAATTTCTTAATCCGCTAGAAAAGTCTTCTGGAGGTCCTCAACTCTCTTCAGGAGTGCCACCCTTACGCTTAATTGGTTACCAGAAAAATTGATGGTAGCACAGTCCTATGGATGGCGCCTCTGAAGAGGGTTGAGGAACTCCAGGAGACTTTTCTAGCCGATTGAGGAATTCTTACTAATTAGTACATTCTTAACGGCAATTTACTCCTCAAACATATTTCTATAAATCTACCTATTTGTATTTACCTATTCTTAAAAAAATGTATGAGCAACATTGCTTTTACTTAAAGTAACTCAAATTCAATTTCTAAAATTTCTGCATATTGATTTTTAATGACAAAATAGGTTTTCACAGTGAATAAAGAATTATCCTTTTAATTAATTCCCTGTCACTGCAAACACCAGCTTTGGCTGTCACTGCTTACATACATTATTCTTTTTTAATTAATTTTGGATTTGCTTTTAGGAAGTTGACTTCCTTTGAAATCCGTTCCCGTAGCTGCGTTAATTAAAACGGGACTAGTTTCGATATTTAATTTCCCATAACATCGTCAGCCGCAAACTAAGAGATATTTACAAAAAAAACTAAAATACTGGAGTATATAACCACAGGCAACTGACATTAATCTGGGGGCGTTAACTTAAGGTGATTAACAATATCCTTTAAGATTGCATTTAGACTACCCTTCAGACAAATTGAAATTCGGAATTTCTTTAATTAATGAGGATTCGATCATTTTTATTTTATTACCAGGCAATGGCTTCGCCACTTTCTCCCTACGTGGGGAGCTTGCGCTTCGCTACTAAGATTAAAATTTAAAATCAAAAAAAGCAGCCATGGTTAAATTTTTATAAGTTTTCTGAATTTCACCAATTATAATAATTTTAAAAAGGAACTCTAAACTAAATTTCCCCCCTTTCACAAAATTACGATATTTATATTTATTTCTGAACTTCACCATTTTGTTTTTTGATATTATAAAAGAATTATTAGAAATAACTTTGATAAAAAAATAAGTCATTTTTCCACTAAGGAAAAAAAACATTTATTAATTTTTCACACATCTTCAAAAATCCCGTTATACAATTATAGAGTTAGTGATGATGATGATGATAATCATTATAAGGATAAATTAATTGGGCACTAGAGAAATCTATTATATGATTGGCGTTTTTTACATGGTTAAAAATACTTGATGCATTTCTTGCTCTACGAATAGCCCCCCCTAAGTTCGTATATACGTTTATCTAATGACCTTCCGGTCTCTTCCACACAGAGAGAAGAGCAATTTCGGGCTTTTGGCTTAATGGACGAGAAATATTTTCTGATAGTTGAAGGATATTTAAAAGTGGTCAAGTTGGCATACACAATGGAGTTTAATCCTTTAAGCAAGGGGGATATGGTAGAGAGTTTTTCTCTACCATATGCCCCTTTGTTTAAATAAACAATGTTGGGAGGCATCTAAGATTTTTTGTTGAGGTCGGTTTTTTTGGGGGGGGTTTTTTATTAGAGCTCATCTGGCGACTGCCTACATGGGCATTAGTCGCCGTATAAAAACTGGCCTTGTTCTAGGCTACTTTAAAATAAAATTAAACGAAGAAAAAAAAACACCCGAAATGGGGAAGGGAAAAAAACAAAAACAAATGCAAAAAACAAAACAAAACAAAAAAACAAACCCTGCTTAAATAATAGGGAGAAGGCCGGCCTCCCCAAAAAGTCAATAAGTCCACCAGTCGATGTGCACGCACTCATCCCGAGTACAAGGGACAGGCGGTAGCGACCCCACCCATTCCGGTACCAGGACAGGTGTCGTGCGCGAAGATCACCCAGACTGGGACATTCGACAAAAATGTGCCGAACAGTCTGGGGGACGACGCAGTCGTTGCAATAGGGCGCAGTGAGTGCTCCATCCAATAGCGATGCGTCACACGAGTGTGCCCGATTCGGAGACGACAGAAAGCAACCTGAAGCCGCCGCGGCATTAGGGGATAGGTCCATGGGAACAGTCGCGGCGCAATGGCACGCAACTTTAAGTTCCCTTCGACCGTCTCCCATCTTCTTTGCCAAGCAGTCCGAAGAGCTGCCTGTATTCCTGCCATGTAGTCAGTGTGAGGAAGAGCGAAACGCTGGTCCGATCGCAGAGTCCTCGCGGACTCTTTGGCGCCCTCATCGGCACGCTCATTCCCCGCAATTCCTACATGTCCAGGAACCCAGCAGAAGATAATCTCGACATCTGCCCGGCTCTCAAAAACCGTGGTGTCACGGATTTTGCGAACCAGGGGATGCGGAGATTCCAATGCCCCGAGAGCACTCAGGGCGCTTTGTGAGTCGCTATAGATCACAATCCGGTCTCCAAACCGGGCACGTCGCGTAATCTCCCGTACCGAGTGGTGTATTGCCACCAGCTCGGCCGTGAAGACAGACGCAGCGCCTGGTAGAGCCCCGCTGACTTCAAACAGAGGGGATACGGCGTGAAAGCCGACCCCCTCTTGGGACTTGGAGCCATCCTTATACACTGGCGCGGTACCAGCGTGACACGATGTGTGCTCCAAAAAGGTCGAACGCAATACTCCCAGCGCAGTACAAGCTTTGGGAGCAGAGGTGTGGCGACAAATAGCCAAATGTGGTACCCTCCAGGGTGGCGTCCTGGGCAGAATCAGGGGCGCCACTGGCCCGAGAGCTAAATCTACCTCTCGAAGGATTTTCCTGGCCCTAAATCCAAAGGGCTTAGGGTATGACTGGCGTCTCTCGGCGGCATAGGCACCATCGAGATCAGCTGCGGATGCAGTGAGAGCTGTTGGCGACTGAGGGAGGCGCCGGGCTCGCGCGTACAGGCGAGTGATGCACTACACGCTGCGCAGAGCGAGTGGCATCTCCCCAGCATCGACCAACAGGCTCTAAATGGGGAAAGTGCGGAAGGCACCGGTCGCAAGGCGAAGGCCAGGGGGGAATGGATCGAATCCACCTTCCGCAATAAACGCTCGGCTGCGGATACATAAAACTCGTATCCGTAGTCGAGCTTCAAGCGAACAAAGGATCGATAAAAAAGTAAGGCAGTAGCCCTATCAGCGCCCCAAGCGCTGAACGTCACGGAAAGGAGAATGTCCATGGCGCGGGTACAAGAGACCCTAAGGCTGCGAATATGAGCCTCCCAGGTGAGGCGTCGGTCGAATACAAGACCAAGGAAACGGTGTGACTGAACCACATCCAGGCGCACCCCATTAAGAAACAAATCTGGGTCGGGGTAAAGCCGTGGATGGCGGCAGAAGTGCACCACCTTAATCTTGGCCAAAGAAAACCGAAACGTGTGCGCTTCGGCATAGCGAAAGACGCGGTTCAATGCCTGTTGGAGTCGACGCTCCAGAGTTGGCATCTGGGCCGCGCCAAAAGAGATCCAAAGGTCGTCCACGTAGAGCGTAGCGAGAACATCTTCCGGCAGCACCAAGGTGATGCCGTTGATGCTCAGGGCAAAGAGTGTGACACTGAGGACACTTAACTGCGGGACACCCTCTTCCTGCTCCTTTGGGCCAGAGAGGGCTCTTCCCACCCGTACGCGGAATCGACGATCTCGCAAAAATTTAGATATAAACATTGGGAGGCGTCCCCTCGCCCCCATCATGTGGAGAGTCTCCATGATACCGTATCGCCATGCAGTATCATAGGCCTTTCCAAATCAAAAAAGACCGTGGCGTAGTGCTGTCTACGAAGGAAAGCCTCGCAGACGGCTTTTTCCAGTCGGAGCAGAGCATCCGACGTGGAGTGGAACTTACGGAAGCCGCACTGTGCAGAAGACGGATGGCCTCCGCTGTCCAGGAAATAGGCTAATCTAACATTTACCAATTTCTCCCTCAACTTGCACACGCAAGAGGTTAGAGAGATTGGGCGGAAACCGGTCGGAGTAGAGTGATCTCTCCCCGGCTTGCGAAAGGCGAGCACAGTAGCGATTCGCCAGGAGTCTGGGAGAAGACCTTCCACCCAGATCCTGTTGAACAAATCTAACAGAAAGGCCATGCCTCGCTTACCCAGGTGTCAAAGCATGGCGTACGGGACATCGTCAGGACCATGGGCGGTGTCCGCGCACGAAGCGAGAGCGGAACGCAACTCACTCACAGTAAACTTGTCGTTGAAGGGTTCTCCGCCTCTGGAGGTAAAGTCCAGCTGGCGGCCTTTCGCGACATCACGATGTGCATTGAATGCTGGCGGGGCAGTATCACGGCTACAGAATGCGGAAAAAGCGGTCGCTAAGGATTCCGCCACGGACGCGGTGTCCGAGATTGCGGTCCCATTCTCCTGGAGAACGGGAGGGGGGTGCTGCGAGAACTTGCCCCGAATCCTTTTGACTCGCTTCCACACCTCAGCTAAAGGGGTCTTCCCGTTAAGTGAAGACACGTATGCCCACCAAGAAGAGCGGCGGGCGTGCTCCAAAATATACTGGAACCTAGCCCTAGCCCGACGAAATTCACCGACAGTGAAATCGTTCGGGCGGCGCTTATAGCGCATGTAGGCATAACGCTTCTGTTTGAGGGCCGTCTCACACTCGGCCGACCACCATGGGAGTGGTCGGCGTGCAAAACGACCAGACGTCCTAGGAATAGTAGTCAGGCCCACGGCGATGAGGTTGCCGGAGAAGAACTCAACGGCCTCATCTACCGACCTAAACTCCTCGACTGAGATAGAGAATTAAGGCATTTCCTGAAATGTAGGCCACCGCGCCCGTGCCAAGCACCACCGAGGTGGTTTCTCAGGTGGCAGTTGCCCTGAAAATGATATTTGAATGGGAAAGTGATCACTCCTATGGAGGTCATCGACCACCCCCCAATCAAAATCAGGCTGTGCATCCGAAGAGCACAAAGATAGGTTAAGGCAAGAAAATGAAGCGGTTCTCGGACAGTGATGCGTAAACTCATCCACGTTTAGGACACCTATCTCAAGCTCTTCGATCAGATTGGCAAGGACTTGTCCCCTGGGATTTATGGAGTAATCTCCCCAGAAGGGATGCCTGCTGTTCAGATCTCCAAGCAAGAGATAGGGCCTCGGCAACCGTGCCACGACGCGGCGGAAGTCCCCCGCGTCGAAGTCAGCTGACGGTGGAATGTACGCAGAAATGATAGTATACCTCCTATCCAAGTGCAGCTGCACAGCCACTGCCTGAAAGGAGGTATCTAAAGAGAAAGGAAGAACGGAGACATCATGCCGGGTGTAAACCGCGCATCCCCCAGCCCAGCTATCCCGCGGTGGTGGGGTCGCAAGACCCTTATACCCCGGCAGGGCAGGGAGAGATCACGCGCCTAGCATGGTCTCCTGCAAAAAAATAGCTAACGGGGGACGGGACGAGACGAGCCTCCGCAGCTCCTCCCAGTTGCCCCGGAGTCCACGGCAATTCCATTGAAAGAATATGCCCTCTAGGCCTAGCTCGGAGGAGACGCGGGGTCCCTCCTCGAATTGAAGACCCTCACGGGAATGGCCGTACGCTTTCCGGGGGCAGAACCGCGGGCGCTGTTCGCTGGACAAAGCGCTGGAGGCGCTGTCGCCTTCGAGGACTTATTGGGGGAGGTTGGGCTGCCATGCGAGTCTTTTCCTCCCTCCGCCTCGAAACCTTAGACGGGCGTTGCGGCTTCGGAGCCGGGGGGCCCTCTTTTCGAGGAACCATCGTCTCCGAGCCACTCGCTCCACCTCGGGGCGTGGTGAAGGAGCCGAAGCTCCTTTGTTGCTGTCCTTCTTTCGGGGAACAGCTTTAGAAACCCCCGAAGATAGCCTAGCGACCATCTTCAAGGGTGTTGCTTCCTGTGAGTCTAACGACTCGGTGGAGGCGCGTGACGGTTCCGCCTTGCGGGAAACGGTCACGCTGGTGGAAAAGGGGGGAGCCCTGGTTTTAGCCGGGGATGGGTATGAACCCTTTTTGCCGCCAGCTTTACCAGGGGAGCGCCCGGGTTGGGTAGAGCCCGCAGAAGGGCTCGAAATGGGCGCGGAAACAACCGTGCTCGTTGGCCTGGATGGGCCAGGAGCAGAGGGTGCCTTTCTAACTACTGAGGCATATGATGTCCCAGGTAGAGCCCGGCGCGCCAGGACCAAGTCCTTAGCCTCGCGGAATGAGAGTCTATCCTGGGCCTGAACGGCTAGGATTTCTTTCTCAAGGAGATATGCACCACATTGCTTCGAAGAAGCAGGGTGCGGCTCTCCGCAATTGACACACTTGGCCACACATGATTTGGACTTATCGTGTGCGACTTTGGAGCAATTTACACAGACTTTGGGTGACCCCGACTTTGCACGTCTACATGAGCGATTCGTATGGCCGAAGCAGTGACAGTTATAGCACCGCCGCGGCAGTGGCACGAATGCTTCACGCGGTAGCGGTACCAACCAGCACGCACCGACTCAGGGAGCTTGTCACGGTCGAACGGGAGGAAGAGTGTAGGGATGGGTCTCGAGGCCTTTCCCTGTTTTCTCATCACACGTTCGACCTTGACCGCCCCATGGTCGGCCAGCTCTAGGGTGATGTCCTCAATGGAGTAGTCAACGAGTTCCCTCGCATAAACTACTCCTTTCACAAAGTTCATGGTAGAGTGTGGCGTCACACTCACCGGGGTGCCATGAAGTGTCCGAAGAGCACTTATCTTGGCCGCCTCGGCGGGATTCGCCGCATTCGCCAGAAGGCTCCCGTCCGAGAAACGGGTCACCTTCGGCTCTCTACCAATTGCACTAGCTAATCCTCTCCTCTGATGGATCATGTTGCCCTTGGACAACATGGTGCCATCAGTGGAGCGAATAACGAGGAAGCGTTTGAAGCCAGCGGGCTCGAAAACGCAAGGTAACCTCTGAATGAGGGGCCCCGATGTCATCGAGGCTCCGCCCTGTGCACTCTTGGTATTAGTCTTAGTCAGGGGCTCCGCAACCGGGCGGCATAGGGGGCGGATGTGCCGATCTTGGCTTGGTCGCTTGCCAGAGTGGCAGCAGACCCATCCGTCCCCACGGCCCCCGCGGATGGAGAGGAGCCCCGAGTCTTCTTAGTCTTTCTTGTCTTTTTCTTCTTTTTAGGAGAGGAGGGCGGGGTATGAACCCGCTTCTCTCCTACGCCGACAGATGCCCCTAGGCCAGATGGACCGGCCTCAGCCAGGTCCTTCTCCGAAATGGAAAAGGTCCTGGTGGTCGCAGGGGCACCGGTCAGAGGAGATCCCTCCCCTCCTTGTGCTGCCTCAGAGGCCCCAGCCGTTTGAGGAGGACCTTGCATAGAGGCGGATTCAGGTTCTGTGCTTGGCGCCGAGCCCGGATTCCCCCCCATGGAAGGCCCTACCGTCTGAGGCTGGGTCTCCTCAAGGACCATGTCTATCACAGGAGGGGCCTCCAGTTGGCCATCCCCTCCCAGGACATCGCAGGTCCCGTTGGCAGCGTCAAGAGTCATTTGTGGGGAGGCACAAGCCTTAACCCCGGCAAGGTTTAATATCCTTGCCAGCAGGTCTTTTGAGGGAAGCGACCGAAGGGGCCTGGCTTCCCTCTTTCCCCTAAGGGGGTTTGCCCTACCGAGCCGCTTCTATGTGGAGCAGCTGGCTAAGAGCTGCCTGCTGGCTTTGTTGGCAGTCCCCTTGGAAAGAAAAGAGGGGACTGCCGCTGGAAAAAGGGAGGTGCCCAAAAGCACCTCCATAGAAGGGGATGAGGGGGAGTCCCCTGTACCCGTAGGCGAAGGAGAGGAGTAAGCCTCCTCTCTGGTTAGAGAAATATGGAGGGTCTCCTGTGCAAGCACAAGGGGGGGGCCTCCATTTTTTTGCTGGAGCTGCCCGAGGGCGGCTCCGTCGATGTTTCAGGGGAAGTTGGGGGTTAAGGTTTTTTTTTATCTTCATCATTGGGCATGGTGACCCTCTTTTTTACACGGGATGTAATCGCGCACACCTCTTGCAGTAGCCCGCACTGCGAGAGGTGCTTACAAGCCCGGCAGAGCCAGGCGCCGCCATTTGGGACCACCCCTCCCGCCTGGTGGCCTGGCAGTCCATCGGCATGGCGGCTCCACCTCAGATACGGCGTAAAATATATAGATTGTGAAGAGGAGAGGAAAAGGGATGTGAGGAAGGTATGGGTGGGGATGAAGCAGGTTGTTAAAAACCAGCCACCCCAGACCAGAGTTCAGGGGTTAGGGAACATTGTCCCCCACCCCCTCAGCCCCGATGCGGGACGGTTGGCTGAAAGGAAGGTCAGCATCTACCCTGTGAAATTAGAGGCTGACCAGAGAAAGTTGTGGGAGAGGTTGTGTGAAAAGAGAGGAAACAAGTATTTTGAAGGAAGGAAGAGAGGCTAAGCTAAGGCCGGACGGGGTGCTGAGTGTTGAGGTCGGTAGAATATTGACCTAGCTTTAGGCTTTCATCCATACAATAAAGTGGATATTTTAACTCTATAAACATGCATGTTATGTTAGTAATTTTATCTTGTACAAAAACGAGTCACAAATTCGAAAGGCTATTAAATTCATAGATATTACAATTGATTTTTTTATTCTATCATTGTGACATAAAAAAGTGAATATATGAATTAGAATTAATAGGTTTATGGTATACAGTAAAAGATGCTTTATCATTAATTCTTAAGACTTTTTGCATCAAGCAAAGGTAAACAATTGTTCTTTTCCCATTCAACTTTGATTTTTTTTTAGTGGGATGGAGGTTATAAAGCTTGTTAAAAAAAAAATTACCAATAGAGTCTATGTGGTTTAATGTCCATGTGGAAATCACATCATCTACATATCTATACCATACAAAATTTGCGTTGGCTTGAATAGTCCTGAGCAGAGAGGTTTCAAAATGTTCCATGAACAGGTTACAAAGAATGAGAGATAACGAGTCGCTTATGGTGGCTCAGTCGATGACCATCGTGGTTCTGATAGTGAGGAGCGCTTGACAACACAGGTTCGAAGCCAACTCCTTTATTCACTTTCATATAGTGGTTTAAAATAGTTACCCTATTTTCTTCGTTTCTAAATATCCCATTTTCTTTCTTAAGCTTTTAAGGGTTCACGTAATATATTCCTCAGAGTTTTACCAGATTATGATACCGGTTTTCCTTTCTTTGGGCTATTAACTACATACCAAGGCCATATTTTGTAGGAAGAAGCCCATGTCACTGCCGAATACATTATCCGTAACACATAGTTTAACTAGTTTGACAAATTTGTTTTGGGTAATGGAAGGTTAAATTCGGGATTATTTAATACATTCACTAACATTTGAAGGGCTTTATTAATAGGGACGTTGGTAAAAAGGCTATCTACATCGAAATTGACTAGGCGATTATTTTGAATATTGATTTTTCTAAATTTATCAATAAAATCGGAAGAAAGTCTGTGGGAAGAAGACGGTAAACCCAGTGCGTCAGCTTGTACAACAGCCAACCCTTTAGAGAGTTTGTATGCATGTGAATATGATAAACAAATCTATATATACGAGGAAGGGGTGGATTAATAGGTTCGAAACGATGAAGGGAGATCAGGATTTGTTCGTTTTAAAATTTGTGTTATAGATTTGTTGAAAGAACTCGTTTTATCTTTCAATGGATTCGAAGTTAATTTCTTATATGTGTTTGAGTCACTAAGTAAATCAGTTAACTATGAAATTTTATCAAGGATAACTATTTGATTAGTTTTATCTGATTTTGTAATTACAATATTTTTATTTGAATTAAGTAATTTAAGAGCAACCTTTAGGCGCCTAGGAATTTCTAAATATTTTACGTTATCACTATGGGATGAGGCTCCAGCAATAAAACCATTTATGAACTCAGAATCAGAAGTATTACTTTAGCCAAACTTATTAATGGAGACGAAGCGATCAACAAAAAATGAATCGCACTTTTGGGACGCGAATGAAAGGTCATAACCAAAAATGGTTTCTTGGTCGGCAGTTTGATCATGTGACGAGAGATTGAGAACGTTCTTTTTGGGGTCGGGGGATGTCTTCCAAAAGCTATTTTTAAATAGCCATTCTAATTTTTATAATAATAGGAATGATAAAATAATAATAATCATAAAAATAATAATAAACATAAGAATCAAAATAATAATAAAAATAATTCTCTCCTCAGAGTTTTTACCTCTACCTTTACTTCGGGTCGATCCTGTTTATCATCTTCGCCTACATCTCTCTTCTGAGCAGCTTCCACGCAAACTGCCACGACATGACGCTTTGCTTCAGAGAATTCCGTGAGTATATTTCAACTCTTTGATTTGGGGACTCAGGGAGAGTCGCGCGCCCTATCGCGCTTCCTCTGTTGACTCACATTCCATTGCTCTTTCACACATTTTTACTTCCCCATTTTCCCTAAGGTGGCATCAGACTGCACCTGGCATATGGCTGATTACGTGCCCTCCTTTCCTAAACCTTTGCATGGGCATCTGCATTAATTCTGAAGGTTGGACAAGTTGTGGACAACCCCGCCCCTTCTCTTCTCGTCTACCCCAAGTAGCGACATCTTTAGGCTATTCAGGATAGATACCTTCTACGCCTTTACCATCCCCTTACCTCACCACTTTAATAATTAAAAATAATAATGATGATGATAATAAAAATTATAATAATCTTTGGGATTCTTAGTTCACAAACTCCCTGGTGGAGATACCCTCGTTGGTTTGGGGTTTTAAATAAAAAATAATTAATCCAGATAATACCAAGTAACCTTTACTGACCTAGGGGTCGAATTTCGAGTCATCCTCGAAGACTTTCAAACCTTAACATTCAAAGGGGAGTTCATCTCACAGCCCTGGAGCAATGAAGTTACAGTTAAAGTGTGACAGAATAGTGAGGGAGTGCATGTTGGCGCGGTCCAACATACAGTAGCAGTGCTCATAAGCCAATCTGACAATTCAGGGAGATTGCGGATAAATTAAGCCACGCCCAATGGGTGGGACCATGGGCGTGGCCACAAGTTATCAGGGCGTGGTCTTGAAAAACAAAGCCTCGAGTCAAATACGATAACGTCAGCGATATCATATAACATGGATAGATAAAAGGGATGGCATAGTTGTATAACTATCTCCTACTTTCTACCTCTCCTATTCTAATTCCTACACCTCCCCTATTTTATTACACGAACTGGGTAGAGAACAGGAACCACATAGTCACACACACCACGGAATTTCAACCTTCAGCCGACCATTTCCTCACAAATAAACAACCACTGGAAGGCACTCATAGAAACCATTGAAACAGCCCTTAACACCTACACGTGACTTAAAATATACACACTCATAAAACACTTCACCTCTCAATACACACATAAACACTCATCACGATATATTACAATCACTAAGGTAAAGGCCCACGACAACCAAACATTAGTCTCCTCTGTGCCCACATCCTTATTGTGCGTGCGGCTAGATATGAACCGTCATTTGGGCGAGATCATCCGCGCTGAGGAGGATGCTCGTTGCGCCCCCTTCCTTTTCTGAGGCGCGTCAGGAGAATGTTAGGCATGGACCCCCCCATCTCCCTAGAAGCCCATAAACTAACAAATAGACAACCCACTCAAAAACACGGATGGCATCCTCGAGGAATTCAGGTCACACTGGCTGGGACCAAGTACACGCATAGTAGACCCAAACCACACGCAGAAGAGCACTTGCACAAAGTCCGATAGTGGTGCCGCCTCCATGTCAACGAGCTGGAACCGGTCCTCCCTGATCGATATGAAGGTGCTTGACAACACAACATTAACCACTCCAATCACCATCGATGAGACATAACGCCACATAACAAAGACACCAAAACGAGCTCCTAACCACGATCATACAACACCTGCCAGAAGATATCTATCCAACATTAGCATACCTCTATAACGCCTCTCTAGCCTCTGGATACTACCCGAAAGTATTCAAGGCAACGCACAACATCCTATTCCCCAAACAACATAAAGACTCCAAATACCCAAACAACTACAGACCTTTTGCTCTCTTAGAGCACTTAGGAAAAATACTCGAACGTATGGTTAACACCCGCCTCCGGAATTTCTTAGAGGAGGAGGAATGGTTCTCCCCTTGCCAATACGGCTTCAGGAGGGACCGCTCCACCAGCACGGTGATGACCATCGTACATGACATCATACAGTAAACACGATAAAAAAACACTGTCTGTCAGTAAGGACGTCGAGAAGGCATTTGATAAGGTGTGGCACGAAGGGCTCCGTTGGAAACTCGCCAAAAACACGGGGCTGCCTCTCTGCACCAGAAGGATCCTTTCGCACTTCCTTACAGACAGAAAGTGTTACATACGATACAATAACACAGTATCACGACCATTCACACCACGCAGTGGCGTACCCCAGAGCAGCGTGTTGGCACCCACACTTATACACAAATGACACACCACGCCCAGAAGAAAGCAGTGCACACACACTGGCGTAGGCGGATGACGAGACTATCCTCGTCTTCGGCCCGCGCCAAGAAACTCACAATACCCTGCTCCCAGAAGACACATAGAAACCAACAACAAAAATACTCTGGGCAACATTCGATAAACACTTACACACACACACCAAAACAACTTACAATTCATAGCCAAGCGCACAAACAACATGCTGAGGAGATTTCATCTCAGCAGCAAAAAAAAAAAAATGCAGCTACACCTATACAAGACAGACAGGCCACGGATCACATACGCATCAATTACACTAACGTCGCAAGCCCTACATGGCAGAGGAGCGCACAACGCATTCAGAACTCTGCTCTGAACCGCACTTGTTGCTCTCCCCTGTACACGACAATGTCTACATTACACAACTCACACAAACTTATGCTACTAAATACATATAACTTCATACGATTAACACGCCAACTAATGAAACTCGAGGGAGACCCAATATACAACTAAACACATTGCTTCGGCACGCAAATACCCAGCAGCTCTCAACTACCCTATACCCACACCTATATACACTTAAGTAGCAGCATCGCGTGATGTTTCCATGAATCACGCCGCACGCAATCGCCACACCAGCGACCTCACCGATTAACCATACCCTTCCCTGACTTGCCGAACCTTGGTCCTTGCCAGTCAAATACCCGAACACAGACGGCTTCTTTTAAGCACACGTTGCACTGGTGTACATATAGCCACCGGCCTATCTCCCTCCTCCTATGCCCTCTTAAGTTATTACCGAAACTTTTGCCTCCGACTGCTGTTTGCTGTAAATTGACTACACCAATCCCTCCACTTTTCTTTGTAATCTTGTTTTTTTAGAATGTTAAACACGCCTGTTAGTTAAGAGCACATTTACGTACAAATTTGGGCAAATACTTGTTCGTTCCTGTCAAAATTCGGTCATCTTTTTCCGGTAAAAGGCTGCCCTAGGGCTAGTTAAGTTTCGCTTCTAATTTTTTAAACTAATAAAATAGCAAAAGGTTGTAGAGCAAAATTGTAACTGAATTATTGATTAAATTTAATTTGTTTTTAATTTTGCAAAGCGGTATAAACTGTTCAGATGACCCAATGCTATATTTATTTCTCTAAATATCCTAAATATAACAACATTGAAAACTAATACATCTTTACGGAACACCTCTATATTTAACACTAATATTTACAGATATTTCGCGGTCTGTAGACAATTATACTTATCCACTTACTGCAATTTTAGCTTCTAGAAAAGTAAGTCTATTTTAAAATAAATATTTGCTATTTCTTTCATAAATATTTATTCTAATATTAGTACAAATATTGCAGATTTTTCATTATACAAATTTGTATAACTGAGTCAAAAGGTTTCCATGCAATTTAAGAGAGTCGGGAACGAGCAAAGGAATATATCATTTTGAGCCTTGATATGTAAAGTAGAATAGACAATTCTTGTTTCAGTGTCTTTATAATTTCATTAACTATTACAGCCCTATCGCGCTTCCTCTGTTGACTCACATTCCATTGCTCTTTCACACATTTTTACTTCCCCATTTTCCCTAAGGTGGCATCAGACTGCACCTGGCATATGGCTGATTACGTGCCCTCCTTTCCTAAACCTTTGCATGGGCATCTGCATTAATTCTGAAGGTTGGACAAGTTGTGGACAACCCCGCCCCTTCTCTTCTCGTCTACCCCAAGTAGCGACATCTTTAGGCTATTCAGGATAGATACCTTCTACGCCTTTACCATCCCCTTACCTCACCACTTTAATAATTAAAAATAATAATGATGATGATAATAAAAATTATAATAATCTTTGGGATTCTTAGTTCACAAACTCCCTGGTGGAGATACCCTCGTTGGTTTGGGGTTTTAAATAAAAAATAATTAATCCAGATAATACCAAGTAACCTTTACTGACCTAGGGGTCGAATTTCGAGTCATCCTCGAAGACTTTCAAACCTTAACATTCAAAGGGGAGTTCATCTCACAGCCCTGGAGCAATGAAGTTACAGTTAAAGTGTGACAGAATAGTGAGGGAGTGCATGTTGGCGCGGTCCAACATACAGTAGCAGTGCTCATAAGCCAATCTGACAATTCAGGGAGATTGCGGATAAATTAAGCCACGCCCAATGGGTGGGACCATGGGCGTGGCCACAAGTTATCAGGGCGTGGTCTTGAAAAACAAAGCCTCGAGTCAAATACGATAACGTCAGCGATATCATATAACATGGATAGATAAAAGGGATGGCATAGTTGTATAACTATCTCCTACTTTCTACCTCTCCTATTCTAATTCCTACACCTCCACCAGAAGGATCCTTTCGCACTTCCTTACAGACAGAAAGTGTTACATACGATACAATAACACAGTATCACGACCATTCACACCACGCAGTGGCGTACCCCAGAGCAGCGTGTTGGCACCCACACTTATACACAAATGACACACCACGCCCAGAAGAAAGCAGTGCACACACACTGGCGTAGGCGGATGACGAGACTATCCTCGTCTTCGGCCCGCGCCAAGAAACTCACAATACCCTGCTCCCAGAAGACACATAGAAACCAACAACAAAAATACTCTGGGCAACATTCGATAAACACTTACACACACACACCAAAACAACTTACAATTCATAGCCAAGCGCACAAACAACATGCTGAGGAGATTTCATCTCAGCAGCAAAAAAAAAAAAATGCAGCTACACCTATACAAGACAGACAGGCCACGGATCACATACGCATCAATTACACTAACGTCGCAAGCCCTACATGGCAGAGGAGCGCACAACGCATTCAGAACTCTGCTCTGAACCGCACTTGTTGCTCTCCCCTGTACACGACAATGTCTACATTACACAACTCACACAAACTTATGCTACTAAATACATATAACTTCATACGATTAACACGCCAACTAATGAAACTCGAGGGAGACCCAATATACAACTAAACACATTGCTTCGGCACGCAAATACCCAGCAGCTCTCAACTACCCTATACCCACACCTATATACACTTAAGTAGCAGCATCGCGTGATGTTTCCATGAATCACGCCGCACGCAATCGCCACACCAGCGACCTCACCGATTAACCATACCCTTCCCTGACTTGCCGAACCTTGGTCCTTGCCAGTCAAATACCCGAACACAGACGGCTTCTTTTAAGCACACGTTGCACTGGTGTACATATAGCCACCGGCCTATCTCCCTCCTCCTATGCCCTCTTAAGTTATTACCGAAACTTTTGCCTCCGACTGCTGTTTGCTGTAAATTGACTACACCAATCCCTCCACTTTTCTTTGTAATCTTGTTTTTTTAGAATGTTAAACACGCCTGTTAGTTAAGAGCACATTTACGTACAAATTTGGGCAAATACTTGTTCGTTCCTGTCAAAATTCGGTCATCTTCTTACGGTAAAAGGCTGCCCTAGGGCTAGTTAAGTTTCGCTTCTAATTTTTTAAACTAATAAAATAGCAAAAGGTTGTAGAGCAAAATTGTAACTGAATTATTGATTAAATTTAATTTGTTTTTAATTTTGCAAAGCGGTATAAACTGTTCAGATGACCCAATGCTATATTTATTTCTCTAAATATCCTAAATATAACAACATTGAAAACTAATACATCTTTACGGAACACCTCTATATTTAACACTAATATTTACAGATATTTCGCGGTCTGTAGACAATTATACTTATCCACTTACTGCAATTTTAGCTTCTAGAAAAGTAAGTCTATTTTAAAATAAATATTTGCTATTTCTTTCATAAATATTTATTCTAATATTAGTACAAATATTGCAGATTTTTCATTATACAAATTTGTATAACTGAGTCAAAAGGTTTCCATGCAATTTAAGAGAGTCGGGAACGAGCAAAGGAATATATCATTTTGAGCCTTGATATGTAAAGTAGAATAGACAATTCTTGTTTCAGTGTCTTTATAATTTCATTAACTATTACAGTACTTGTAACTAGTGTTTTTCCTTTCAAGGAACTTTTTTTATATCAAGAATTATAACGTCTTAAGTTATTAACTAGGTCATTTTAAAGCAAAATCGACTAGTAGAATGAAATTTCATATTTTTTAGTAAGGAAATAATTGAATATACAATTTGGAGTTAAACAATTCGCGTCCTTCATAAAAGCGTCCGCACTATTCGAGGAAGGCGTTTTGAAACCTTAAAATTCGAACCTACAAATCCTTTTCCAGTTATGATATCGAAAAATGGTCAAAACACGTCCAAAAGAAAAGGGAATGAAAGGAATGAAATGAAGCAAGGAAAGAAACAAAGGAAAGGAATAGGAAAGAGTATGAAAATAAGAAAGTAAAAGGAAGAGAATAAATGAAAAGAAAATTTAAGGAAGGGAATAAAAGAAAGAAAAGCAAGAAAAAGAAAAATAAGGAAGGAAGGAAAGAAAGAAAAGAAAACAAGAAAGGATTGAAAAAAGGAAATGTAAAGAAAGGAAAATAAAGAAAGAAATGGAAAACGGAAAAGAAAGAAAGAAATAGAAAACGGAAAATAAAAAAGAAGGAAGGAAAGAAAGAAAGAAATGGGAAGGAAAAGAACAAAGAAAGGAAGGGAATTGTGCTCTTATAATGAGATGAGATACTAAAGCTTAGAGCAAAAAAAGTCAGATGTTTCTTCCAATCCGAAAAAAAACAAAAACAATTAATAATTAATACATGCAAACGTTTCCCCCAAGCACTTTGGTCCATTTCGTTGGTCAATTTTCCCTTTCTGTTCCATAGTTTTACCTCGAGTTTCGCTTTCTGTTCAAGAGTCTTGCCTCAAGCTTCTCAATCTGTTCCATAGTATTATCTCAAGTTTCGCATTCTGTTCCAAAGTCTTACCTCAAATTTCGCCTTTTGTTCCATAGTCTTACCTTAAGTTTCCCCTTCTCTTGCATAGTATTATCTCAGGTTTCGCATTCTGTTCCACAGTCTCACCTTAAGTTTCGTCTTCTGTTCCATAGTCTTACCCCAAGTTTCTCTTCTGTTCCATATTCTTACCAAGTTACGCCTTCTATTCCATAGTCTTACATCAAGTTTCGTCTTCTGTTCCATAGTCTTACCCCAAGTTTCTCTTCTGTTCCATATTTTTACCAAGTTACGCCTTCTATTCCATAGTCTTACATCAAGTTTCGCCTTCTGTTCCATAGTCTTACCCCAAGTTTCGCCTCTGTTCCATATTCTTACCAAGTTTCGCCTTCTGTTCTCTAGTCTTACCTCAAATTTCGCCTTCCTGTTTTATAGTCTTAGCTTAGTTTTCCCCTTCTCTTCTATAGTATTATCTCAGGTTTCACCTTCTGTTCCACAGTCTCACCTCGAGTTTCGCTTTATGTTCCATAGATTTACATCGAATTTCGCTTACTGTTCCATAATCTTACCTCAAGTTTCGCACTCTGTTCCATAGTCTTACTTCAAGTTTCGTTTACTGTTCCAGAGTTTTACCTCAAGTTTCACCTTCTGTTCCAGAGTCTTACCTCAAGCCATTTAACGCTTCGTTGTACTCCTCGTTGGTGATCCTTAAGAACAAGATTTCGGCGCAGCTCAAATGTGCGACAACAGAGAGATCAGAAGACTCGTATAAATCAGGTTAGTTTCCTGCAGGGCTATGAACTACGCCTGTCACAAGAAAACCATTGAGCACCACAGTACTGGAAAATTATTATGTATTTTTTTCAGTTTTGGTATTTCTATATATATAAAGGGCAAATAAACTGAATATATTTATTGACAAATGATTTTTTTTCTATTATTTATACATAACTAGTATTTCAGTAGTTAGTTTGCCCCGCTTTATCAGCATTAAGGGCTTGTACACGACGAGGCATGCCACGTACTAGAGTTTTGCAAAGATCCTTGTTGCTATCCGAATGTAACCAAACAACCAGGAGGAGTTCAATAAGCTATTTTTTTGGTGCAATAGGGAATTTATGCATTTTATCTTTCAACAGAGACCATAAACTCTCGATGTAGTTCATGTCAGGTGAAGATCCTGGGCATGGTAACATGTTAACACCATTTTCATCGCACCACTTCCTTACCGATATTTGCTGTATGGGATGAGGCAGAATCATTTTGAAAAATTCAAGGCCTATCTTCATACTATTATTCCCTTACTTGTGCTAGTAGACGGCCTCTAAGTACCTTTATTGGTTCATAGTCCCTTCAATTATCTTCAAGCGACTAGTTCCATGGATACAAATTGGCCACCAAACCATAATCTTTTGTGCACATTTTACTGTTTTTCAAAGACAATCTGGTAGAAACTCCTGACCAGGCCTCCTTCTCACGCTTTGCACCCGATCATTGAGTACTGCTATTATGGATTCGTCAGAAAAGACAACCTGCAACAATTGACAACCATATTTGACCAATTGGACATCCAAAATAAGTGACTGTTTTAGTCTATGACAATCAGAAATTAAAAGTCATTTTTAAATAATTCTTCATAAAACTTGTTTGATGATTGAAATCAATCATAACATGTTTTTTATCAATATATGTCATTTTATCAATCACACAATATATAAAGACCCTAATCCAATAGTTAGGATGGTCTTGGCTAGTCCCATTGTTTAGAAGTCCATGCAATATGATTTTTAGCCTATGCATGGTGCGCCTCCACCATCGTCGGGGTAAGCCTAGTTTTTTCCTTGGACGATATGCGTGTAATCCACTTTCTAAAAGTCTGTTGTTAATTGTTCTAAGATGCACAGTGATTTTCTCTCACATTAATTCAACCAAGGAGAATGTCAGCTCATCCCCCGCCCGCTCATATGTATATTGGAATGACGGAAACTAAATTATCAAGAAGAATGACATACCACCTAAGCAACGGAGCTCCCCCTCCCCTTAAAAAAAATTCATACAAGTCAAAACCATGGAACTATTCTCAACAGAAAAATGTTAGAAGAAAACACCACAATTATTGACTTTGCACCAGATTGCAAAGTCATTCATTGATAATGAACTGAACAAGTTCGAAGGTACTTGGAATCCGCCTTTCATTTTCTTGTTTGATTTTTTGCATTTATTGCTCTACTCACGCGCTACTTTGTGAGTTTCTCATATATATATATATATATATATATATATATATATATATATATATATATATATATATGGATTCAAGTGATCAGTTTTGTATAGTCCGGAGCTTCAATATATATAAGAGAACCAGGGCAACCCCCCCAAAATGCAT
Organism: Ceratothoa steindachneri; assembly: GCA_963969495.1. Lineage (NCBI taxonomy): Eukaryota > Metazoa > Arthropoda > Malacostraca > Isopoda > Cymothoidae > Ceratothoa > Ceratothoa steindachneri. The sequence continues at coordinate 27,582,874 of OZ018322.1, forward strand.
TTTTTTCTTCATTTAATTTTAACCAACGTTTCGAGGGCCAGCCTCATCATCTGGGTACTGGAATTATATTTAGTATAAATACAAAGTAATTCTAATTGACATGGGATAGGTAACATAAGGGGAATGGTCTAACATGTCACTTTTTTGTATAAATCATGATATTGCAACTATAGCTGATGGAATTACATTAGTAATGGCAACTTATACAAACTAACATGAAAGTGGCAAAGTAAGGGAAACATTAATTTAAATTAACATGAAGGTGGTAAAGTAAGGGAACCATCTAACGTGCAATATATATATATATATATATATATATATATGCGGTTCAAAGGCTTTTTGGCAAACACAGTCTATCTGAGAGAACGCTTATTTTAAGTGAAGAAGACTCTGTTTGCCAAAAATAGCCTTTTAACCGCATAATTAATTGCGTTACTGCAATAATTTTTCTTATATATATATATATATATATATATATATATATATATATATATATATATATATATATATATATATATATATATATATATATTATCTGAGTACATACATAGATTTTCCTAAACATTATCAATACAAAATATTTTATTTAAATTGTTATCATTTAGAGTACGGAAGAGAAATACGAGTACATATGTAGCACCTCATGAAAAAATCATCAGTCGTGCCACATAAATTCCTACTCATCTTTATGTGAGATTTATGCTCGTGCCATTTAGGCTAGGTTTAACATAGTACAGCATCCCTAGTTTTGCCAAACTTTGCCAAGGTAATTTAATTATCACAACACAACTTTCCTTTATTAAAATAATGTTTTACTTAAGCAAATTAATAACAGTCAAAGAATCATCAGTCAACAAAGAGGGCACGACAGGATTGAATGTGTCACAAGCCATCGTGTACTTCATACTGGGTTAATATTACTAATCTAATCTAATGGTCAGCCGAAATTGTTCAAGTTACGTCTACTGGTGAGGTCTTTTGGACTGTAGTCCCTGTGAACAATGCAACGAATAACCCTCCCCAAGTTTCTCGTTGAAGAAGTTCCCCACAGAAGAGCTGAGGGGAAAAATTATTTGTTTGATCTCTTCTCTGTTGGTTCACTGCTTATACTTAATATCTCACGTATGATAGATACATTTTCTAGCTTATCGGATTAAGTACCTTCCACTCAGTTTCGTGTCACCTAACCTTTACTAGACAAGCGTTTTGTAAAAATTATGTTCCAATTAGTTTACCCGTTGTATAGTTTCTTTTTAAGAAACCACTTTTAAAATGTTTTTCAACAGAATTTTCGAACAGTACTGAGTCCGTTGACGGTGTAGCGGAGATCGAAGAAGGCGAAGCTGAAAGAAAACGATCCAAGTTTGTCTTCACTGAAGATGCTGGACACGGCTCAATGTATCTCAAAATGGGAACAATCAGTAAGTTGTTGAGATCTTTTAAATCGCCTATTATTTTTGTTTCTTCCAAATGGAGCTCGATTATACTAAGTTGTTGCAATATTCCAGATGGTCTTGCTTTGTTCAAATGGAGATCAATTAGACTAAATTGAGGAGATCTTCCAAAGGATCGTGATTTGTTTAAAGTGGAGCTTGATTAGACAGAGTTGTTGAGATCTTCCAAAGGGTCTTGTTTTGTCCAAATGGAGATCGACTAGATTGAGTATTAAGATATTCCAAATGGTTATGTTTTGTTCAAATTGAGATCGATTAGACTGAATTGAGGAGATCTTACAAATGTTCTTGTCTTGTTCACATAGAAATCAATTAGACTGATTTGTGGAGATCTTCCAATTAGTCTTTTTTTGCTCAATTGGAGCTCGATTAGACTAATTTGTTGATATCTTCAAAATCTTCTTGTTTTGTTTAAATTAAAATCGATTAGACTGTCGTGTGAAGATCTTCCAAATGGTCTTGTTTTGTTAAAATTAACATTGATTAGACTGAGTTATTGAGATATTCCAAGTGCTATTGTTTTGCTCAAATGGAGATCGATTACACTGAGTTATGGAGATCTTCCAAGTGTTCTTGTTTTGTTCAAATGTAGATTGATTAGTCTTTTAAATCATACGAGAAATCTGTGATCCTTTTGTGAGCAATTTAAAAACATTTACTATTTAGTGTGATGTATACAAGACAATCTAACCTAGTTTAGTTTGTGTTGTAGACAGTACCTTAAAGAGTTAATATGCTAGCGTACAATACCCTTCAACATTTATACTCGTAGCACTGATCTATCTTTCTGGTACGACCAAAATCGGAAGAATTATTAACGGGTCTTAAAAAAGGTATGAGTTTGAAGGAATTGGAGAGGTATCTTATTACTACCAATTATTTAGTTATTTCCAGAAAACAAAATCCACTGGGGGGATAGATTGCTCTTCCTATTACTGATTCCTTGTGAAAGTGCTGAAGTTACGGGAAGCGAAATTGTACAGGTGTATAAACCAAGTAAAATCTTGAAGTGCAAGGGACCGAGAAGGAATGGAACTCTCTTAAGCATACTACAGTTCCGCAAGAAAATAAGTCTTCTCGCAGGATTGATACACACATTTTACTAAATGTATTACCCTAGGCATCAATGGGATTCTTTAAAAACAAGGTCTGCTGACCAAAAAGTCGCGTGCTCTCATTAATTCTAATTTGTGACCTTATGACCTTCAAAACTTTCACTAATTTCCGGACTAACCTTTGGAGATTGTAAAACAATATAAGGGTTTCAAATTCCGTTAGAATCGGCCTAGTAGTTATGATATTACTGCCAAAACAAAATAATTCCTGGGCTTACCTTGGGAGGACGTTGGCAATTATATCATTCGAAAGAGAATGTAAAACGACATGTTTTTTTTAATTTCTTTAGAATCGGCCGAATAATTCCAATGTTATTACAAAAAGAGAAACAAAGAAAAACGGGGACTGACCAACCGACCAACATAGTGAGATGTAGAGTTACCCGTGACTAAAAACAAGCAGAATTAAGTAAAGGCCGAGGCTGTAATGATACATTTTTATTAGACACACCGCAGTAGGCGAACGAACCATAAAGGCCGATAATTCCGTAGCTTTTCATATTTTGACAGCGTTTTCAAAGCACTTCTTTTGCTGGAGTCTTTTTTTTCATTGAATTCTTGAGAAAAAATTGGGTTTGAAAGTTTTCAAGATCCATTTTACCAAGTTGTGACAGTTCGTAGTTTGAGTGATATGTTGGACGTTAAATCAATTGTGTTACAGATAGGTATTCTGGGTCAACCTCTTTGTATTATACTTTTTACTTTATGCATCAAGTAAATAGAAGTCATTTTAATGATTACTAGTAAAGATGATCCATCTCTAAATTGAGTAAAACAATTATAAAAGGGGGTTAGGTTTATTTTTCCCAATTTACACATAAATCTTTAATCGGTCCTTCTATAGATGTTCTAGCTTTGATCGGTCATCATAAAGATGGATTAGTACTCAGTGTCACTGTGCCTTGAACATCAACGGTATTACCTCGGTGCTGTCGAAAGATGGTTTCGCTACGCTCTACGGAGACAACCTTTCGCTCCTTTGATCTCATAGAGCCCAATGCCTACTTTGAAGCGTTAACTCAAATAGGCTCTGAACTGCTTCTCTCGCTATGCCGAAATGCACGGATTTTATGTTTTTTCAGTCCACTCACGGCTATAACTTGATCAAGACATTTTCCTAAACTGGATCTCTTGTACCGACGGCATGGGCATTCTTCGTTCCGTGATATTTAGCACTCGGGATTCTGATATGCTATCGCTTTCTCTTCTACCGTTCCTTTGTTCACTCCAAGTTTGACAATAGATGTGAGTTTTATGCATCCGTAGTCTAGCGTGAATTGCAGAAGATGGACTCCGCTTACCGACCGGTGTCTTCCACACGTCGCCTATTGAAAGCCTGCTTGTCGATCCTGTAGGAATGCTTTTCATTTTGCCCTTGTACGCGCGAATTCGGCGTCTTTCGCAGTCGCCAACGGCTCTCTCTTCATACGCGGCCGATTCCGACAGTGCGTATGCCGCCGTGAGTCGCTAATCATACCCTAAGCCCTTTGGGTTTAGGGCAAAACAACTCCTTAGAGGACTCGATGTAGCTCTCAGGTAGTTGATGCCGCTGGTTCTGCCCAGGACGCCATCCTTGATGTTATCGGTTGTAAGCCTTTGGAACCATGACTCTGCTCCCAAAGCTTGAACAACGCGGGTGTATTATGTTCTAGTTTCTTGGAGCACCAGCTATGCTACGCTGGAGCCATACGACTCTACAGGAATGGCTCAAAATTCGAAGAGGGTGTCAATTTTTACTTCTTCTCCCACTTGTTTGAAGCCAGCGGGCTCCCCCGGGCGCTGCGTCTGTTTTTATAGCTAATATACCCATCGGTACGGGAGATTACGCGTCATGCCGTTTCAGAAATCGGATTGAGATTTATGTGACTTATAAAGCGTAGTGAGTTCCCTCGAGGCAATGGGATCTCTACACCCCTTGGTTGGCAGTGTACGAGAGGCAGTCAATAAGTTTTGCGAATCGGTAGGGCAAAACAGAGGAAGGGGGATGGCTGTTTATGGGGGCGTTAGGACAAGTTATGACAAGTCAGGACCTGCAGCCGCACGCTTCTGCCTCGTCTATTTAAGAAGCAGTAGCTGATCGCAGATCGTCTGTCACAAATTTTTCAACAATGGAGAAGGTTGAGCACTGCGCAGTGATCAAATTTTTGACCAAGGAAGGCAAGAATGCTAAAGAGATCCATGAACGCATGGTTGCAGTGTACACTGACACCGCCCCTTCCTATGCAACCATTGCTCGCTAGAATAGAGAGTTCCGCCATGGTCGTGAGTCCCTTGAAGATGACCCCCGTCCAGAACGCGCGTAAGACGTGACCAACGAGGACAATGCGGCCCGTGTGGAGAGGATGATTCTCCAAAATCGACGGGTGAAGGTCGAAGAAATCGACCTTGGAATATCACATGGAAGTGTTATCAACATCATCCACGATAATTTGGCCATGACCCGTTGGGTCCCTAGAAACTTCACGCCCCATGATCGACTTCAACGTCGTCAAAGTCCACAAGGCCAGAGTTGCACAAGCTGCCCTGCGCGAGTGCGGATTCGAGGAGCTCAATTATCCCCCCTACAGTCCAGATCTGGCCCCTAGCGATTACTTTTTATTCCGCTAGCTCAAGGCTGCACTGCGTGGACGCCGGTTTGGGGACGATGAAGATGTCTAGCTCGCCGTCCAGGAGTGGATTGAACAGCAGTCGGGAGATTTCTGGTTGTCGGGAATTCGAAGCCTTAGGGACAAGTGGCGCAAGTGCATTGAAGTCGAGGGTAGTTATATTGAAAAATAATAAAACACTTTTCCTCATATCTCGTTTCCTTATATCCAAATTGCAAAACTTATTGACCGTCCCTCGTATGTGATGTCACGGCTGCCGCAAATGGGTAGAATGTCGAGATACTTTTCTTCCGGGTTCCTAGACATATATGAATTGCGGAAAATGAGTCCGCTGATGATGGCGCCGAACAGTATGCAATTACTGGGTGACCGGACCAACAGCATTGTAAAGAAGACGGGAGACGACAGACGGGCATCTGAAGTCACGTGCCATTGCGCCACGGCCTTTCCCGTGGACCTACCTCAATACCTAGACTGCTTCAGGTCATTTTCTGTCGTCTCCAAATCGGCTGCACTCATAGGACCGCCATTTGATGGAGCGAACCTTATTGTGATTATTTCTTGTTCCCCCAAACATTCCGGCACATTCTTGTCGAATGTCCCAGTCTGGGGGGTTTTGCACGCGTTAACTGTCCCCGATACCGGAGTGAGGGTGGTCGCTACCGCTTGTCACTTGTACTCGGGACGGGTTCGTGCACCCTGCATTGTGGCATACTTCAGTTTTTATAAAAGGTGATTCTCCTCCATTGTATATAGTTTGGGTGGAGAGGGGTGCATGTTCAAACCCCTAAGGAGGCGGGCCTCACTTCGACACCTGATCATGCTTTTATACATTCACTACTCTTAGTCGCGTTTTTGTTTAGTTTTGTCTGAATTTTTGTTTGTTGTTTCCCGTTTATCGTGGTTTTTGTTACCAATTTAAAATATATACAAACAAGGGGCAATGGCTTCGCTACTAAGATTAAAATTTAAAATCTGAAAAAAAAGCAGCCATGGTTAAATTTTTATAAATTTTCTGAACTTCGCCAATTATAATAATTTTAAAAAGGAACTCTAAACTAAATTTTCCCCCTTTAAAATTATCACGTTGCTAAAATATAGTTATAGAAGAAGATATATACAAATAAATTTTCTGACTTCCCAAAATTTTGATACCTATATTTATTTCTGAACTTCACCATTTTGTCTTTTGATATTATAAAAGAATTATTAGAAATAAATTCGCTAAAAAACATAAGTCATAACCAAACTAAGATGAAATTATTATTCAAATACTCAAAAAAATACCCTTCTTAAATTATAGAGTTAGTGAGATGAGATGATCAAGTGATAATATGTTAATTTTTAATACCAGTAGCTATGCCCTTGATGAAAGTCGCCAGTTAAGATCTAAAAAAAATAGAGTTGGTTTATCTTTACAACCTAATTATAACCATACCTAACCTAATGTTCAAATGTCCAAATAATTATAAATAATATTATAAGGTCATTGTAATAAAGTCATGAAACGCATGCACCCTAACTCACTTAACTATTAGTAAAGGTAAGCCATATCTAAATACACCTTGTAAAGAAGTTCCATCTCTCTCTCTCTAAGATGACTTATCTTCTTTACCTGATCCCACTTTATCATGCGAAAATTAGTCAAGAAAACGATTGCAAGATTTAAGAGGACAGAAATTTTATTAGATTTCTTGATTTAAAAATATTTATTAGGAAGAAATCGGATAAAATGCAGACAGTAGACGAGTACGGTTAGTTAGAGGACCAAAGTAGAACTGATGCGGAGAAAGTAATTATAAATAATGAAAACCAGGGGTTTTGAATCGAGGATTTTAAAAGAAGGGGATAATTTTAAATACAGTTTCCTATAAAATGTATACACCTTTAATTATACCATCTATGAGAATTGTGCATGTATTAATTAATAAAAGATTTTGAATGACAATAAAAACTTTATTTAAAGAGAACGGCTTTTAATTGTATTGGTACAGATTATGTTTTGGAACTTCATAGTCCATCTTTCAGAGATTAATCGAAGTACTAATTGGAAGGATTGATCTAAGAACTAATTGGAGGGATTGATCGAAGTACTACTTGTTGGGATTGATCGAGGTACTACTTGTTGGGATTGATTGAAGTACTACTTGGAGAGAATGATTTACAAATGAAAGAATCAGAGAATTAACACAAGCCAACTCAAGTGCAAGAAGTGCCTAGCTGGTTATTATTAGTAGAATGCGTAGGAGATGGCAAGGAAAGACAAACTTGGTTGAGAACACCAAAGAAGGCGGAAGGAAGTGTTGGGTTGCTGTGAAAGATCTATTGTGAGAATTAGGTCCCCTGCATCTCACTGGTGCTCTTGGAACAGACTGATTATACTGATTGTTCCCTAAACCCTTCAATAATAAACTGATGAATTGGTTTGTCTGTGAGTGCCACCAGAACAGATGGTGTATTAGTTCGAGAGGGCACGGTAACAGACTGAATGGTTAATTAGTCTGTTGGTGTCACAGGAAGATCCCTCCCCTCCTCGACTTTAAGGCGCAATAGCAACGAAGCTGTATCCTTCGGAAAGTTTGGCAGGAGAGATATATAATGAAAGTGGTGAAGTAAGAGCGAGTGAAAATGTGCGGAAGAAGTATTGCCACAGATCCTTACACTGGCATTGAGGCCTGGAAGGTAAACGGATGGCGTTGGGGCCAGGAGGGTATACGCTCTTTCAGATGTCAGCCGCAGCAAGGTTAGGCACGCTAAGCCTGACACCCCCTTGCAGGTGCTGCATAAGCCTGAATATAGTAGATGCTTGCTAGTTTGCACGCTAGCTATAACTGGCCGATAGTTTTTGATCGACAAAGAAGGTATGTAGGTGTTCGCCTTGCAGATTCAACATATACCATCCTGAAAGCACAAATTCGTTGGACGGTGGTCTTTAGAGATGCGAACAGAAAGTCTATTTTGGGAAAATGTCTCGTCACCGCTGGTTGTTCCGTTAGTTCAATCTGTAGAGCGCTGAAAGAGATAACCAGAGGTCTGTGGTTTGAGTCCTTGCCGGGGCGGGGTGTTTTTTCCCCGTTGTCACTCACGCCATTCGCTCATCAGCTACGCTCCGCATACCTTCTAAGCAGTGAATATGCAGTAACGCACAGTTTGTATCTTTTTCAATGTATAGGTGATGTATAAATGTTATGGGAACAAAATTTCAACTTGTCCCTGACGTCTGGTAGCAGGAAACAAATATGTAGTGGTAAACCATGTTTGCGTGTGAAATTTACAATGCGTTATCAATTTCGTTATTGAATATTAAAGTAAATAAACATAAATCTCATCATTACTCATTCTTTGTAAAACTTTATCATTATAATGTTATTTTAACAATTATAAATTCAACTGGTCGGTTTCTTATAGCGAACTCTATAAACTTTTATATATATGTAGATAAATCACCCGAATTTTCATAGCCATTGGCCTCATAATTACGAGAATAGCTGTGGCCAAAACTTTGGATATAATCTTCTAGAATCTAAATAATGGATCAAATGGTATCTTTCATCAGCAATTTTACCATAATCCCAGAACTCAGGGGTGCTTAGACTTTCGAGAGCTAAGGCTAACTTTTCCTAACTTTCGCGGACACACAAAAAAAAGGTTTGCGTCCTATGGATAGAGTTCAAAGGTGTTTAAGCAAAGCCTGAGACTAATCACAGTAAGCATATTTAGAAATTTACATTTTTACTAACTTCCAAACTTCTTTTTTTCATACACACCAAATACACAAAGAGAAAGTGGATACAAGATATAGCCGTTTAATATTTATAACGCATATGGAACATTTAATTAAAATTATATTTATTCAAGCTGTCTGACGTATGGGGGAGGGGAGGAGGCGAGGTGAGAAAGAAACATTGCGATTATATGTATATATTATTACGGGCAATTGGATCGTTTGCCCAATTTTTTACTTCAGCGGATATTCAGAGTTTATCAAACATAAGTAAACGTAGAAGTCTTTATTATTCCCTATAATCTCTTTCCAGTTTTCGGAATTGGCAGTATGATATACAGTGGACTGGAATTCGGTCATTATTTTGAGTTGAGAGCAGACTGCTCGGACATTATAATGGCCATCACACCTGCCGCCAGAATGCTGTTCACGTTCTTGCAGATGTATTTCATCTTCCTCAACTCGCGCGTAAGTGAAAAGGCAACTCCAAATAATGTCACTCTTCAAGGTTTTCCTTATCCTCTCTCTCACTTCATCTATTTCTCTCTTTCTCACTCTTTCTCTTTTTCACTTTCTCTCTTTCTCACTCTCACTTACTCTATTTCTTTCTCAATCTCTCTTTCTCTCTCACTTTCATCCTTTATCAATCTCTCTTTTTCACTTTCTGTCTCGCTTTCTCTCTTTCTTTATCACTCTCTCTTTATTACTTTCTCTCTCTCTCTCTCACTTTTTCTCTTTCTCACTCTGTCTTTCTTTTCTCTCTCTGTCTCACTTTTTCTCTTTCTCACTCTGTCAAGATTTCGACATTTGCCGACGATACCAAGCTTGGTATGAACGTTGCAAAGGATGGAAATACTGCCCGCCTGCAGGAAGATCTTGGGAAGATTGGGGAGTGGTCGGACACGTGGCAAATGCCTTTTAACGTGAACAAATGCAAAGTGATGCATATCGGCCACAGAAAACCCCAATCTCAGTATATCCTTAAGGGCACTGCTATGGAATCCACCGACACTGAGAAGGACTTGGGTGTAACAATCACTAGTGACCTCAAGTTCACGAAACAGTGCATTGAGGCGGAGAAAAAGGCCCAAAGGATGCTAGGCTATATTAAGCGCCAGTTTGGTTATCGGAACCAGGAGATTGTACTGTGCCTGTACAACTCACTTGTCCGACCGCACCTGGAGTATGCCGTACAATTTTGGAGCCCTTCATTGCGAAAGGACATCGCGAGATTGGAACGCGTACAAGCTAGGGCAACCAAAATGATTCCCTCTATCCGACATAAAAGTTATGAGGATAGACTAAGGGAATTAGATCTGTTCTCGCTGGAAACCCGTAGACTGCGTGGTCAGCTCATCGAAGTCTTCAAAATACTTCGAGGGTTCGACAATGTTGACTACCGGGATATTTTTACACTGAGTGAGAACAGAACGCGCAATCACGGCTTCAAACTTGAACTGAAGCGTTACAACCACAATCTGTGTGGAAACTTTTTCACCTACAGTATCTGCGGTAAGTGGAACGCACTTCCAGTGTAAGTTGTCAACAGTGAATCTGTTGACCAGTTCAAGTCAAGACTAGACAAAGTCTTGAAAAGTGGCCGTTTAGGGACGCAAAACAATTGAGCAGCCATGTGCCCGCTCGATTGCTAGTCCAAAGGTACCCTCTTTGAATGGACCGTAAGGTCTCCTAGGGTACTTACTTTCCTTGTTACTCCTTGTTACTTTCTTCTCTTTCTCTCTCTCTCTATCTCTCTCTCTCCCAAAGGTCGAGTGCATCATCAACATATCTAAGTGTTTGAGCTTTTGATCCTTGTTCTCAAAGATCATCGAGTCATCTTAATAATTTGAGGCTTTGATCAATGCCCTCAAAATGAGTAGAAGGCCATTGACATAAATGGAGTGTTTGAGGTCTGGTTCAGAGCTTTCAAAGGGTAGTTTTAAGAGTGTCCCAATGGGACATTTTTGAAGTGGGTTGATTGTAACGCCACCTTGGGAATCATCAATTCCAATTCAATCAGGCTCCTCCAAAGTGAGGTTGGCGCCCTCCCCCCTCTCCCTATGCTCTATTAAGCACAAGGGTACCCATCATTTTTTCCATCGCCAAATTAACCCTTCATATCATTTGGGCATCTCGTCCAGTCACGGTCCATGCCTGGGCATAGAGTCTCTAGCACGCCCCCTCACCCCTTTCCAATGGACACCTATCAAAGACTATCCTCCACTTCCTCTTCCATCAGTCCTTTCTCTCTTTAACACTCGTTCGGATAATTAACCTAACTTTTGCACGATCTAAACCCCTTCTCACACTTTTACACTCGTATGTTATCTTTACAAGTATATTTTCATCCATCCTCCTTGTATACCCATAACATCTCAGAACACTCATCGACACAACCTCATTCACAGCATTCGTCATACAATAAGTATACCTTAGCCATTCATTTATCTCTCTATCCAACTTTTGCACACCAAACATCCCTCTTGGGTTGTCCATATGTGATGCTCTCATTCCGACATTTCTTTTTTGTTATCTACCATAGTCGCACTACCATACACCGATGTTGGCACGAGCCTATTCGCATTCCACTGCATGGCATATTCAACACTCAAACTACTCACTTACACTCCAATTGACCTAAAGTCTTTCTTACCATTCAAAATCTTGTGGTTGCAATCTTCATCTGCACTATCTTAGATCCTTAAAACTCCGTACGTGTTAAGGGGACACACATTGGCTACCTAACCTCATCCTTACCAACAAATACCACTTACCTTACTCTTTTTTACATTCATTTTAGGACCCGTTCTTTCACACATCCTGTCAAGCGTTTTGATCAACATTTTCAAATCACTCTCACTCTTAGCCACCAACACCGGGTCACAACATATAAAAAACAATCCCTCACCATTCCACGTCAATCTCACACGCCTTTCCCTCATTCTCATATGTTCTTCTCTCAGTACTCCATTCATAAAGATATTAAACAACCATGATGATATCACACACTTCCACACTTCCAGGTATGTCAAGCCACTCTAGCATAACGCCGTACATTCAACATAAAGTCTTTACACCATCCAATGTTTACCACTCACTCCACACATTCTTAGCACCTGCCACAATACTTCTCTATCAACAAATCATAAGCTTCCTCATAATCCATGAAGCCAACATACTCTTAGCACCTCTATCCCCATTTTTATTCAGCAAATTCTCTCAGCACAAATATTAGGTCATCCCAGGGGTAATGGGGAATTTTTCATGTTTAATATTATTTAATGGCTATAAATCAAACAGCGCTTTGAAGTTATATTTAAATAAGTATATAGTAATTGAATAAATCAGGTAATTTCGACAAGTTGATACCACTAGGATCCATCTTTGTACTAACTTTTTATTAAAAATTGTTTGACTTTGATTATAAAAAGTTCTTTCAGGGTTTATTTGACCTCTTTTTTTGTCATCTTCATTCTCTTTAGGTGATTCGGTAAAGTCCTAAAAAGTGCACCATTTTGAATAGGATTGTTAAAGGTGAAGAAAAGTGGGTTTATGTACAATAATATTAAAGTGCGAGAAAATGTGCGTTTGGTGGGATATGAATGGTATAATCCATTTTGAACTACTTAACTCTAATCAGATCATCGACAAAGAGGTTTACTATGTTCAGTTGGACTGTTTAAATGCTACACTTGAAGAAAGAAGGTCAGCATTAATCAAGAGAAGAAGAGTGCTCTTTCAGTAAGACAACGTTCAATAAAAGAAGAGTGCTCTTTCATCAAGACAACGCTCAATAAAAGAAGGGTGCTCTTTCACCAAGACAACGTGCGACCTCATATCGCAAGAGATACCATACAAAAAGCTTAATAATTTTGATTGGGAACTAATGAGTCTTCCTACATGCTCATCCGGCTTAGCCTCATCAGAATACTATCTTTTTAAGAGTTTAGCTAATCACCTGAACAGAATGAAGATGACAACAACAGAAGAGACTGAAACGACCTTAAAGGATTTTTTTAAAATCAAGGTCTAAAGATACCTTAAAAACAGGGTGTTAGAAAGTTAGTAGAAAGATTAATACCTGATCAAAACTGGAGAGAATTATATTACTTATTAAATTAATAATTAAATACTTATTTAAATTTAAATAGCTTCAAAGAGTTGTTTAATTTCTAGCCATGACATAATGGTAAACAGAATCAAAATGGCAAACTACATATGAGATGACCTTATCTTTGATGTATACACCCCTTACCTGCCCCAAACTCACCTTTTTATCTTTCAGGGTTTTTTCTTATACACCCAATCAGATTTTTCTATACACTTTAATTACAACACTCAACAATCCTATCCCCTCTAGTATTTTCACTCACCTTTCTACCTTTTAAACATATACCGAGGCACTATTATTGCATTCTTCCACTCCTGAAGCACTCTTCAACTTACAAATGCCTTATAACACAATCACCACCACTCCTTAGCATCTCAGCGACCATATCATCTACTCTAGCTGAGTTCCAATTTTGTCAAACTTCTCACAAAACTAACTACTTCTTGCTGGTTTATCTCTTCCATATCCCGATACATCACCCACTTTACACCCACGAAGCCAATCATGCTTACATCTGCATTATCATACTTACATTAAAAAGTCATCAAATTATTATCGGCATTTAATTTTGACCTCCTCATTGTTGCCAGGTGCACTGCATCTCTTGTCCTTGATGAGCACATACTTATTTATATCCTGGTTCCTCGCCCTTCCTCTCAGAATGGCTTCCTGTCTCAATCGAGATCCTTATTCATATATCAGTTCCCATCGAGATCCTCATTCTTCTTACTGTTCCCATCAAGATTATCATTCTTCTTACTGTTCCCATCAAGATCATCATTCTTCTTAATGTTCCCATCGAGATCCTCATTCATCTTACTGTTCCCATCGAGATTCTCATTCTTCTTACTGTTCCAATCGAGATCCTCAGTCATCTTCCAGTTCCTATCGAGATCCTTTTTCATCTTCCAGTTCCCATCGAGATCCTCATTCATCTTACAGTTTCCATCGAGATCCTCATTCTTCTTACTGTTTCCATGCAATCCTCATTCATCTTCCAGTCCGTATCGAGATCTTCATTCTTCTTACTGTTCCCATCGAGATCCTCATTCATCTTCCAGTTCCCATCACGATCCTTTTTCATCTTCAAGTTCCCATCGAGATCCTCATTCTTCTTACTGTTCCCATCGCGATCCTCATTCATCTTCCAGTTCCCATCGAGATCTTCATTCTTCTTACTGTTCCCATTGAGATCCTCATTCATCTTACAGTTCCCATCGCGATCCTATTTCATCTTCCAGTTCCCATCGAAATCCTCATTCTTCTTACTGTTCCCATCGCGATCCTCATTCATTTTCCAGTTCCCATCGAGATCCTCATTCTTCTTACTGTTCCCATCGAGATCCTCATTCATCTTCCAGTTCCCATCGCGATCCTTTTTCATCTTCCAGTTCCTATCTAGATCCTCATTCATCTTCCAGTTCCTATCGCGATCCTTTTTCATCTTCCAGTTCCCATCGAGATCCTCATTCTTCTTACTGTTCCCAATGGAATTCTCATTCATCCTTTGTTCGAATGCTTTATTTTCTCCCCACCCCCCCTCTGTTCAATCATTTGTATTATATTTATTTTCATTTGTAGGCAATTAGCTGCATTTCCCTGTCATTCTCAATTGCACTATTAAGCATTTGCATGTATACATCTTTTTGCTTTCCTTGTAAATTATTTCTAGGTCTGGCACACCCACATACAACCTTTTACTACCTACCACCACTTATTTAATGTTTCCACATTTGCTCAATCTCCATTTTCGCACTTTTTCCTCCCTCTGATTCAATAACTTTTCACTTCTGGTTCTTCATTCCTTTCCACCTTCTCCAAGTCTTTTCATCCATGCAGCAACCAATTTAAACTTACAACCAGTTACTCCTATACTCATACCTGTTACAGCTTTCACAACAATTTTACTCTTACCTTCTTCCCGCCTCCTTTGCCTACCTTTGTTTATTTATGGACCTACTTGGGCTGAAAAAATGTGTTGCTACAGACAACATTCTTTCAGCACAGAACCTACCACACTCTCTCCATTTACATCCTTTCTGGGTTTCCCAAAAGCTCCATTTACCCCCTCTCTCATCCTGTCACATTTTCTTCCATACATATTTCCTACAACCATCAACCGATACCCATTCCCACTTCCATCCACCACTCGTCCCAATTCATTCCAGAACTTCTTTTTCTCAGCTTCACTTCTTATCATTACCCATCCATACGCTACAGCCATCCACTGTTTCATATTGCAGATCTCAGTTCCCCCCCCCCCATAATTCTCGACCTCAAACATTCCTACTAAACCATTGCATCACGTCCCTCCTCACTCACGATTTCTACCTGATCACACTCCATTCATTCAACTCCACACAAACTCTTCATTTCCATTTATATTTGTCTCACATAAAGCAAACATCTGCAATCTCCCTGTGTTCTATTCCCGTCTTCCTTACATCACTAAAATAAACCTTTATTGTATTGCATAAATTTCGGACTGTCCTGTTTTGAGGCATTGATGGGACCGCTCAGAAATCACACTAACCTCTGTTTTCCACAGGTTTCAATCAGCAGACACACAACCATAGCTCGATTCGGAATTATGCATATGGTAGCCACTAACCTATGTATCTGGTTGAATGTTCTGGTTGAAGAGACGAAACACACAATCCACCATGTGACTCATCTCGAACATGGCCATCGTGATGATCACCATGGAGAAACTCATGGTAAGAATTTATGGCATTTGAGGACATTCCTTGGTAACCAAGTTCAATCAAACGCTGTTGTCAGCAAACCTTTCTCGCATGTGGGGAGTTAAGAGTCTAAAGGGTTTTAACACCATCCATCATCCGTAGTGGGAGTCTTTCTTGGGCAGAGCAGACAAAATAATGAAAAAAAGAAGAAAAGAAAACAAAGATGGCGAAAGATATGGGTTTTAAAACAAACGCCATCAACTCTAAATTCTGCAGTTAGGATGTCGCATTGCGACCCTCCTGGGATAAGCTGGTACAAATAGCCAATTTACTCGCCACATAAACATTATTGAGTGCAAAACATTGTACTCGATTGAGTGCAAAACATTGTATTCAATTGAAACCAAAACATTGTAATCGATTAAGTGCAAAACATTGTAATCGATTAAGTGTAAAATATTGTACTCGATTGAGTGCAAAACATTGTACTCGATTGAATACAAAACATTATACCCTATTTAATGCAAAACATTCTATTCAATTGAAACCAAAACATTGTAATCGATTGAGTGCAAAACATTGTAATCGATTAAGTGTAAAACATTGTACTCGATTGTGTGAAAAACATTGTACTCGATTGAATGCAAAATATTGTACTAGATTGAATGCAAAACATTCTATTCAATTAAAACCAAAACATTGTACTCTATTGAGTGCAAAACATTGTACTTAATTGAATGCAAAACATTCTATTCAATTAAAAACAGAACATTGTAATCGATTGAGTGCAAAACATTGTAATCGATTGAATGCAAAATATTGTATTCAATTGAAACCAAAACATTGTAATCGATTGAGTGCAAAACATTGTAATCGATTGAATGCAAAATAATGTATTCAATTGAAACCAAAGCATTGTAATCGATTGAGTGCAAAACATTGTACTCGATTAAATGCAAAATATTGTACTCGATTGAATGCAAAATATTGTATTCAATTGAAACCAAAAATTGTAATCGATTGAGTGCAAAACATTGTACTCGATTGAGTGTAAAACATTGTACTCGAATGAGTGCAAAACCATGTACTTGATTGTGCTCAATAGCCTTGAATGGAGACCTTTGGCTCACCCTATAGATTGAACTTATTTTGGATCGTCACGGCACCGAGATTTGCCCATACTGGACAAATGGGCATATAAATTTACACGCGCGACAAATCCTATGACTATATGGTTGAGTTGGTGTGGGTTGGGGCACAAAGAGGTGTAGTACTCCCGCGTGAGTATTGAAATGTAAAAATACATGTGTAATCCGAGGAAGGCAGGTAAGATGGAGGATAATAGCAGATAGACAGGGAAGAATAAAGCAGTCCGGCCATCTCAGTACCCCACATCAACACAAACTGTTGGGGTCAGAGAGGTGTATAAGAACACTACACGAACAAGTTCGTATAGAAAGTACAAGTCCTAAGAGTTACGAACTTAAATCCCCTAGGCTGCGTGAACATTTAAGAACCGTGCTTACGTTGGTCATCCGTAGTTTCTTTTTTTTAATGTGAATTCCCTTGTGGCATGGGTTCGGATCCCACTGTACACTATAGGTCTAGTACTGACATAGGCGTCAGACGGTGGGAATTGATGATAAAGAATAGGAAGTACCTCAAAAGACTTGTATCCATATCGAGGAGGCAATACTAGGTCATCATGTTAGTAATGAAGCATTTTTTTTACATGTTTATTATTGTTTTATAAATATAACTCAACGAACTATTTAAAGTTATTTATAATTAATTAGTATTTATTAATTAATTTATTAAGTAATATAATTTCCACCAGTTTCTAACACCAGTCTCTATCTTTCCACAATTTTATCAAAACTATGTTTATAAAAATAGTTTAACTTTAATTTTGTTAAAAAAAGTTCTAAAATAATAAACGTTGTAGACAATGCCGGGGAAGACCAATACCCCAGGCCGAAACAGAGTCCTCATCTACGGGAGGTTCTCTTGTGCCTTTGGGGTATATGAATGGCATAATGCATTGTGAGCTTCTTAACTCAAATCAGACAATCGCTTGCTGTGCTAATTTGGACCGTTTACATGTCGCACTGGAAGAAAAATGACCACCATTTATCAATAAAAGAAGAGTGCTCTTCCACCAAGACAAATCTCATATGGCTTAACAATTTGAATTGGAAATTAATGAGTCTTTCTCCATACTTAGCCGGTTTAGCCTCGTTAGATTATTATCTTTTTAGGAGTTAAGCGAATCACCTGAAGAGAGTGAAGATGTCAACA
Source organism: Ceratothoa steindachneri (assembly GCA_963969495.1). Taxonomy (NCBI): domain Eukaryota; kingdom Metazoa; phylum Arthropoda; class Malacostraca; order Isopoda; family Cymothoidae; genus Ceratothoa; species Ceratothoa steindachneri. Next base: position 27,600,866 of record OZ018322.1, read on the forward strand.
ACAGAGGTCGAAACAACCTGAAAGAACTTTTAAGAATTAAAATCAAAATTATTTTTACAAAATTGGTATTGGAAAGTTAGTAAAAAGATGGAAACTAGTAGTAGAAACGTGGAAATTTCATTACTTATCAACTTAATAATTAATTTTTTATTCAAACATAACACAGGCCTGCGTTTGAAAAAAAATTTTAGGTTTCCCAGGATTTCTTTGTGGTTTCTTAATGAATCCAACCTTCTGAGCTCAAAAATGAATGTATATTTGTTCAATCAGGTCAGATTTTCTCAGTACAGCCTAACTAATAATGCATTATTACTGTTATATCATATAAACAGGAATACACGTATGTAAACTATAATTCTTTTAATAAACAAAAAATAAAAGAATGCAACATAATAAAGAAAATAATTATAATTTCGAAGAACAGACGCCCTTGACGATTTTCGTTTGTGCCTGTCATCTGGTGCATCACGCTTCAAACACCAACAGTAGTCAGCAAGCATGTTTCCGTTCGATTTACACTGGTACCTGGATTCCATTGTTTTTATGTCCTGGTGGAATCTTTGCCCCTGTTCTTTACTGTAATCCCCGCAGTTGTCGGGAAAATAATCCAGATGGGATTGTAAAAAGTGTATCTTTATAGACATTCGAGCTCCCAAATGTTTGAGACTTGTTAAGAGCTGATTGACCAGGGCAACATATTCTTCTAGGCTTCTTTTATTGCCTAGAAAATTGTTAACTAGAGCTTTGAAAGCTTTCCAGGCATCTTTTTCGATGTCCTTCATCGATGCATCAAATTGCTGATCAAGTTCCCGATTTGAAGTCCATCAAAAATTCCCCCATAGAACTTAGCGTCACTGATTTTTGGAAATTTTTGAAGAAGAAATTTAAAAGCTTGGCCTACTTTATTAAGGGTTTTGACATAATTTTTCATTATGCCAAGCTTTATATGCAGTGGAAGGAGGAGTATTTTTTGAGGAGGCACTAAAGGTTCAGCTATCACATTGTTTGATCTAATTCTAAATGCTTCTCGTGGAGGCCAAACCTTCTTCTCATAGTGCATACTATCTGCACGAGTGTCCCATAAACATAGGAAACAGGGATGCTTCGTGTAGCCTGTTTGCGTCCCAAGCGTAAGAGACACTACCTGAAAAAATTTAGCACGGTATGTAAATTCAGTGTAATATTTCTAAAAACAAATTCAAAGTAATATTTCTTAAAACAATAAGAATATGAATATGTACTGAAAAATCCTGTATGCCAATGCATTAAATCATCGTATTGGAACTAATTGGATATATGTACATCTTATTTTGAGTTTATTGAGTTGTGTTGTATACCTTCTCAATTAGGATAAGTTCATCATTAACCCAATAGGATGCATTAATCTATAGGGACACACTTCAACAAAAAATATAACTCAAAAATGACTCATGATTTCCAGATTTGCATTCTTGTAAAATGTAAGTTGACCAAAAGGTGTATACAAGTATTAACAATTAAAAATTAAAATGTCCATATCAAAAAGCTTAGAAATGCCAAGTGTAAAATGATCTTACCTTTAAGTCACAACATATCCTCCACTTATAGCTAGAGTAATTTATTGCATCCAGCAATTTTTTCATATTTTCATAACTTTCAGTAAGTTGGATTGTAATGGCCTATAGGAACGGAAGCTATCTTGTTACCAATATTCAGTAACACAGCTTTTAAACTTCTACTGGAGGAATCTATGAACAGTCTCCATTCTAATGGGTTGTAGGGAATTCCAAGAGCCTCAACAAATCCTTTAATATTGGCGCAGTATACTAAAGAGCTGGAAGAATGCTGTAAAAAATAGCTTCGAAACTCTTGTTTTCTATTTCTGTACCCCCCTAAATGTTGTTTCTTAAGCGAGAAGATTACTTTCACGAAGTCGAGAGCCAAGAAGTTGTGTATTCGCCTTTGAAACCCCCAGATCCCTGGTCAGGTCCTTTAACTGAACTTGAGTGAATGGTCTTGCGACCATAACATGTGTGGAAACCTGATAAGACTCAGATGTGTCAGAATCTTGGTCAACTTCCATATTAATCTCTTCATCTACCTCTATATGTTCAGGGGGAGAAGGTATAGGAATTCCTGGGCCATGGGGCAGGGGTATGATGGCAGAAGGAACATCCGAATATGCCACACTATGTTTATTCTTCTTATTTATACCTGTGGAAAATATAATTGCATATTACATAAAGGAATTGATTTGGAGTTGCAGATAGTACATAAATGTTTAGTAAAGGATATGTTCATGCTGAAGTGAACTATGTTAGTTTTAATTTTACGCTAAGTCTTTGCATAATAATGACATTTTCAGGAGCCAGTATAATACAGAAAGCTTAAATACTTGATACAATGCTCACCTTTAAGATTTGTCATGCAAAAATAGCAGTCCGTAGTGTGGTCCTTGCCCTCTCTCCACACCATAGGAACACGAAAAGAGAGAGACTTCTGTTCTCCCTGACTCCAGCGTCTTAAACTTATGTAGCATCCCTTGCAGCAGATATGTGGTGCAAAACTTTTATCTTGATCTCTTAGCCTTACTCCAAAATATGCATGATACAAAGATTTAATTACAGGAGAGATTGTACTTTGCTGCTCGGGAAAAGTCACTTTGCCGCAAACATAGCAAAATCTGTCGGAGCTATTCTTACATTTTCTGTTCATTTTTAACTCAACTACTATTATTATTATTATTCTTATTATTATAATGCTAAGCAATTTTTAACCTGCAAAATATAAACCTATTTGCATAATTACTTAAAATGTACACAAAATTTACTGCGAATAGAGCAGTGCAAAAACTATTGAAATTTGATGTAATATAGGAGATGTATAAACTATAAAATTATTATCACCCCCTGTATCGCAAAAACTGAAGGTGATAGAGAAAAACGGATGACAGATTCGGATTTAGGGGGTCAATTTTATTAAGAAACACTATAGAAAACCTAAGGTACATTTTTGACGCAGACCGGTGTAATTAGCTTCAAACAGTTTTTTCAGTTCTATTCATGAAATAACGATAAATATGTAAAAAAAATGCCCCATTGCTTATAGGATAAACTAATATTACTTTCGGGAGAAAGAGCATAGATAGTACAGATGATTGCTCTTCCCACTCATTATCATTGTCATTATAATTGTCATTTTCATTATTATTATTATCTTTATCATTATCATTGTTACTGCCATTGGCTTATCATTGTCATTATTAGCACTATTATTATCATTGTCATTTTCATCATTATCATTGTTTTTGCCTTATCTTTCTCATGTTCTCTGTTCATTCGCCTATTATTTTCTCTCTGTATTTCTCCGCATTTTTTGCTCACTCGGTGACCTCCTTGGATTACACAGGTCACGTTTTCCTCATCGGCCATAAGATAAATAGATTTTTTAAATTTCTCACGCGGTGAGAGGAGGGGGGTAAGATAGGGCTGCCAACAAGTGTTTTCAGCTGCTCGTCGTAGGCTACAAAATGAGACTTCGCCCATACGTAGAATTCGCGAGGACACTGGGCTAGGGAGTCCTCTTTTAATAATCCCATGAGCACCTTAAATCATCAAAGTTTGGATCGGGGAACTCGCCGGTCATGCCCTGCCGGAAGGTGTCCAAGATGCCTTTGGGTAGGAAGGGAAAGCTGATAATATTTATGATAGTGATGATGATGAAGATGAGGATAATGATGATGATTATGATAGATGTGATGAAACATTGATAATAATAATAATAATAATGCGGATAACAGTCATTATGATGATGAAAATGATCAGAATAATAATGAAGATGATGTTTCGACGCATCATCACAAATAATTAGATTAATTATCAATGAACTGAGATTCCTTTAATAGATCACCCGGAATTCCCTGTGATAAATTTTGTTATGAGGTTAATAATGGTGATTTTTCTCCCCTACCAGGTCCTCCCAAGGACAATTCAGCGGCGAATGTTGTGGATGAATTCGCTTTCACATTTCCCTCGTCCAATGAAACCGCCACAGTACTCCCAGACTCCACTTTCTCCCTCAAACACGTCGAAGGCTTGTTTGATGTAATAAACATGGCCATAGATCTAAGTTTACCATTCGATTATTCACGCTCATATGAGTAAGAACAGTATTCAATGAGTAAGAACAGTATTTAATGAATACGATCAGTATTTAATTAGTACGAACTGTATTTAATGAGTACGAAGTACGAGCCCTATTGACGAGTAAAAGAACGAGCAGAATTTAACGAGTACGAACAGTATTTAACGAATACGAGCTGTATAAAATGAGTATGAAGTACGACCAGTATTTAATGAATACGAAATACGAGCAGTATTTAACTAGTACGAACTGTATTTAACGAGTACGAAGTACGAACAGTATTTAAATGAAGATAATTAGAGGAAAGAAAGGAATCCAGCAAATGAATCAAAAGAAGGCAATAACATTGATGGTGATATAACGAGCATTTAATTTTGGGTTGTCGAAAAATGAATGTCTTATTTTAATGAAAAGTAAAAATCTTATTTTTTTTTTAAATCGTTTCCATCGTTATTGTCGCTTCTCTCTCAAGCGGAGGATTACTCTATCGAAGGATTCCTATATGGATATGTAGGCGCGGATCCAGGGGGATGGGTGCTAGGTTACTGAAGCCTTCCCCCCCAAAATAAATCGGACCCGTTTGTGTTTATATTTCTTTTTAAACCATACTTTATTGTGCTATTCAGAAAGAGTTATGTAATAATATAAAATATATATATATTCAACAAGGTTGCTTCTAAGAAGGCGTAATTTTAAATGCAGTAGGAAGGATACAACCATCAGTGACATTCTTATTTATTCCAAGCAACGTTTCGGATTACCTAATCCATCATCAGGCTAAAGGAATAAACACAATTTGTGAGGCGAACACACACACACATACCCACATATATATAAACAGTTTTTTTAAATCGTTGCGATCGAATGTGTGTATAATATGACACATGTCTAAAGTGAAGGTAAGTCTCAAAAATAATGATTAAATTCAGTATTATTCCGCAGCTGAAGTCCAAAAACTACAATACACCACAATTCATAATTTTCTGATGTGTGGAAAAAATTCTGCTCTGATAGAGTTAGTGCTCATTCTTTTATGAGATGCCGTTATCAATGGTAGGTAAGGTAGCCATTATTAATCATCAATGCCCTTTTCTCAGATTACTCAGAGGGAGGGATTCAGGTTAGCCTCCCCCCCCCCCTCATTTTTCTCCTGGATCCGCCACTGATGATTTTATATCAATTTCTACCTCCACCTTATCGCAGGAAACGTTGCCATTTAGGTCATGTTGTAATGGCTTGAATAAATGGTAATCAAAGGGTGAATTTAAGGGATTAGGAAGAAATTCCAAATCAAAAGCTTTACTTGAGGGGGCCGGGGATGTAAATGTGCCGTGCGTATCGTCATTAAGGAGAGTAGGACACCCTTCCGGTTGACTACTGTAGGACGTTTTTGTCAAGAGCAACTGTTGATCACACATGTACCAAAGCCTGCAGTGAATATTTATTTATTATTGAGGAGTTAATTATGAATCACTCCTTTTACATTCCACCATAGCTTTTTGCTGTTGAAGAGGACCTCTAAAGAGAGGATATTAGGTTTTTTTGAGCGATGGGTTTTTTTTTACGCTTAATATTGCAGTAAAGTCATTCCACTTCACTCCTGTTGAAGAGGACGTCTAGGAGTAAGGGTGAGGCTTTGTTTGCGATTAAGCTAATGTCTCTTGCACTTAATTTTGCAGTGAAACCCCCATATTTACTTGCGGCGAAGCGCCAGGTCTAGGCGTCGTTGTTTTAAAAAGGAGTAAAGTTCAATTGTACCCATTTAGAGCTATGAAATGACCCATATGACCATGGGACATATGGTTATTCACCCTGGACTTTTCAGATCTGCCATTGGATTTGGCGCTGGGTGGCGTCATCTAGTGGCAGAAGCCTCATTTAGCCATTCACAGGCACTTGTAAGGAATTTGAACCATGGGAAACCATCGATGCAATAACCATTTATCATCTTAACACAAAACGCCGCATGTCATTGGAGGGTCTTTCCCTCCTATTCATCTCCCATAACATTTTTTTCCCAAAATGGCTCACAGAGTTTTCGATCCATAAGAGATGAAGCCAGTAATCACCCGTTGTCTTTCAGGCAGTTTATGTGGCACCCATACACCATTTTTGTAGCTAAAAAAACAAGGCCTTGGCATTACTACATCTTCCCTCAAATTTGAGAGTAACTCTTAGAAAAAAATACGAAGCATTTTAGAATTCTTCTAAAAACGACATTAATTTTTTGACAACCTAATATTGAGAAGTTAAAAGGACGCAATTCCAGAGGTCACTTAAAGACCAGAGAAATGTTATAATGTTAAAGTTTAAATCCGGGCGTATTTTATGAGAAACAGCTGTGTTAAAGCGTGGTGTGTATGCTGTACGAGTGGTCTTCAAAAGGTTGGTAGAAAAATGGAATATAATTAAAACAAAGAGAAGTATAAATGTTATTTTTCAACCTAAGTTCCATTGAAGTCAAAACACCTTTGCAAGTGATGATACCATCCATTTAAACCATTTAATTGAGAATTAAACCAAGTTAAACTACTTCTTTTTAACACCATCGAAAGAATAAACAAAAAAAGTCGAATGTGGTTACATCCGCCATTTTTTTGGTCTTCAACCTAAAAAAATAGGATGAATGGCCCTCGTTTGTCTTGATGATAATGTTAAAAGAGCTAATTTAACTTGATTTAATCATCAGTTTTATAGAAATGGTTTAAATGGATGGTATGATCGCTTGCTTCTTTGTGTTTTAATTTTATTCCATTTTTCTACGAACCTTTTGAAGACCCCTGTACAACAAACACTCCATTTCATATTTAAACACACCTTTTTCTCATAAAACACCCCCGGATTTAGACTTTGGTGCAAGGATGAAGCGTTTAGCTGAAGTTAATGCTTTGGAGTTTGGTAAGGGACCGAATTTGCTAGGCAGCAATCCCTTGTGTATTAAGGCTTATCTTCTTGTGTAGAATGAAATCAGTGAATGTATATGCAGGACGTTTGCTAATCATATCACCACGCTGTAAATAAACCATACCATTAGCAGATTTCTCTTTTACAGTCGGGCATTATTCATAATCTAGTGAAACGTGGCACGGATGATCTGGAAGGATGCCGATTCATCAATCTTATGGGAAATATGGTAAACAGTGCAGCTCCATTGCTGTTTCCTTGTACCATCGAATACTCCCTATTGTGTGCAAGTACGAGAGCCATTTTTTTTTTAATCTTTAATCACCATAAATAAAAGATAGGATTAAAACGTCAGGTTAATTGTCGAACTGTTATTATTATCATTCATTGAGTTCATTATTAACAGGCATGGAGCCTATTGGCCGCAATGCGATGGTTTCGAAACATTGATGTATTCACTTTGATTCCACTTAAAATTAACAAAATATCTAGGTCATATATCTAGTTATCAATTCAAATTTGATTTTAACCTTTTAGCTACCACCAAAATTGCCAAAGTCTATCTGAACATATATCTAGCTATCAAATCTAATTTGATTTTAACCTTTTAGCTACCACCAAAATTGCCAAAATCTATCTGAACATATATCTAGCTATCAATTCTAATTTGATTTTAACCTTTTAGCTACCCCAAAAATTACTAAAGTCTATCTAGGACATATATCTCGCTATCAACTCCAATTTGATTTTAACCTTTTAGCTACCACCAAAATTGCCAAAACCTATCTAGGACATATATCTATCTATCAATTTTATTTTGATTTTAACCTTTTAGCTACCAACAAAATTGTCAAAGTCTATCTAGGAAATATATCTAGCTATCAATTCTAATTTGATTTTAACCTTTTAGCTACCACCAAAATTGTCAAAATCTATCTAGAACATATATCTCGCTATCAATTCTAATTTGATTTTAGCCTTTTAGCTAGCAGAAAAATTGCCAAAATCTTTGAATATAATTGCCCTTCCTTAGAAATGTGATTTTAATGATCCATAAACTTTGTTCCCTCGATGAGGGATCATTATGAACCGCTCCCGTCCGCTAGGAAAGCCGCCGCTGCGAATGGCGGAACCTACAAATTTCTGACTGAGGAATAGAGGTTGTCTGTGCAGTTGAAGGTTCTTATATGGTGGTATTTGGTGTTCCGTTTTCTGAGGGGTGGTAAGAGTACGCTGACTTTTGGTTGTCTCTTGGATTTATGAGGATTTGGAGTATTGCAAGTTTGAGTGCTGGACTGATTTGAGTTTGAAGAGAGTGACTATGTTTGAGACAGGGGCCTGGTGGTATGGGGTTGATTAGACGGGCGGGGATAAGTGGTGTTTGACTATTGTAGAATGTTCGCAAAGAGAGATCTGTAAAGAAAGTGGTGAAGTTGGAGAAAGTGAAAATGTGTGGAAGATACTAAGAGAGTCATCTGCGGGTGTTGGGTTATGGAAGGCAAATAAGCCTACAAGGTTAGCCATGCCTACACCCGATATCACCATGTAGGTGCCAGATCCGAGGGTAGAGACAGTGACTCTAGTGTTTGGCGCGAGGGAAGATTCTTTCTTAACTGTCTGGCGGAGGTAAGGGCAGTATGGGGTTGATCGCTGAGTTGGGTACGTGGTGGTTGGGTATTTGGGTATGTTTCGGGGGGCAAGGAGGTAGTGGGGATGCAAATACTATTGAAAAGCGCTAGTATTAATATATTGGTCTTTCGGGGGAGTCCTTTGGTGCTGAGGGGGTGGAGGGGGGGGATAGGGCATTTTATTTTTGAGTGTAGATGTGTTGTAAATAAGGTTTTATCTGCCAATACCTTGAGAAGTTGTACTTCCATACCATATTACAGAGATTAAATCTAATTACTTCCATCTCGTTTTTTGTAGCCGTTTAACGCCATCTTTGACCATTTGTTAGGTCTAGGCAGCCGCGGAAAAAATAGCTAGAGACTTAAAAGGGGGAAAAAAGACGACCCGAGAGACAGCCCCACTTTCCCTGAAGCTACTGGGGTCCGGAGGACGTGCCGCTTCTCCAGGTTACAGTTGTAGGAGGAGCATTACCCCCCTCCCCCTCCCCTTGGGAAGTTTCATCTGTCAACGTTCCAAGAGGTTACTTCTCCATTACCCTGTTACGGAATTAGGATAAAAACTAAATAGTTTTTTCCTTTACTCTCCCAAAAGCTGTCTCTCTAATGCCGGATTACGGAAATAAGATAACCTAATTAATTTCATGTGCCCAAACTCTAAGAAACTGTATGTATATCTGTATTATAGAAACGCCTTAAGAAGCTACTTTTAATACCGTTTTAACAAAATTTCGTGAAAACTAATTAGTTTAATTTGAACGTTCTAAGATTAGTATGAAGTAGAGATTACAGAAATAGGATTAAAATTGACTAGTTTCATCTATCAATGCCTCACGAAGCTGTCTGTAATAACGTTTTACCGAAATATGCTAACAACTAATAGTTTCATCTGTTACCGTTCGAGGAAGTTGCATCTGTAGTACTATGTTGAGGAAATACGATAGACTAATTAGTTTCGTCTGATGCTCCAATAACCTGTGTATGTAATGCAGTATTACTAGCTAGTTTCAATTGTCAAACCCTCTAAGAAGCTGTCTGTAGTTCCGTATTACGGAATTGTGGCAAGAATAATTAGCTTCATTTGTCAACGGTTCACGAAGCTGTGTCTGAATTAGAGAACATTTGACGATCTGACGATCCCGCCTCGGCGAAGGGGCGAAAATCTCTAGTTTAATTAATGTACAGGGTGCGGACTGTATTCGTTCGCAAATTTCAGATGCTAATTTTACGCAGATTTTTTTACCTTCTTTGTCAGTCTTTTTCTTTTTAAAAACCATAACCATTTTTGCACAATAATTTAATATGGAAAATTTTGAAACCACCAATTTGTCGAAGAGATATGAAATCCTCCTTGGAATCCGCGCCGGAAGAAGAAACCCGGAGAATTCAGACTTCCTTAACGTCAGCAGAAAGATGGTGGAAAAGGTCAGAAAGGAACAAGAAGATTCAGGATTTGACGACGAGGGGATAGCAGAGAGAAACTCCTATGATCGACAATCTGACGCTTTCAGAACGCTGAAATTCGTCGCTGAAATCCAGGAGATAATCAACAATTATCCCAGAAAGTCGATGCGTGTCATTGCGACATTCGCAACTTTTCATACAAGATGAGGAAGGAACAATTTCTATCTAAAACGGAGCACACCAAGAAGCTGATTAACAAGTTATAACACCCGTTGAAGCCAGCCATGCTATGGTTCTTCTCCGATGAGAAGAATTTCTTCCTAGGGCAGAACTCCCAGAACAACAGGTAGATCGCTGTCGCACCCAAAGACATGCCCAGAGTCATGCAGATGAAATTTACAGCGACACTCATATATTCGGTGTCATCAGCAGTGAAACTGACGTCAGGCCTCCCCACCTCTTTCCTGAGGGCCTTAGGTTGAACACCAATGGTTACATCTGTGTTGTGAGTGAGGTGGTGAAGCATTAGATCGACCTGATAGCTTCAGGGATACCATATGTGTAGCAGCAAGACTCTGCGCCCTGCCAGACCAGCCAAAACACCCAGGCTTGGTTGTCAGAGAATTTCCTCGATCACACAGAACCTGACATTTGTCTTCCTAACTCTCCTGACTGCAATCACCTCGACTTCTTTGTGTGGAGCGCGGCGGAACGAGAGTCCAACAAATACATCTGCAACACGAAGGATGAGCTGAGGGCCAGAGATACCAGGGCTTCCATGCCCCTAAAACGGGAGATAGTGACGAAGGCCTCTGTCCGGTTCCGAGGTCGCCTTGAGGCTGTCATCGAGGTGACAAGCGGGTTCATCGAGTGAGATCGACAGAACCGGTTTCAAGACATCTGTGAAGTTAGGGAAAAGGAAATGTATGGGAGATACATAATATACCTAAAAGAAAAGACTACTGAGGTATTTTATCAATTGTTGGACACTTTAACCTTGTATAGGGTATATACATAGTAGTAAAGGATACTTGTCAAAACCGTAGAACCCAAAACCATACATGGATAAGATCTGAGGGCAATGCATGACGTATAGGATAGTTCTTATTATTTTAAGTTCAAAAAAGTTAAAGAGTACATCAGTGTTTTCATACATTTATATTATTTTTCAAAAATTTTATTCATTTTATACACTTATATTCTATTTATACTAATTAGTACCTTATTTTATTAGGCCATTTTATCCTCCGTTTCTCTTTTTTTATATACTCTATTTCTTGTATGATCATTTCGTGATGCCCAAACATTTTGCATGGGCATTTTAATGTAATCCAACGTAGGCTATCTCGGTTGACCTCACGCGACTGTCAATCGAATTATTCATAGTGTGATTGAAAACTGGTCACATTTATTTTCCTTAAATAACTTGTGAAGTTGTGGCAGAGAAGATATTGTCTATACATTTTTTTTATCTTCAGGTGTCCTTTACGTGATGTGGAAGAATGTTCAAGTGGGAAAAATGAAACACTCCGACAAAAATGGAGAAAATCACTTGTCACAATTCATCGCCAGAAAAGTACGCCATCTTTATTCTGTTGATTGCGGTCGTGCAAGTAGAGGACTTTTCAGCGGTATTTTCGTTCTAGTTTTGACCCTCATCTCTCTTATACTCTTCTACGTTCTTGTCAGCCACCCTGACTTCAAATACTACGGGATTTTGTCCGCTAACATTTCGGAAATAATGATTTATAGGTATGGATACGCGGCATTTCAATTTTTTTACTAGCGGTGACTAGAATTGCACTTTCACAAATGGAAGCTTTTGGCAATAATCTCAGCACCGTTGCAAACGATTTCTTTACAGTGTTGGGATTGTAACAACAATAATTGGGATGGTTCAGTTGAGAAAATTAGGCTTCATTGAAGATGATGAAACTGAGTTGGACAATGTACTTCTTGTCGTTGCTCAAGGAGGTGTCTACATGTTCAATATCTTCACATTAATCGGAGGATACTTCAGTAATGAGGTTAGTGGTTCATTTACTGCAATCGCCTAATCAGTCGTTTGATAATGTCAGAAGTTTAAAAAGAATATGAACAACTATTTTACTTAATAACCTCAAATATAATCAATGGTTAATAATGATTTTCAACCGTTTGTTAACTTGACTGGTGAATAGGAGCGTTTGAAAGGGCCATTGCAAAGTGGATTAGGATAAAAAATAAAGCATCACAAATGAGTGTCATATAAATCCTATGAAGCCTTAAGATGAGCACCCAAATAATTATGCACATAATCTAAAATTATATAGCAGTCTCCATAAATAAGAATAGTGTATAGCTGTCGTCCATGTAAATAATAAGACAAAAGTGCATTGCAAGGCGGAGTAGGTTCAATAATGAAGGCTCACAATTGAGTTTGTGAATAATGTTAAACTGCAATTTAATATGCATTATGAAAAACAGAGAATATTGTAAGGATGCAAGCGAAATCGTTGGAGTTTGCATACGGATGCTCAAACATACACACGTGAGAAAACAGATGTGAGCTGAAAGGTCTGCAAACAGATAAGGAAGGCAGCTGGATAAACTTAGTGCGACATCTGATCTGACCAGCCAGACTTTACGTGAACCCGTGAAAAAGCGGAATCAATCTTGGTATGAATGCTGGCATGATAAGGCCAAAGGCGGCTACTGCAAATACACTCCACATTGAACACTCACACACCATTTGACTCCACCCAGTAGTCGTAACAAAAAAACAAACTAACACACTTTGACCCGATAGGCTCTGCCCTTGCATTCAGATTATGAGAAGAGAATTCACGCCCCCTTAATGACAGTAGTATAAATAGACGGACAAAAACACTCCTGTCATTATTCATAATTCGTGATTCTCGTTTCTAACCTGTACATTAGTATTATTATTATTCAGTCAATCAGAGAGTCAGGAGCACCAAGAGAGTCGGTAGGGGCAGACGGTACTGTAGTCAGAAAAGCTAATAAAAAACAGGCTTATACGTCAGCAGGCCTACTGCAAATTCCATTAAATTCTTTCTTCCTAAGCCTACCGAGTCCCTCACCCAATAAAGTGTTTTGAATCTGCTCTCCGTGAGTACTTTTTTTATAAGAAAAATCCCTTCGATCCTCTTACCCAGCCTATTTCACTAAAACCAAGGCAAGAGGAGTATTTCGCCACAATTGGAGTCAGAATCAGAATTTATTGTTGTCCATTTTACAATGGTTATTACTAAATGGTCATTATGAAAAAAAATGACTGTCGAGTACGTACAAGATCTTAAATCAATCAGAGAAGCAGGATAAACTTATGGAAAAAAATGTAAATTTATAAATAATAATTTTTCACTAAATTATTGTATAAATGAAAATAATATTTTTTTAATACAAAAACAATGAAATGTTCAAACATAACAAAACTACTTTGGAAAATCATATATGACTAAGGTTAAAACTTAAAATTAAAAATAATAATTAAAAAATAAAAAAATTACCAGTTTATAAAATAAAAATAAAATTTAATATCAAGTACATATTAATGTTAAAACAATGAAAGAAAAGTATATATAAATGTTTTGTCGTAAAATATTTCCCAAAGATCGGTATAATTATGTTTTCGCGAAACAATAATAAAATGTGATTCAAAATTTTGAAGGTATTTTTGAGGCCCCCTTTTAAAAGTAGTCATACAGTTAATATTTTTGATGCGATTAGGAAGGCTGTTCCATAGTTTAGGTCCTGCCAGTAATAAGGATCTATCCAATGTACGAGCATTAGTTTGGGGAAAAAGTAAGCGATGTTGATTTCTTGTTTTTTGCTGTGTGTTGGTCTCTCACCTTAGGGAGTAAGAACAACCAACCAAGCAACCCTTTATTTATTATGTTAAAAACACTAATTCCCAACTCGTATTTGTACATATCACTTATCTTAAGCCAATTTAATTATCTTGTGTAAGGTGTTGCATGGTCGAATTCTGTGCCTCCAAGTGCAACTTTAGCAGCGAAGTTTTGTGTTTTTAGCACATGCTTTAGATAACATGCTACACTATTTCCCCATACTTTTAGTCCATAGCTTATTATAGTAACTACAAGAGACTGTATTAATAAGATTCTGGTATTTTTATCAAAATTTTCTTTTATGCGGTTAATAAGTATTATAGTGCCGAAACATTTTTTTGGGAGATATGTGATATGTGTGTAGCAAATTGCATGTAATTATCGAGGTATACCCTGAGGTTTTTAATGAATGAAAAGAAAAAGGTTTTGTTCGCATCGCAGATTAGGATATGCAGCTCGGACATCAGGACCCTTAAATGTTAACACGCTTGGCATCACATGGTTGGAAACATAGAATCGCAGGATTGCTGCCACTTTAAAATCCATGTGTTGCAACTAAGCATAACAAATTGGAATTAGAAAGAAGATTTAATGTGGTGTGCGTGCACAAATCAGTAAAAGTAAACAATAATAAAGTAGTGGCGCACACACACACCTGCAAACGAATTTTGGTTGCATTAAAAAGCTGCAGTTCCCATCTCCGAACGCTCCAAAGAACCGCTAATTACTGTGCGTAATTATGGATATGAAAATAAAGTATTGTAAGACTCCGAGTCTAAAGAATCCAAACTCAATGTAAAGATGTGCATAAAATAAAAATTTACCTCTCATTTCAATAATGTAAAATAATTTGTAAACCACGAATTCGTTATAATTTGTAAAACTCCATTTTGGGGGGGAGGGTGGAGTCCGACAGTGGCCATTGCACGGTGGATTAGGATCAACAATGAAGCCTCATGATTAAGAATAATGTTTAGCTAATGCAAATACACTCCTAATACACACGTGTCCACAGTGAACACACACACACCCTTTGACTCCACCCGATAGGCTCAGCCCTGCATTCGGATTATGAGAAGAGAATTCACGCCCCCTTAATGACGGTAGTATAAATAGACGGACAAAAAGACTCCCGTCACGATTTATAATTCTTGATTCTCGTTTCTGACTTGTACATCAGTAACATTGTTATTACTATTCCCTCATTCATTCATTCAGTCAGTCAGAGAGTCAGGAGCACTAAGCGAGTCGGTGAGGACAGACAGTGCTGTAGTCAGAAAAGCTAATAAAAAAACAGGCTTATACGTTAGTAGTCCTGCCAAAAATTCCATCAAATTCCTTCTGCCTAAGCCTACCGAGTCCCTCGCCCAATAAAGAGTTTTGAATCCGCTTTCCGTAAGTACTTTTCCTAAGAAGAATCTATCCGATCCTCTTGCCCAGCCTACTTCACTAAAACCAAGGCAAGAAGAGTATTTTCCCACAATTAGAATCAGTCCAAGGTGAGCGCCCGTTATCCGAAATACCCCAACCGCACTGCGTCAAGGTTAAGCAACATTCGGGAAGGTAACCGCCGGACCAAGCCCCGGAAACACATTAAACCCCCATACGTTAACCTACTTTTAGGTTCACCAAATGCCCCAACAACTTTCGTATTTTAGGGGTAGTTTGTTTTGAAAGTAGGACTTTTTTAACTCAGCGATTTAAAAAAATTCCAGAGTATGTCTGCTGTCACGCTGGTTACTGCCCTCATTACACTTATCCAATCAACGGTTCAGACCCTGTACATATTGGATGGGTCTAGACGGTGTTGTCGAACGACAGAACAGCTTGAAAGAAAACCAGGCAGAGAAATGGTGAGTATAAATTCAGATCACTCTTATGACGTAAGCATACAAAACCAAAAACTATTTAATTTTTAATCAAGTTAAGCAGGGGTTTTTTTAGTTAATATATTAAAAAAAATAATATATTTACTGAAATATTATTTAACTTTATTAAAAAAAAAAATAGTTATTAGTTTTGTGGGAAAAAAATTAATCTCAACCGAGCATCTTCTAAGTGCGCCGCCCTCTATATTGTCTATCCGAATGGAAACGTCTTTTTTTTTTAATTTAAGCTGAGTTAAGCTACACCGGGTGTTATTAATTAACGATGAAACCCAATTCAATTCGTAGCGGTTGTCATATAAACACCGGTGATTCGGATCCCACGTTATACTAGCTCCTGGATCAATGACCTCAGTGCCTGAATGCCACTGAACGCACAAAAACAAAAACAAAAAATCTACGAGTGAATAATTTTTCTTCACAAATAAGCAGGAGAACTTTCTTTCCTTTCTATTCATTTCCATATACGGGACAAAGACCCTAAACATCCGCTAGAAACTTATACTACTACTGTAGCAATTCTGTAGTTATAAATACCGAAGCGGTAAACCCAGGTGCCTCAAACCGAGTGAGCTACCACGGGTCATCAATTCTGGTGCGTTAGCGCAGCCGAGGAGACCAACTCTCTTAATCTCGTTTGACGCTACTCGTTCAATACCCCATTGTTTAATTATCGTGGCACTGTGCCAACTACCCACACATTTTAACTTCCCCTAACTTCATCACTCTCTTGACGGATCTGTCCTAATAAATCCGACGGCAATGCTAACGTTGATTCTCCTTTCCTAGGTTAAATAATAATTATGGCACTATGTCATGAAGTTAATAATAATGGCACTATGCCATGAAGTTGATTAGATTT
The DNA here is from genome assembly GCA_963969495.1 of Ceratothoa steindachneri. Lineage (NCBI taxonomy): Eukaryota > Metazoa > Arthropoda > Malacostraca > Isopoda > Cymothoidae > Ceratothoa > Ceratothoa steindachneri. The sequence continues at coordinate 27,617,523 of OZ018322.1, forward strand.
AGTAAAATCGAATGCAAATCATTTCTAACATTCTTTCAAGTAATATTATTTGATATTACATTATACAGGGTGCGACAGAACCGATTGAGCAGTTTTGAGGAGTCAATGCTCGGGGGGAGGAGGAGGGAGGGAGGTGTCTCCTTGCCGGTTTCCGAGGAATGGCTCGCTCCCCTGGGCAAAGCCCCCCAGGGCTCCCCTCGGGAATATACCCCCCAAATATGGCGTATCGTCTCTATATACCCCCCTTAATTTTAATAACTCCTTAAAACTGCTCAATCGCTTCTGCCGCACCCTGAATTATCAACATTATCATTAACCCCATTCCACCGAAGTGTGGTTGACACGCTTCAGCACAGCTAACCCTCTCCCCCCACCTCCTTTATGCTTTATTAAGCTCAATGGCACCCATCTTTCTGTCAGTGCCATAGCCCCTTCATATTAATGGGGTGTATTGTGTGGAGCATTTCGTCAATTTAGGATCTACTCGGTCAACCCTTTCTCTCCCAAACACTCATTCACAGAACCAACCCATACACCTTTAACGCGTTCTTCCAGTACTCACACCCTGACACTCACTCTGGTATCTTCTGTCACAACTCTATTCTTATCCATTCTTCATAAAAGTCTTTGCCACCTCAGAACATACTCACTCATCATCTCATTCCACCCCTTCTTCACAACATAAACATCTTGTTCTATCTACCTTTAGCACACCAAACATCCATCTCAAGTTTCACATTTGCACTGCTTTCAATCCTGAGAAGTCTCATTCCCATACATCCCCCTTGGCACCCACATACTCTCGTGTAGCTTCCTGGCACACTCCACACTCACACACTTACCATTCACCAACGCTCAAGTCGCCCCAGAGAGTTTCCTACTATTCAAAACCTTCCGGTTCCAATTTGCTTCATTTGTACCACCATCCCTTACACTGCATCCTAGACAGTTAAAACTTCGCACTTATTCAAGGTGACACCACGGACTCGAATATTATACCCCACCTCATTATCACCCCACAAATACCATTATCTTACTCTTCTCTACATTCATCTTAGGACCCGTTCTTTCACACATCTTTTCAAGCGCTTCGATCAACATTTTCAAATCTCTCTCACTCTCACCCACCAACACTGGGTCATCTTCATCTACCAGCACAGACAAAATCCATCTCTCACCATTCCCCATCATCTTATACTCCCACTACATTCTTCTCTCAGTAGTACTCCATCGCTTTAGATATAAAACAGCCATGCCACACGCAACCTTATCTTACCACCCCCAAACACAAGTATGTGGGGGGTATGCCAAACTACTCACTTCGACTCTCTTTCACCCTGTCTTGCTTTACTTCCATCATAAATACTCTTCACACTATCCGTAGTTTACTACTCACGCCAGACATTCTTAGCACCCGCCATACTGCTTCTCTCTCGACAGGATCATAAGCTTCCTCCAGATCTATGCAGCCCACCATACAAATTACACCTTGTTTATTCAACTCGCTGCACCAAAGCGAAGATGTAAATAGGATTGGCTTCGTGGTTATAATTCGGTTGTTGTATTAGGGTATGGAAGATATTTAGCATGAAAGGTGTTAATGGTGTGTGAGGTCAGAAAAATGGGACGACAGCTGGAGGAGATGATATATAAGCTAAGATGCTAAAAAGTAGTGGTGATTGCGTTACAGAATGGGTCTGATGGTTATATTGTAAGGTATTTGAAAGTAAAAGAGTGTAGTGATAGTGCCGTTAAAGAAGAGTAACAGAGAAAAAGGTGAATGCAAGAATTACAGTGGGGTAAGTCTGTTGAGTGCTGTAGGTAGAAGGTATTGAAAATTTCTGATTGGGCGTATGAAAAGCATAAGGGAAAGTTAGATAGGTGGTGAACAAGGGTGGTTTAGAGCAAGGGGGGTCAAGTATTTTTTTCATCTGCATCATCTATACCCGCATTATACAACTTAACATACAGTATTCTCGCCATCTAATTTTGACTTCGAGATTGCTCACTTCGTAGCCTGCCAGTCTTCTCATTGAGGTTCACACATTCTTCTCCTGGTTCCTCCTCTCCCTTCTTATTTCCTTCCAGAGTAGCTTTCTGTTCCTATCGGGATCCTCATTGATCTTCCAGTTCTCATCAGGATCCTCGTTCATCTTCCTGTTCACATCGGGATCCTCGTTCATCTTCCTGTTCACATCGAGATCCTCGTTCATCTTCCTGTTCACATCGAGATACTCGTTCATCTTCCTGTTCACATTGGGATCCTCGTTCATCTTCCTGTTTAAATAGAGATCCTTGTTCATCTTTCTGTTCACATCGGGATCCTCGTTCATTTTCTTGTTCACATCGGAATCCTAGTTCGTCTTATTGTTCACATCGGGATCCTCGTTCATCTTAGTGTTTCCCATAGGGGTCCTAATTTATCTTCCTCTTTGCATCAGGATCCTCGTTAATCTTACTGTTCCCATTGTGATCCTCATTCATCTTCCTCTTCGCATCGGAATCCTCGTTCATCTACCTCTTCATATCGTGATCCTTATTCTTTTTCCTGTTATCATCGTGATCCGCATTATTTTTCCTGTTATCATCGTGATCCTCATTCATCTTCATGTTCTCATCGGGATCCTCATTCATCTTCCTGTTTCTATCAGGATCCTAATTCCTCTTTCATCACATTTCTTCATATGATATTTTCCTATTCTCCCTAATCGTTTTTTGCACTTTCCTTTTAATCTTTGTCTATGCATTCAACCGCACCTTCCAGACATCATCATTTGCGCTGTTAAGGCTTTGCAACTACGCCACTTTTTTGATTTGCTTTACACGCTTCACTTCGTCATTCCACCATTCCGTATTTTCCCTTCTATTTCCAGTACTGGCATATCAACATACAGCACTTGCACTTGCACTTGCACTACCAATAAGCACTTCTTTAAATTTTTTCACATATATCTACCTAGCTCCATGCTCGCACTTAATTCTCTCTTTTCTCCTCTCAAGCATTCTCACATACTTTCCACTCACTTCTCTGATTCAATAACTTTTCACTTCTGATTCTTCATTCCTTTCCACTCTCCCCAAGTATTCTCATCCATGCAGCCACCAATTTAAAATTGCGATCAGTTACTCCCATACTCATACCTGTTACAACTTTCACTGCACTCATATTCTTACCTTCTCCCCGTCTCCTTTGCCCACCCATTAGTATTTATGGAACTCCTTGTACTGAAAGGATGTGTTTGCTACTCATAAACGTCTTTCAGCACAGAATCTTACCGCCAACCGATACCCATTCCCAATTCCTTCCAGAACCACTCTTTCTCAGCTTCACTTATATCATTGTAGATCCACATATACATATGTAAACTGCAACCACCCACAGTTTTATCCTTGCAGTTCTCAGCTTCCCTCACTTAATTCTCGACTTCACTCTTTCATACAGGACATTACATCACGACCTTCCTCCCACAAAAGTACTGTTTTACTCCTATTACTATGATTTTTACCTGATCGCACTACATTCACTCCACCCCCCACAAACTCTTCATTCCCATTCTTATTTGTCTCATATCGAGCAAGCATCTGAAATCTCCGTTTTAAGGACTGACTATGAATCCTCTCTTTCCCACATCACATGTACTCCTCCTATTCCTCATAACCAGTTGATTTACACATTGACACGGATTCACCGTATTCCCATGCTAGCGACCCCATATCCTGGTTTAGTCACTTTTACGACATACAAATTATAATTACATTCTACCCTTTTTTTCAGGTTACATTCTTACTGATGCTCAACCTCTCAATGTGGCTTTTCAGCACCTTCCAGACGTCGAGAGCCTACCTCCATAAATCCCAGCAAGCCTTTTATGGTCTTTGGGCCTGGACTATCATCAACCACGTTTCGATGCCTCTCGGAATCTTTTATCGCTTCCACGCTACAGTATGTTTGGGAGAGATGTGGAAAAGGGCGTATAAATTAAAGGCTGAAGTATGACCAAGAGAAAGCAGTTGTTATGAAAGTGTTTAAACTGTAAATATGTAAATACGGAACCCATAGGTCTACACTGTGTAAGATGTTGGTTGAAAAAAAAAACATCTTAAAAGTTTTCTATTTATTGTAATAGTGGTTGAAGTTGAAGTCGTTAATGTTCCTTAATGAAACCACTATAAGAGGAGTTGAAGTTGTGAATCTTCGTTGAGAAAACCATTATAAGAGTGGTTGAAGTTGAAGTCGTTAATGTTCCTTAATGAAACCACTATAATAGGGGTTGAAGTTGTGAATCTTCGTTGAGAAAACCATTATAAGAGTGGTTGAAGTTGAAGTCGTGAATGTTGAGAAAACTATTATAAGAGTGGTCGAAGTGGAAGTCGTGAATTTTGAGAAACCAGTATTAGAGTGGTTGAAGTTGAAGTCGTGAATGTTCATTAATAAAACCACTATAATATGTTGTAGAAGAAAAATATATTAAAGGTTATTTATTGTGAATTCCTATATATTTTTACTGTATTTGGTCCAACGTTTGGTCCTAGATTTGGCCTGGTACGTGTTTTTATGTAGCAAATCACAGCATAAGAAGTTCATGATTGGTTCATAATTGAGCCCCAAAGTTTGATCAACCACAGGATACGTGTTTATTGACTCTTTAACTTTAGATACCAGTATATTGACCTCATTTGAATGCCTTTATATTGACTATTTTTTTTATATAATTTTTTTTTAGTCTGTATAGACTTCATTTTTAATCCACACTTTTAATTCTCCTATACTCACTTCTGAATCCATTTGTTTGGATCTACAGGGGGTTTATCTCGCGAAAAAGTGATAGTGTATTTGACCACCCTGTGGCTTTGGATAAAACGATGAAGCTTGGTGCATTGTACAAAGCCTTGATTTACTGGATTCTCGGTCCAATATTTATCTATTTTTGTACCTACTTCATGGACACCTATCGGTCACTCAATAAAAATTCCAAATTTAAAAATAAACCTGATAAAAAAAATTCAGTTCATTATGTATTATTACCTGGAGACTTCTTCGTTTTAGGGCTACATTTCCCTTTAGATTTAAGGGAGGAAGCTAATAACGCGTTGCCCATGGCCTCGAACAACTCAGTCTCCCAGTGAGTTGTCGTAACACATTTAAAAACCTTAAAATGTATAGTTTTATTCAGGAAGGTACTTAGGTTAGGTTAAGTGATAAGACAAGGAAAAAGAAAGCCAGGATTTTAAATTTTATTGAGTGAGAAGATGGAATTTATTATCTGGAAGATTTGAATTCCCTCGAGTTTTTGTTATTGTTCTTTCGCCATAAAAATCCGCCTAAATACGAAGTAATAGAAAACGAGAAGTGCCACTTTTTTTTTTCTTTCTTTTGGCGCTAACTCAAAGCGCCTTGATCCGGTTAGTACCGTATGTTCACCATCACAACTATTCAGTCAATTCTAACGAAATTTGAATCCCTTATGTTGTTTCACATTCTCTTTCGAATGATAAAATTGCCAAAGTCCTCTTAAGGTTAGCCGGGGAATTATTTGGCAATAACATCATAACTCTTCGACCAATTCTAACGAAATTTGAACCCCTTATGTTGTTTTACATTCTCTTTCGAATGATATAATTGCCAAAGTCCTCTCAAGGTTAGCCAGAGAATTATTTAGCAATAACATCATAACTCTTGGGCCGATTCTAACGAAATTTGAAACCCTTATGTTGTTTTACTTTATCTTTCAAATGATATAATTTTTAAAGTCCTTTCAAGGTTAGCCGGAGAATTATTTGGCAATAACATCATAACTCTTCAAACGATTCTAACGAAATTTAAACCCCTTATGTTGTTTTACATTCTCTTTCGAATAATATAATTGCCAAAGTCCTCTCAAGGTTAGCCAGAGAATTATTTGGCAATAACATCATAACTCTTCGGCCGATTCTAACGAAATTTGAAACCCTTATGTTGTTTTACATTATCTTTCAAATGATATAATTTTTAAAGTCCTCTCAAGGTTAGCCGGGGAATTATTTGGCAATAACATCATAACTCTTCGGCCGATTCTAACGAAATCTGAAATTTTTATGTTGTTTTACATTCTCTTTCGAATGATATAATTGCCAAGGTCCTCCCAAGGTTATTCCGGGAATTAATGAAGGTTTTGAAGGTCGTAAGCTCATAAGTCTGTTGACCTTGTTTTTCAAATAGTTCACTGCAGCAACTTTGTTTTTAATGTCTTTCTTAATAAAAAAAGACATTTTAAAGTCATTTCTCTCAAAAGATGACCCCGGCCATGGGAATCGCTTTGGTAGATTCTCTCATCAAGACCTAAAAGCAACTGGGGTGCCCAAAACGAAGACCTGTTACCTAGCTTGGAAGTTCTATATCTGGTGTCAGTGCCTAAGTAAAGGAGTGGACTAGACGTTACGGGATTCTCCATTTAAGAGGGAACCATTCATGTACTATGCGTTGAACCTCGTCCTTAATTATTTAACACCAAGGTGCATCTCCCTACAGAATAGATGTACCATATGCAGCTCAATTCATAGGCAATGGTAGAGAAATAGATATATGTCGAATGGTACTATGGAGATAACCACTCTCATGAAAATAATCTGAAAGGTTAGGTTAGGTTGCTTCCTATAATCTGGATAGTAGTAGTAGTCGTAGGTTCGCCAACCTGAAATAGACATAAAGGTCAGTATGACAATCGATGGTTGTCCTCCGTAGATTCAATAATTGGATAAAACCGAACGAGACTTAGAAATTTCTAGAAAATGTTAACTTATACAATTAGTGAATATGGCGTTGGACTTCCAGCGTTTAGGTGTAGAGTTTAATCTACACCGAGGGAGGACCAAAAAATTTCAACGTACGTAGGGAGCTAGCCGCACATTAGGGGACGCGCTGAGCCAGACTCGTGAGCACAAGTAGCTCCATCCACACACATCATCATATAACTGATCAAAACGCCACTACCCCCAACACCTAGCTTCGCACACAACAAAACACTCTTCCATCTTGGAACTTGCTAAATGAGGGTTGTAATTTCAAAAAGATTTCTGTTGAATGTCGTTAATTGGAGGTTAAAAGCCCAGATTAACAAAGAAGTCAATTTTAAGTAGCAAAAAAGTACCAGACAACTGTTTGGCTTTTATATGTAACTAATAATCTAGTAATTTTTTTAAGATTTGTCAGAGTTTCATTTTTTTAATTCCATGTTGACTAAAATACGAAATGATAAGTATTGACTTTATTAACAGACAATGGGAATCGGACTGCTGGTGGTAAGAGCAATCCAGTTCCATAAAGAACCATTTCCTAGAATTCGATCCATTTATGAGGACGGTCACGGGAAAGTGATTCCTTTTTCCAGTTAGGACCCGGATTATAATTGTCGTTCCATGGCAAAAATGACCGACTACTGAAAATTCTGGAACATAAGACGATAAACCAAAGTTTCAGAAGAACTGAATTCATAGAATTTGCTCCATTTGTGAGGATTTTTAACTCAAAATGAAAATCAACCAGGTTATCTCCTGCAAAGTTTGTAAGGAAAGATCTGTAAAGAAAGTGTTAAAAAGGGGACAAAATGTGCGAAGGATTTATTGCCACAGAATAGATCTGGGGCCGGCAGAAACGCGATCTTACAAGTGACTTCTGTTTTCAAGCAGGTCACAAATGAGGAGTTTCTCTTTCCTGGAAAAGACCGAGTTCCTGGAAGCGCGGTCCCTTTGGACTATGTTCCTATGTTCTGCCTCGCTATGAGCGAGAACATCGATAGTAAGAAAAGGAAAAGAGAATAAATGGATCTGTCTGCATAGAACAAGGATAGAAGAGGCAATCTCCTATAAGCAATATAGCGATCTGACTCCATTTTTATAGCGACCAAAGAACAATTGCAGGCATCGTTGCTAGTCCTTTGCATAGATTATTGCATGGGGCGTCAACTGCCGCACGTTCTCCCCTAAAACAGTGCCTCGGTAAAGCACTGGCTCCATAAACACCAATGATGTTTATGGGTGCCAAAAGCCGTACGTTCTCCACCAAAATAGTGCCGTAGTCTTTGGAGGGCTCAATGGGTGTTCAAGAAGATTGCAGTAATAGAGATTCAATTAGGACACACAGAGCCATGATCGACGTACATTCTCCACCTAAAGAGCGCTTTGGACGACAAGGGCTCAATGGATGGCGCACCTACTGCTGTATTTTCCTTGCAAAAGGTGTCATGGTCCATGGAGGACTCGATAGGTGTTCAGGGACGTTCTATACAAACGAGGCAACGACGCCACACATTCTCCAATAAAACGGCATTTACCAAAGGAGGGCTAAATGGACTTTCAAGGGAGACTCAATTGATGCTCACGAATGAGTCATTGGGTTTTTGTGATGGGTTCAATGTGTTCATGGAGCCCCAGACTACATAACTGCCGCACATTCTCCCCCAAATATGTGCCTTAATCCAGTAAGGGCTTAATGGGTGCTCGGGAAGAACTCAATTGGTGTTCTTAGAGGGTTCAATTTGTGTTCAGGAAGGCGCCGCCTGCCATGCGTTCTGTCCCAAAACAGTACCTCAGTCTAGCGAAGCTTATCGGGTGTTGAAGAAGAACTCATTGGTTGTTTCTGGGTTGCTCACGCTATATGAAACACCAACCGCTCTTCTTTTTCTGTCGAAACACTGCCTTGTTCCAGTGAGTACTCAATGGTTATTTAATGAGGACCCAATAGGTGATCAGGAAGAGCCCTATGTGTGTTCAAGAAGTGATCAATGTGTATTCAGGAAGGGCGCACAATATATGAGGCGCAGACTGTCGTACGTTCTGTACCAAAACAGAACCTTAGTCAAGGGAGGGCTTAGTGGGTATCCAAGTGGGCTCCAATCGGTACCCAGGTAGGACTTACCTGCGCGTTCGAGAATGGTTGAATGTATGTTCAGGGTGGGCACACACTACATATGAAATTGAAAGCTGACCGTTCTCTAGCAAAACAGTACCTTGTTCCAGGGAGTGTTTAGTGTGTTTCAATTCAAGCTTGATGAGTGCTCACGAAAGACTCATTGTGTATTGAGGAAATGCTCAATGAGTTCAGAGAGGGATCACACTACATGGAGAACCAATCGCCGCACGTATCCCGCCAAAACAGTGTCTTGGTCCAAGAAGGGCTCAGAATGGTTTCGGGAAGAACTGAATGGGTATTCAGGGAGGCGCCAACCACGACACGTGTTCCTAAGGATGACTCAATGTGTGTTCATAGAGGATCCACACTACATAGGATGCCAACCACCACCTCCTTTAAAACAAAGTTTTGGTTCAAGGAGGACTTTCAAAATTTCCGGAAAAAATTAATGCGCGTTGAGGGATGCCTTAACGCGTATTGAAGGAGGGCTCATATAACATTGCTCACCAACTGCCGCTCGTCCTTAGACAAAGGAGTGCCTTGTTCAAGAGAAGGCTCGAAGGCCCATACTTCATGAGACACTGTCGACCGCAATTAGTTCGACAAAGCGTTGCCTTCTTCCATGGAGGGTTCATTGTCAGTTTGGGCAGGACTCGGGCTGTAGGAAGCACCGACTGCGGCACGTTCTCTGCCTGAAAAAAAACAGTGCCTTGCTCTCGGCAGGATTCAGTGAGTGTTAGCGTAGGCTCAATAGATATTGTGTGACTGATCAGGTGACTGTCACGAAAAACAAAACAAAAATAAACACCTCATATATGCACCACCTCGCTGTCGCGATGATTCAATGTGTGATCATAGAGGGTCTCAGAATCAAATCCTTTTTTTAAGCAGTCTTATCAAGGAAGCTCGTGTATACTAATATAGGCAGTATACATGGTTTACGTGCTAAATTTGACGATTTTTAATCTAATATATATTTCCAAAAATCTGTATATATATATATATATATATATATATATATATATATATATATATATATATAGTCATATGAGTTGCTGCTGACCAGTCTAATCTTCAATTTCACGGTGAAGGTAAGGACACATAGGAGGCTGAGGTACATGTGATTTATTTATGCAACAACGTTTCGGGCGTATCACCCATCTTCAAGTTCTAAAACATAAATTAATCTAATACAGTTAAAGAATATTAAAAATAATTAGGTTATGACTATGTAGGTGAATCAAAAATTAGAAAATAACTCAGGAATTTAAATGTCAAGAGAATCAAATTATCAATGTAATATAACACTATTGAAACGAAAAAAACAAAAGTAAATAATTACAATATAATATTGCTTACCGATAATTCAGGAATTTAAAAGGCAAGAGAATCAAATTATTAATCTAATGTAATCACTATTGACACGAAAAAAAGAAGCAAAAACACAAAAGTAAAAAATGACAGTATAATATTGCTTACCGATGAAGTTCAGGAGAAATCACAAAGTGAAGAAATTATAAAGGATGTGGCTTAAAGAAGGATAGGAATTTGATTGGTTGGTTGTTAAATAAGAGAAGGTTGGTTGGTTGTTGAATGAGGTAATTAAAATTAAGAAATAAGAAGAGGAACAGCGGTATTATCTATGTTGAGTGTAGGAGATTTTGTACGTATTAGTAGGGATTCCAAAATTCTTAGACTATATTCATTGTTATTATGACCAATTATTTTGAAGTTATCTATGGAACATTCTGTCTTTCATTGTATACTATGATTTCTAATTACAGAAGCTTCCTTCTTAGACAATATTTTTCCAGTGCGATGGCTTATTCCCATGTGAGAACAAAACCTCTCTTTCAATGAGCGAACCGTACTACCAATATAGGTTCCTTGCAAACAACAAGGACAAGTAAAAGCATAAACAACACGGCTGCTCATTTCTAGAGGAAGTTTGTCTTTTGACGAGAATAAAACTTCCTATGGAAAGTGGGTTAACAAAAGTGATTTTGAAGTTGGTATGAAAGAAATATTTTTTGAGTAATTTGTTGCATTTTCTAGTGAATAATTTATTGTAAGGTCCCATTTCTGGTACTACGAAAATTTTTTCATTTTTTGGAACATTATATGAGAGAAAGGATGGAGAGTAAATTTTGGTAAGAAAATTATTGATTAGTTTGTCAACCAAAGGTGGGGGTAACAATTATTTTTAAAATAAGACTTTAGAGTCTGGAATTCATTGTGCATTAGGGAATAATTGGAGGAGAGATGGTAACCTCTATATATTAGAGATTTAATTGCACTGAGTTTGTGTGACAAGTCACAATGGCTGAACAAATTGATTCCTAGGCCACTAAAGGTAGGCTTTCTGTATATTGAAGTAGTTAGTTTGTCGGTTTTTTCTATAATGACCTGTAGAAAAGGAAGGTGATAGTTACTCTCTAATTCAATGGTATATTTAATGTTAGGATGATAAGAGTTTATAAAATTAAAAAAATGGTGGGCATGTTCTATAATATCGAAAATAGCAAAGGAGTCGTCCACATACCTACGATAAAATATGGGTTGGAAATCTAAAGGGCAATGTTTCATAAAGTTATTTTCAAGATGAATCATGAAAATATTAGCTGCTATTGGAGCTATTGGTGAGCCCATTCCTACTCCATCTATCTGTTGGTAAATCTTGTTATTAAATAAAAAATAATTCTCATTAAAAATCATTTCTAAAATAGTCTTGAACTTTTTTTAACAAAACAGGCACCTTTCACAATTTCTCTCGTAAAAAGTTTCAGATAGTTTTTTATGCCCGGACAACGCCGGGTATTTTGGCTATTGTCGCCTATTTCATAACAGGTTTACGTATTGGTGAACAGTCAATGGCCAACGGCTTTGGAGAGCATTCGGAGGTCAAATTTTTAGAAAAAGTTAGATGGCATGAGGACTGAGAGGCAACTAAATATTGATAAAAAGTTACCTGCATCATGATGATTCACACCGAGTATCAAAATGCCCACATCATGACTGGTGCTCAATTATCTGTTAATAATGTAAAGGCTTTAAAGCGTGACATGGAGAGCTGCACGGAGAGAATACGAAGCCTTGGGCGGCAGAAAGGAACACAATAAGCGTTCCGAATGCGTTTGCACGCCAGAATTCATCCAACAATGCATAAGTTGATGGAAGACCCAAACAAAGGAATTCTGGTTTTGTTGAGAGAGATGGATGTTGGAGTCGCCACCATGTAGCTGGACTTTTGTGAGTACCTTCGCTACCACTTGTACAAGAGGCGCAAAGGACAAATTCTGACAGCCAAGGCCAATAATAACCGCTTGACGAAGGCAAAGAAGCTCCTGCTGAGCCGGGAGCGATCTGGTTTTTCTCAGATGAAAAGAGCTTCTACCAGGAACAGCTGCACAACATAAAAAAAACAGGAAGCTTTTCTATAAATCAGGTGACGTTCTATGTATCATAAAGATCAAGTTCTCTCCATTTATGATGGTGTTTGAGTGACTCTAGTAAGGGTGATGTCATGCTACCCCACATCTTTGACGACGATCTTAGGCTGGAGAGTGTTGTTCCTAGAATGCCACACCTCTGGAAGAAGTCAGAAGTGATTATCTGGGAATTTCTACGACTTCCCTAGTTTCACTTTCTGTCCTTATAATTCCTCGGATTTTAAACCCGTGGATTAGTGTGTGGGGGGCGCGGTTGGGAAATATACCAACCGCTCGGCTTGCAACACCAAGGCCAACTTGATGGCCAAGAACAAAAAGGTGTTCAAAGATCTTACTGCTGAACATTCTAAGAGTTTGAATAAACGGTAGTTCATGCCCTGAATTCTGAACAATGATCACCTAATATCTAATTTGCATATATTTACTTTTATCAATGTGTGCTATTCAATGTACACTAATTCATTTTTGTAGCATTTAATTAATAAATTGTGTTATAAAACGATGTTTTTAATCTTAAAACCTATTTCGGATGAGAAATATTAACAAAAATCAACCAAAAATGTCACAAAAATGTAGTCGATTTTGTTAAAGGATGAGATTTTTTAAAATCGACTTAGCACAAAACCCTGACCTGATCGGAGGTAATGAATGGGTGCCATTTTCAGATTCATTGGTGTAAAATTGTCCTAAATCAGTTGAAGAAACTTAGATAACTTTAAAAGATTTTTTCTGTAACGCAATGTTATAATTTAGCATATTTTAAAGTCAATTGATCAATATTGTAATAAATTTTTATGACCGAGGGGTGTGTGTTCCTCAAGCTGGTGGGATCTGTGCAAGCCATGCAATGCTATAACAAAACTACAAAAATGATAATGAGTGGCTCGAGATACGACCAGACCCCCCTGAAGAAATCAGGGGAACTCATACAAGGTGCATAGAAGTGAAAGCTCTGAAACTAAGACCATCGTTTTCGTGAATTTCAATGCCCGACCCAAAAAGTAATTAATTTATTTTTTAATAGTAAATACCGTCGACATTATAATTTATATATATCCTAACGTTAAATGAATAAACAGCTTAATCATATTTCTCCAAATTTCTGTCATTTTTGAGGGCCATTATAACCGTTTTAAAAAGAAACAAAAGAGAGAAATATAATAATTGTGGTTGTATAATTGCAAAAAACCGGTGTAAAAATCTTTAGGTTACAATTACAATCCCATCTCTTCTATATATTTAATTTACATCAAATTTTATCAAGAAATTAAAAATGAGAATTGGGGCTTTGAGTATAAAAATGAGAGATATGGTGGTTTTTGACAACCGTTGAAGGGTTGTTTCCAGACGCCACCATGTCCGCCAATTAAATAGCGAAAGTGTGGCACTCGAATTGCAACGAAAGTAGGCCCGTGTTACCCAAATTGCAGGATAGGTAGGGCCAGCGAGGAACCTCCACAAATGGGCGCTCGGTGGATTTATGAAATCCTGAAATAGGGTACTCACATGAATTAATTAATGAACCAAAAAAAAATAGAGAGAAATAATATATCACAATTGTATATTTATTAAGGAAATATATATATAGAGTAAAGCGGATCGCCAGTCTCTCTCACGTGGACACACACTTACATACGCACGCTGGGAAAACAGACGAAAAGGTCTCAATGGTAGATAACAGGGACAAGCTGAACCAATACAGGGTTAATGATGCTTTGACTGGTTAAAGTTTCCAAGGAACTGTGAAAAGCAAGCGATCTCTCTGATACGAAATAGGCCCAAAATGGGGAAAAATGACCTAAACTTTTAAAAATCTTCGTAATACAAAACACATCATCAGTAAAACAAGGATTGCAAATAATGCAAAGTCGCGTAGAAATATTTATATAATTACACATTGCTTAGTTGAAAAAGGCATGGAAATAATGATTGGAATGAGTGAATTTCCTATAAATTTTAGAAACAGGAAGTCTTGTTAATCTCTTAAAAAAAAAATCTGAAAACCAATACATCCCAAAACGGATGGTTTCCCTGACTTACTTTGAATAGTAAATTGAATGGGGCAACAAAAATAAATTTTATTTCCTTTTCATTTAATTTATTCACTTGTATTAATACTTTAATTGTCAGAAAACTTTAATCGCGAAGATCACCAGGAAAAATTTCTGGGAAAATCTTGACTGTCTGGCCGGAGTTGGATGGTTTGTCCTTTTTGTATCAATGAGCCTCAATTTCATCGAGTTAACATTTAAAATTGTTAGAAATTATTGGTTAAAGTTTGATTTAGCACAACCTATTTTTGAATCTACATATTTTATACATGATCAAGTTCTATGAAAATCGCATGATCAGTGACGTACTTTGTAATTTTTAGGTCGAACGTTTTGCCGACTGGCTTTTTTTTTTTTAAATAACCAGCAAGGAGGGCTTCAATCCAATATAGGTGACGGTTTGGAATCTGTTTCCCCACGACTTGAAAAAAAAACCCGAACATTATGTGTCACCCGAATCTCGAATAATTGTGTTGATTCTTTAAATAAGTTATTCGGTTGGTTGAATCGAGAATTTGTTTCCTTCGAGAGAGAAGAATCGATGCGATGTTGTTCTTTGGAGATATGATTGGGGTAACAGGATCTTATGCAAAGCTATCCATGCGACATTGCTAACAATTTCTGTTAGTTTTCCACATTCCCATTTAGTTAATTTAAAAATGAGTTATTCGAGTGGCTAATATTTTTAACTTATTTCAATATATCGTTTCTATGTAATTCAAATAAACAACCTTCAGTACTACCTCCAATGATTTTAAAATAGATACCAATAGAATTATGCAGAATGTGTAAGAAAACGAAATAGATATCATTAAACACCAACTAAACTAAATACACACCAACATTTCTTAAACTATTGCTAGGATACCATAGAGATCAATTCAGATGATACTACACCTAAATAATGGTATAATGTTATTAATATAATTCTAATATAAATATCGTTATAGATTTATTATTTTTAACTTGGGAACGAATCTATTGACTTTAATTCGAAGGTAAACTTGGAAAATCATTATTGGCGAGGAGAATCACGTTAAAGATTATAATGATGCCGTTATAAAATTCGTTTATTTATAAGTTGAATTTCCATTTCAGAGAAAAGGGGTCAGTGGAATCAAACTTGTTTTGAAAGGAAGGCTTAAATTTTTGGCAGTAGCCTGTAAACCAATAGAGAAAATTGTAAATCTTAGGTTAGTTAAATTTTGGCAGCAGAGGTCACCTGGCTTTGGTTCAGCGTAGCTTTCATATTTTCTACTCCCCTTCACTTTTCTAAGCCTTCTTTCCTATGCAGCACTTTTACCCTGGTGTTTTTTTAACCGGCACCGTACCAGGGAGGGGAAGGTGGCAGTCTTATGGTATCTTGTAGCTGTGCCACGGAAATTCTTCGTTCCAAAGTGTTCAGCGCGCCGGATTGTTAATATGGCTATCATTTTAGTATTATACCTCTCATTTGTTGTTTTAAAATTGAAAACAGTTGCAAAGTGTAAATCTCTGCATTCTTGTATTTATTGCAGATGATAAAGTCAATCCAACACACTTGTATCCTGCTGGTGCTTTTCATACATAACATAACATAACATAATTTCACGGATGACAAAAGCCACACATCCCCGATTGACTCTTCCTGTTGAGGCTAGTGAGCTGCCGATCACTTAAGATCGTAAACAGGTCATAGTGCTCTTGTACGTCAAGAAGCTAGCGTGTGCTGAGTCCCAGGCAGTGGTTATTTTATCCTATATCCACATTGTCGGTCTTCATGCCGAAGAGAGACGCCAATCAGGCGCGGATCCGGGGGAGGGGGCACTGAAGTACCCCTCAACAAATGAGACCTTTTTATATGTATATTTCTTCTTCTTTTTTTGGCCTTACTTGTATTCTTCTATTCAGAAAGAGTTATGTAATAATATGGAATATTTATATATATATATATATATATATATATATATATATATATATATATATATATATATATATATATATATATATATATATATATATATATATATATATATATATATATATATATATATATATATATATATAAAGCAGTTTTTAAAACGTTGCGATCGAATGTATCTTATATGATACATGTATGAAATACAGGTAAATCTCAAAAAAAAATTATTAAATTCAATATTTACCTTAGCAGACGTCCAAATACTCAAATTCATAATTTTCTGATTTCTGGAAAAAAAATTCGGATGTGATAGAGTTGATGCTCACTCCCGTGCGATATGCTGTAATTTATTATCAATGCTATGTAAGATAACCATTATTAATCATCAATGCTGTGTAAGATAACCATAATTAATCACCAATGCTGTGTAAGATAACCATTATTAATGTTTACTTCCCTTTCTCATACTCCTCAGAAGATTAATGGTATATGACGTTTCAAAATCAGACACATTTTAGTGATCACATTATACAATTTAATTAAAGTAAAACCCATATCGCTTAAAAAATTATTTGATGTGGTGTATTTAAGCTCGTTGCGAAAGGCCCTTTGGAAAGCAGTGGCGGATTTATTTTATGGTGCTTAACACCACCTCTTTTCAACCAGCCTTGGGAAACGATGTGGGGATTTTTGTAAAGGTTTTTAAAGGGCTTAATGTCTCTCTTTCCTCCAGCACTGGGTTCATCCCTGCTTGGAAAACAATGGAAAATTTATTTAGACGGATTTATTTCACAGAGTTTGACACTACGGTGAAGGTGCGCTTATTGGTGATGAGAGGTAGAGTGGTAAAATGTTTAGAGAATTGGTTGTCCGACAGGTGACAGAGGGTTATTGTCGGTAGCAAGATATCTGACTAGTTATTAATTTCTACCGACGTTCGACAGTACTTAACCCTCCTCAATTTATCAACAACCTTGATGAAGGATTAGTTTTAAACGTAGAAAAGGTTTGAGCTCACCTACGTCGAGTTGATCAGTTTTTAACTTGGACAAAGGCAAGAGGGAGTTGTAAGGAGACTTGGGAGTGTTGATTTTAACAAAATATTAGGCCTACAAACAGTGCGTTGCGGTTGAGAAGAAAGCCCAGCGTAATAAATAAATTATATTAGAACTTTAGAACTGGCAAGTTCGACCGCATTTGGAATATGTGGTACAATTCTGGTCTCATGCATTCGAAAGAACATTAACCGCTTAGAAAGATTGCAAACCAGGGCTACTAAACTGATGCCATCGATTAGGAAGAAAAAGGTATTAGATCCGTCTGGGAGAGCTGGGTTTCTTCTTGCTCGAGGCCTGATACGTGTTTACAAGCGATAGAGTTGCTATAAAAAAAAGTCGAGGTTTTGACTATACTGATCACAGGAAAATATTCACACTGAATCTACGATTCAGACTCAAGGGTGGAAGATTCACTTCCCTCGGTTTCGGACTACTCTAATGGAAAACATTTTTTACCTACAAAATAGTCGAATACTGAATCCGGTATCTGCTACCTAAACAAATCTAGTGAAAACTATTTACCAAAATACTAGACAAATTTCCGCTTTTCTTTTTTACTTTTTGCAGGAGGGGTTGCGAAGGTGAGGAGGGAGGCTTCATTTACGATATGCTTTTCAATACGGTACCTCCTCAGTATGGTTGGTAAAATCCCTCGGGGTACTCACTCCCCCTTAAGTCTATTCAGGATTGGGATAAATAGAGTAGTTATTTTAAATATATCAATGTCCGTTTTACCGTTGGTTTAGTTCAGCCAGGCAAAAATGTGTGAAGAATAGGCAGAGGAAAATGAACAGAACCATAGCAGAGAAAATAATCAGTCATAGAAACTACTAGCACCAAACTCGACCATGGCCCCAGGGGCTCTGTTAACAAAACATCCGTATAGTGACTATCCTAATATGCAATATTTAACCCCCATTTGGGGTTAATTGGGGAAGCTTTATAATTGTACGGTCTGGTTAATAGATACATAGAAGATACACCCTCCCTCTGAAGTATGGAGTCGCTGTCAATGAAAATTTGAGTCGCATTTCTGGATCCCGGATGAAGAGGCAGGGGTTCGAGTACTACATCACCCCCACGGTGAGTGCGCGGAGGGAGGCAAAAGTCCGTGAAGTGTCCGGATGAGGCACGGTGGTGAGGCTGGTAGCCGCTGAAGGGTTTGAGACTTCATCAAGACTCTGGCAGTGAAGGGGGGGGGGTGATGGACATAGGGTCCCACTTGGAGGAATCAGAAGAAGATAGCCATTGGTTTCCTTCCACACAGAGCCACAGGATAACAGCTAGCGATGGGCCTGACTTTGAACTTCTGGTGATACCAGCAGCAGCTATATGGTACACTCCCTGGATCTCCCCTGGGTAAAGAGCCAGACCGACTCAAGATCCAAGAACGTGACCGGGCTTCGACCCTGTAGCTTCTTGGCCAGGTTCTAGACTGCCTCAATGAATTTTTCCATCTTGTCATCTAGCGATATGCGGTCCTGGGAAGCAGGAGAGCTGCGCGAACTTCTGTAGCTCGGGCTATTGCTGACGGCACGGGCTACTAGCTTCTGACCATCTAACGCATCTCGAACTAAGATGCGATCGGCAGTTTCTGCCAACCTGTCGAAAGGTTGAACTTTCCACAGTGCTTCCAGGATGTGTGTCACATACATGAACGGGGAGATGACTGATTAAGGCTTGTCTCAGCTGTGCCACCTGGAAGTCGACACCCGCTGCGTCTCGGAGCTGCCGAAGGAGAGTTATGGACATTTTCCCCACCAAAGTTATGTTCCTGGCGAGGTTCTGCCATTGTTGCCAATCATAGGGTTCGTGGTGCCTAAGAACGATGACCCTGGTAGCCTAGTAGGTCTTCTACTCCGGTCGCAACTTGAATAAGAGGTCCGTTGCTTCCATGAGCTCTGTTAGTAGATGGAGTAATACCAGTCGGAATTTGGTCTTAATGGACGAGACATTTTTTACCTCAAATGCTAGCTCAGCTCTTTAAAAAGGGACCAGTGTTTCGGTCTGCCTGGCAAACATTATGGAATTTGATACGTCGAAACAATTGCCGTGTCTGTGATAGAAGCTGCGCGTTGTATTGTTGACGAGCTATGAGAAGTTCGTGGAGAATTCTGTTGAGCGTGGCATTTCTTTATTAACAAGATCTAAACCTAGAATTCTTCTTTGTCTCCTCGAGTTAGAGGCCTTGCAGCTCGTGTGAATGGAGAGCTTTCTTGCGGAGAAGAGAGAAATGCTGGTTCGGTTGTCCAGTTCTCGCGGACTTTTTGGTACCATCATCAGCACGCTCATTTCCCGCAATCTCTCTATGTCCAGGAACCCAGCAAAAGACATTCTCAACATCCATCCAGTTCACGGCAGCGTGGGATCACAGATACTGCTAACCAGGTGGTTCAGAGATACTACTGCCTCGATGGCACTCAGGCCAGCGGAACGAGGTATAGCAGCTGAGAGAGAGAATTGCGACAAGGACAATAGTGCCTCTCTCGCGGGTGTGAGAATTAATAGGCCACGGTTGACGTGAGTTTGACTGGTGTCGCCATCACAGGGTTGGCAGCGGTCGCTAGCTGCATCAGATACAATGACGAAAAGTGTAATTTATTATCGATTTCGACTCTCAAATGTAATTGTTCAGTAACATTTTTGAGCTTACTATTCTTGATAAAATACTCGAATTTCGGATTATTTTTTTCCAAAGTGTAGCACGACATCTCTTTAATGGTGGACGGTTGCACCCCCACACACCTCGCAATTTATAATCAACTAATAATATAAACAATTGGAAAGGCAATTAAATTCGAATTCAAAGGAAATTGACCGACGTCGTTAAGCGCTCTAATGTTTATTGTTTTTATGCCGTGTTTTTGACTTTAGAAATATAATCCCTGCTCCAAATCCTAATTAGATCAATCATATTTTCTTTAATATTGAGTAATATAAAAAGTACATATCATATTTTAATTTAGAGAAAAAAAACTTCAAAATGATATATAATACATTATGATGTGATTCCAATTGACAATGTGCCTGTGTATTCCATATTTAGCGTTATTTTGTGGTCAAGCTTAATGTCGTGGGCAAATGAATGTACTTCATATTCTATTCCTAATCCTTTGCTATTTACAAAAATGAAACAAAAAGAGCAGTATAAAAACTACTCAATGAGGAACTCCTCTCTGACTGCTTTTTTTTCAAGAGCACCCATCTGGCTATTACTCAAAATAATAGCAAAAAAAAAGGCAAAAAGTAAAAACTCCAAAAGAAGTAAGACAAAAACAGCTGAGCTACAACCACCAAAACCCCAAAACTGAACCAAAACAAAAGGCATCATCCGACGTTGGGTTAGGCCCGCCCTCCCCCAAAGCCGGAGTAGGCAAGCAACACCAAACAACTATATATGTACAATGTAGGAAGCCTGGCAGGTAACGTGAGCGAAGATCCCCCAGACTGGAATACTCAACAAGAATGTGAGGGACAGTCTGGGAGATGATACAGTAGCCACATTAAGGTGTAGGGGAACGCTCCATCAGGTGCCTGTGTCCTGCGAGTATGCTCGATTGTAGGGTAAGTCCATGGGAACAGTCGCGGTGGGATGGCACGCAACTCTAGGTCCCGTCGGCCGTCTCCCATCTTCTTTGCCAGTCAGCTCGAAGGACTATCCTGATTCCTACCATGTAGTAATTTAGGGGGAAGAGTGAACGCTGGTCCGGTTGTCTATTTCTCGTAGACTCTTTAGCGGTCTCATATACCGCAATCTTCTACACATTTTCACTATCTCTACCGTCACCACTTTCTTTAAAAATCTTTCCCTGCAATCTTCTGCTAGAGATGCTCTCATTATTTCGGGTCTTTTGGGGAACAGGCCCAGTCGCGAATTAGGCGTTCGAGGCTATCGCGAGGGTTAGGCAAAGGTTCGGTTATGGCGTTCGAGGCTCTTAGTTTGAGTATAACCTGTCAGTCTGTCATTCACGTAATCTCGATAGATATCTCAATAGTTGGTGTCTCATCCATTCATTGTTTCTTTCCGAAAAAGACTCACATTATTAACTGTACTGAAAGAATGCGTTCTATCTGGCACAACAGTCATTTCAGAGAAGTGGCGTGTTTATAGTGGCATAGAGTCATTGCAAGAGATGCGCTTATAAACATTTTACTCTGGATCACTCAAAGAATTTTAAGGATCCATTAACATGGGAGTATACAAACAAAATGAAATCCCTTTGGGCTATCGCAAAGATGCGAAACAAAAAAGAAGCAAGGCACCACACGGTCAAAAATCGACTCGTATTTGCCTTTTCCTAAGCATCTTTTACCTAACTTAACCTAACCTTAACCTCGCGATAGCCTCGCAAGTCTAATTCGCTGCTAGGACTGTTCCGAAAAAAAATTCGCGTTAGTTTTCTGACGGGTTTAAAATCAAATTTATGTAATTTATATACGTTGATAAATATTAACATTTATTCAAAAATTAAATCACAATTTATACACGAGAAAAAAGAGAGCGAAAAATATTTGAATCGTGGATAACGTGTTTCGACCGTTATTTTGGGCGCTATTTTGGGTGCTGGTCAGCGTGTGTGTCTGTGTATATGATTTGTAACCTTAATTTGATATTGTTTGCTAAGATCATTACTTCCAAAGGGTCATTTCTCGAAAGCGCCAATTATTTCACCCACGGTGACCTTCAGTGCGAGTTCGAAAAATCACATGACCGTTCAACAGTCGTTCATCATTTGAACATGAGGTCGATGCGTGCTTTCGTACATAACCCACCCGCCTCTTTTCCAACTTCACCTCCCTCCCAGACTCTTGTTTATTTCAGAAAGGGGGCGTCTTTCCCCTCCCCCCAACTCTTTCCCCCCCAAAAGAGCAGAACGAGCTAGCAGCAACTTTTCATTTGCCTCGGGCTTCAGTCTAAACCCGGCGCTCGATTGTGAGATATCTTCGCATACTCTTAGCTCACGGGTTGGGCCTCCCCCACCCACCCATTGCCATCTGGCCCCTTCCCGGTAAGTCCCTGTGCTTTATTCGGTGTCCTCTGTCATTTAGCCAAGTCCCCGTGAGTAGAGGGGACCGATAAATGGCTTACATGGGCCCCTCGCGAGACTAATGCCGGCGAAATCTCCAGGCTCGTTGATTCTGTTGACACGGGAAACTCGGAATAAAAATAGGTTTCTTCAGTGAATCACGAGGAGGCCTCGCCAAGCATTACCGTAAGCCCCACGCAAACACTTAAGAGTTTTCCACATTTGCTCCCAAATCGCTAAGATTTGCTTCCTTTTTCTATGTAGATTGTAGGGTTGCTTTCGCACAGGCAATCGAGAAACGTGTATACGAGTATACGCTACAATGTACACGTCAGACAGCTGAGACTTAGTCTCCCCCGTTAAAGATTAAGGGACATTAAAAAAAACACCGGTGTTTATAATTTTAAAACTTTTCTACATACTAGTTAAAATTATAGTACTTCCTATTTTTTTACATGCCATAATAGGTGAGTTTGCACATATTCCGTCTGCATTTCCCTCCCCCACCCCACCTACTTCACCTCCCGTTTAACATCTCTGCCACCAACACAGTTGTGGCTCTGCCTGATCGATCGTGTCTGAGGGAAGGCTCATTCCTCTGTTAAATTTCTCCTCGAGCGTTGATGGTTCGTATCTTACTTAAATACCAGAATAGTCCGATAAGCCCTTCGCACCTTCATCTACACATTACCATATTTCTCCTGTTTATTACGAGGGGGAAATATTTGGCAGTGGGAAATTATCGTACCGGGCCTAGCTAGTAAACTACTCTGCCGGAGCATTCTTTAGTTTCGCCTCCGGGGTTCCTTCTTTAGACCACCTTTGCTTTTTGTGCAAACTTTCAACCCTCCTTTACAAGTTAATTGGTTAAACAGTTGACACGTAAAATGTCAAATATTTTATATAGGTAGGCTGATCAGGTTTTTCCAATATATATATATATGAAAAAAGCTCACAAAGTGCACGGGAGTCAAAGTTATATATATATATATATATATATATATATATATATATATATATATATATATATATATATATATAGAGAGAGAGAGAGAGAGAGAGAGAGAGAGAGAGAGAGAGAGAATTATTTGCAATTGCGCAATTCTAATTATGCAGCTAAGAAGGCAATGTTACCTGGACCTTGGCTGAACCTTTTGCTAGGAATCCTATGAATGCTCGCACTGTGCAATTTTCTCGGTGTTTTGTTCCTTCATTGGTCAAAATTTGGAATCAAATGACCAATGATATTGTCTCTTCCCCTAACATCTCTACATTTAAGTCTCGATTAAATGTTTATTTATTACAGTAACTCCTCATTCATTATTTGGGCTTACTAGGGGCCTGTTTCCTTTTGTTGCCTCTGGCTTTCTCCAGTATCCCTGTATTTTGTGCGAATTCAATTCTGTTGTATCTGCACCCTGGGGGAAGGCTTTGGTTGCTTGATGATAATAATAATAATAATAAATAAGCTCATTATCAATCCCTCGGAATGAGCTCTTCCCACAGTCACGAGAGGATAACGCATAAGCCAGCTTAGTTATGAGTAGCTACAACATTGCATTCTTAACCGCATATATATAAAAGCATCTCTATTTGTCTGGGTTTAAACGTTTCGGGTTCCTAGCCTCATCATCGGCACTAAGAAACTTAGATAGTAGTGGTCTAAAGGGCGGTTTAATTGAGATCAAAGCGGTTGCTCGCTGCCTCAATGTGCACGGTTCGAATCCCACCCTAGCTCGGATTTTTTCGAAGTAAGAAATAAATATTTCCGAAGAAAAATTATTCCTTTTACTCTTTCCGGCGGGGAAGTTGGATTTATTTCATCATTCTCTCGCACTCATGATATATATATATATATATATATATATATATATATATATATATATATATATATATATATATATATATATATATATATATATATATATATATATATAGATATATAAGAGAGAGGACCAGGGCAGCAGAAAAGAAATGCATTTTCTTTCTTCATTTAATTTTAACCAACGTTTTGAGGGCCAGCCTCATCATCTGGGTACTGGAATTATATTTAGTATAAATACAAAGTAATTCTAATTGACATGAGATAGGTAACATAGGGGTAATGGTCTAACATGTCACTTTTTTCTATAAATCATGATACTGCAACTATAGTTGAGGGAATTGCATTAGTAATGGCAACTTATACAAATTAACATGAATGTGTCAAAGTAAGGGAAACATTAATTTAAATTAACATGAAAGTGGTAAAGTAAGGGAACCATCTAACGTGCAATAAATATACAATGGGAAAGACGAAGTTTGGTCGTTAAGTGTGGGTTTACTATCTAAAATATATATGGATTCAAGGATTCGTAAATCAGAGAGGGTATTAGCTGTAGAGACTATTGAAAAGTCTTCGAGTTTTACCTGTAAATTACAAGAATTGTCGTGGAGTCGGATGATAGAATTGTCAGGTTTGGCTAGGGGCAAACCCGTACGGCAGGACCTCCCGGCGTGCTGTTAAACTCATGAATGGAGAGTTTGGCTGGTGGAGCCAATATAGGTCGCATCGCACGATGGACACAAGTAGTTATATATGAGAGATGAACGACACGCATCAGGAAGGCGATCTTTATAACGAAAGAGCGAGCCTGTTGTATATTGGTTTGGGGTGATTATTTTGAGGTCCCCAAAAAAGCAGATTTTTTTGGATAATCGAGCGTATTTCAACAGTCATCTTTGATGTTTGTGGGCCAAAGAAGGGTACCGACCAGAAGTGTAAGAGTTTATTAACGGTGGCTTTCTCTTCAGTCGCATTAAGGAAATGATCAAGACATTTCCTTATGCGGTTTTCCCTAAAAAAGGTTGGGAATCCGTTGTCATGAAAAAATTTCTTAAGAAAAGAAAACTTTTACCAATGCAATTCCATCAACTATAGTTGCAGTATCATGATTTAAACAAAAAAGTGACATGTTAGACCATTACCCTTATGTTACCTATCCCATGTCAATTAGAATTACTTTGTATTTATACTAAATATAATTCCAGTACCCAGAAGATGAGGCTGGCCCTCGAAACGTTGGTTGAACTTAAATGAAGAAAGAAAAAGGCATTTCTTTTCTGCTGCCCTGGTCCTTTCTTATATATATTGAAACTCCGGACTATAAAGAATGGATCACTTGAATATATATATATATATATATATATATATATATATATATATATATATATATATATATATATATATATATGTATGTATATATATATATATATATATATGTATATATATATATATATATATATATATATATATATATATATATATATATATATATATATATATATATATATATGATGATGAAAATTAATGCAATATCGCAAGAAAAGATGAGGAATTAAACCACATTCTCCGAAGACAATTTAATTCAGAACAGTTTCGGTGTATCTCACACCCTTTTTCGAATGACACTGGATAGAAAATATTGGAAAAGTGCTTACATACATAACACGAGGTTAGGTCGTGAAAGATCCCCTCTTTTCCCCCAATCCCCTACTTGTGGCTAATCAGGACGGGGGAAGGCCTAAACATATTGAAGGGCTGACATTTCACTATTTTGTTTATTTGCTTTCGTATTACAGGATTAAAAGAAAATTGCCCCTCAGATAGATTTAAATTAGGAACTGACGATATCAAGCTCGATTCTACGATTCTTCTCTTAACATAGTTAGCCGATTTAAATACCATTTTACTTCCATTGAAATCGATCGAATGATTCAAGTCTCTAACATGGCAAAATATTCCACTGCTTTGACTGCCCACTCTAATATCTCTTTTGTGTTCGTACAATCTCTTGTCTAGATTTCTCCCCGTTTCCCCTATATAAACTTTATGACAATCGTTGCATGGTATTGCATATACTCCTATGTTATGATGTTCTTTGGGTTTCTTGGCAATCATCAATTGGTTTAAGGAATTATTATATTTAAAGGCTAGATTAATACCCGCTTTTCCAAATATGTCCTTTAAACTATTTAATTTATTATTAAATGGCAATGTTATACATTTGTTGAAGTCATTAGTGCGGAAAGGCTTATTACCATAGAATGTTTCCCTAGCTGCAAAATGGGCAGACGATATGAACCAATCGGGGTAATACAAATTAGCATGTCTCCATCAAATTTAAATATGAATGGGAATATGATAATAGATTACCCTTTTTAGATGTCCTCATTAATAAAGATCACCTTGAATTAAAATTTGACGTTTATAGGAAACCAACCCACTCGAATGCCTATATACATTATTTTTCGTTTCACGATAATACTGTTAAAAAATCGGTAATTTCTAACCTTTTCCTTAGAGCATATAAAATATGTCATCCTTCCTATTTAGATGAGGAAATTGTCATTATCATGACCATTTTTTCTAATTTGTATTACCCCGATTGGTTCATATCGTCTGCCCATTTTGCAGCTAGAAAAACATTCTATGGTAATAAGCCTTCCCACACTAACAACTTCAACAAATGTATAACATTGCCATTTAATAATAAATTAAATAGTTTAAAGGACATATTTGGAAAAGCTGGTATTAATCTAGCCTTTAAATATAATTTTTCCTTAAACCAATTGATGATTGCCAAGAAACCCAAAGAACATCATAACATAGGAGTATATGCAATACCATGCAACGATTGTCATAAAGTTTATATAGGGGAAACGGGGAGAAATCTAGACAAGAGATTGTACGAACACAAAAGAGATATTAGAGTGGGCAGTAAAAGCAGTGAAATATTTTGCCATGTTAGAGACTTGAATCATTCGATCGATTTCAATGGAAGTAAAATGGTATTTAAATCGGCTAACTATGTTAAGAGAAGAATCGTAGAATCGAGCTTGATATCGTCAGTTCCTAATTTAAATCTATCTGAGGGGCAATTTTCATTAATCCTGTAATACGAAAGCAAATAAACAAAATAGTGAAATGTCAGCCCTTCAATATGTTTAGGCCTCCCCCCGTCCTGATTAGCCACAAGTAGGAGATTGGGGGAAAAGAGGGGATCTTTCACGACCTAACCTCGTGTTATGCATGTAAGCACTTTTCCAATATTTTCTATCCAGTGTCAGTCGAAAAAGGGTGTGAGATACACCGAAACTGTTCTGAATTAAATTGTCTTCGGAGAATGTGGTTTAATTCCTCATATATATATATATATATATATATATATATATATATATATATATATATATATATATATATATATATATATATATATATATATATATATATATATATATATATATATATATATATATGTATATATATATATGTATATATATATGTATATATATATATATATATATATATATATATATATATGTATATATATGTATATATATATATATATATATATATATATATATATATATATATATATATGTATATATATATATATATGTATATATATATATGTATATATATATATATATATATATATGTATATATATATATGTATATATATATGTATATATATATATGTATATTATATATATATATATATATATATATATATATATATATATATATATATATATATATATATATATATATATATATATATATATATATATTAGTGTAGTTGGGTAGCATTCTTTCCTGAATGCAAATTTTGTTGAAAACCATTGTGTATTTTGCCTTAATTAATTTCCTTTGGCAACTTTCTCTTCTTCTAACTATCTTTTTTATTCCATCTTGTAGATGGTGAATCACCAATCCAGTATTTATCTCTTTTTTTAATTGATGTGTTTGGTAAAAATCAAACTAAATTGTTAAGCTTTCGATCTTATTCGATCATCTTCGGAGCGTTTTGAAATGTTCTTGCCTCCTTTACCGATGTAATGAGTGGAGTGAGGATCTGACAGAGTGAAAAGTGGTATAGGTGGTATATTTGGAGACAGAAATACAATAAGTTTTTACAAATATTCAAAATTTAAAATATTTAAAATTTTAAAGAAAACGATTTTTAAGGGGTATACATTCCGCCTTGGTTAAACGTTACGTTAGAGAAAGTGAGCCACTCCTGTGAGTGGAATTTTAAAATAGTTTTAATGTGCGATTCCAGCTTGTCGCTTTACTGTTGATGGCCGGCTTATCTTCCTTTACTAATATGGCTTCTAAGATGTTCAGCTTCGCTTTCTTAACCTCTTTTCTTTTAATAATGGTGTTATCAACGAGCATATCTCTCGTTAGGTTAATATTATGGGCACTCTCCATATGATTCTAGGCCCTCCGCTTTGTAGATGCATACTTAAACCTATCGAAAGTGTAGTGGTTGTCATGCCAATATATTTTGAGTTTTTATAAAGCTTACAGTCTTGATCGGGGCAGATGAACTCTTAAACTATGTTGGTTGACTTAAGATTCGAGGAGTTTAGGCAGGTGTTGTTTTTCATCAGGAGATTGCTGGCTTTTGTTGTTTTATAATAGAAGATGAGTTGGATTGTATCCGTTTAATTTTTAACCATGATGTTACGGTTAATAATCTCCTTGATGTTTTATTTCATCTATTTTATATGCCATGGACATCTAGTTTCTGTAATACGCTTTGATGATGTTGACTTCTCCATGATTACTTTCAGTTTTATCCACATGTTTGTAATGGTTATTTAAAAATGATTGGAGTTGTTTCTCAATCATGCTGTTTGAAAAACCATTATTCACGAGTATTTGTTTTACTCGTGCAAGCTCTTGGTGGAAAAGTTCCCACGTAGAGCAGCATTTATAAGCTCAGCGGATGTATGAGCCGATTATGCTTATTTTATACCTTTCAGAGCATATAATAAGATGCCTCAATGCGGAGAGTGAGTGCCCTGAAAGGTATAAAATAAGCGTAATCATCTCATAAATCCGCCGAGCTTATAACTGCTGCTCTACGTGGGAACTTTTCCACCAAGAGATAGCACGAGTAAAACAAATACTCGTGAATAATGGTTTCTCAAACAGCATGATTGAGAAACAACTCCAATCATTTTTAAATTACCATTACAAACATGTGGATAAAACTGAAAGTAATCATGGAGAAGTCAACATCATCAAAGCGTATTACAGAAACTAGATGTCCATGGTATATAAAATAGATGAAATAAAACATCAAGGAGATTATTAACCGTAACATCAAGGTTAAAAATTAAACGGATAAAATCCAACTCATCTTCTATTATAAAACAACAAAAGCCAGCAATCTCCTGATGAAAAACAACACCTGCCTAAACTCCTCGAATCTTAAGTCAACCAACATAGTTTACGAGTTCATATGCCCCGATCAAGACTGTAAGCTTTATAAAAACTCAAAATATATTGGCATGACAACCACTACACTTTCGATAGGTTTAAGTATGCATCTACAAAGCGGAGGGCCTAAGAATCATATGGAGAGTGCCCATAATATTAACCTAACGAGAGATATGCTCGTTGATAACACCATTATTAAAAGAAAAGAGGTTAATAAAGCGAAGCTGAACATCTTAGAAGCCATATTAGTAAAGGAAGATAAGCCGGCCATCAACAGTCAAGCGACAAGCTGGAATCGCACATTAAAACTATTTTAAAATTCCACTCACAGGAGTGGCTCACTTTCTCTAACGTAACGTTTAACCAAGGCGGAATGTATACCCCTTAAAAATCTTTAAACCGGAGATAATAATGACGACAAAGAACTTTCCGTATAATGCTTATATGGAACCGATACACATCTCCTGTAGCGACCATATCGGTGTTTTGGTGATTGTAAATCAAAACCCGATACAAGTCCCAATCAAACTTCGAAAAGCCTACAGGAAAGCAAACTGGCAGACATACACATCTATGTTAAATATCCATGAACATCCAGAACTGAACGGGAAAAGCATAGACGAACTAGAGGAAATATACAGAAAGCAGACGAAGTAAGTGTGCCAAAAATCAAATACAGAACTCTACCACATCCAAAGTGGACAAAAGAAATGAAAAAGAAAGCAAGAAAAGTTCAAGAAAAATATTCAGGAATAAGAATTTTCGGTACAAGCAGACAAAGAAGCGGGGAATTAAAAAGACTGAAAGTGGAAATGGTCTTTTTGATAGAAGATCAACAAGAAAAAAACTGGAAAGAATTCACGAACAAAATAGAGGTCACGGAAAGCCCAAGGGAGGCATGGAGAATGATATAATTAATCAGAGAAAAACCACCAAGGGAGCCAATAAAAATAAAGAACGATCAAGATGAATACCTCAAAAGCAAAGCGGAAATAGAAGAGAAGTTTAGAGGACCTTGGGAAAAAAATTATACAATAGAAGAAGATAATGAGCGATTCGACATAGAAACAGAAGAAATGGTCATCGAAAACCTAAGAAGAAACATAGGGAGAATAACACCACTTAGAAGAGTCGATGAGAGTACGGACGAGTACGCAGGATTAGGAGCTCTAATCACTCTGGAGGAAGTAAAAAGGACAATCGCGACCTTTAAACAAAAGGCCCCCGGAAATACCAGGCTCACAAAACAAAACTACGAAAATGCCCCTGAAAAGATACTAATATATATTAAAAAACTATTCAATGTATTCCTGAATATCGGTGCCTACCCACGAATCTTTAAAGTAGCGAAGATGGTTTTCCTTCACAAACCAGGAAAAACACCAACATCGGTCTCAAACTACAGACCAATATCACTTCTTAATTTTCTGGGAAAGGTATTCGAGAAAATACTGAATATGAGACTGGTGGAACACCTAGAAAACTCAGAGAAATACAGCCAGCACCAGTACGGCTTCAGGAAGAGAAGAGACGCAACTAGGCGCTCGCGATCATAACCGAAAAGATCGCACAGGCATAATCTGAAAAGGGATATGTGGACGTGGTACTCCGGGACGTCGAGAAAGCCTTCCACAAGGTATGGGTGAATGGGTTAAAATACAAACTCCTCCAACTCGATCTCGGCAACCGGAATGGAGAGAATCCTGGCTGACTACGTAACAAACAGATAGGCGTACATTGACATCGAAGACCACGAAGGAGCCAAATTCCAGCTGAAAACTGGGTTTCCACAAGGGGGGTGCCTGAGCCCCACTTTGTACTCGATGTCCACAGCGGATATGCCACTTCCATTAACACCAGGCTGCATGAATGTGCAATACGCCGACGACATCAGTCAGATGATCTCCACTCGGGCCAAAAATCCCAGATTGCAAGCCAGGACAACAGAGCGAGAGATTAAAGCCATCCTGAATAAATTTAAAATAATACCAATAATGAGAGTAAAAAAGGACAAGATAACCATCAACGATACATAATACAGGTACACAGCCGAAGGAAAAGTGCTGGGCCTGCAGATGGGGAAAAGAGGATTACCAGGGCTAAATCAGGCCTGAGATTGTTATTCAGCCTGAAACATCTGGAGCAGAAAAGGAAAAAGATGCTTTAGAAAGCATTTGTAGAGTCGGTGCTGGAGTATCCACCGATCCCCGTCCACACAACAACTAAGAAAAACAAACAAAAACTACAAAGGGTACAAAATAAAGCGGCCTACCTAATAACTAATACAAGGCGCCGAGAAAGAAAAAGACTCCGTCAAATAATAGATACGGCAGGGCTGGACCCAATAAATAAAATTATTGAGAAACGGGCCAAAGAAATCTTGCAAAAAATTGAAGTAGATAATCAGGAAACTAAAAGAATTGTAGAAATAGAAAACATCAATTACGACCGTCAAGTCTTCCCCAGCAGCAGGCTCCGTCTACGGCGAGAGGGAGACCCAAAACAAGAAACAACAAAACAATCGAACAAGCAAAAACTATCACAAAGGCATGAATGCCTGAAAACGAAGCCATAGATAATAAAGAAGACAGAACAAAATACTTAGAAGTAACCAAATAGCAAACACAATCCGAAAAGAAATTAGAAGAACATAAAAAGAAAGAAAAAAAGAGAGCAGCCAGTATCCTGGCATTTTTTAACTTTCTATTCTCTCACACACACTAACACTCGTCCCCCTCCCCTAAAATACTTAAAAAAACTCATGCTATTCTCACTATCCCCAATCTTCTCTTACCTTATATTCTTTCACTCTGTCAGATCCTCACTCCACTCATTACATCGGTAAAGGAGGCAAGAACATTTCAAAACGCTCCGAAGATGATCGAATAAGATCGAAAGCTTAGCAATTTAGTTTTATTTCTACCAAACACATTCATTTAAAAGAGAGATGAATACAGGACAAGTGATCCACCATCTACGAGATGGAATAAAAAAGATAGTTAGAAGAAGAGAAAGTTGCCAAAGGAAATTAATTAAGGCAAAATACACAATGGTCTTCAACAAAATTTGCAGTGAGGAAAGACTGCTATCCAACTACACTAATATTAATATATATATATATATATATATATATATATATATATATATATATATATATATATATATATATATATATATATATATATAACCTTGGCCAAAAGTACGAGGCCACCCCTCGTTTTTATAGGTTACCCTCAGAATGTTAATAAAACGCGTGTATATGCTTGTTGTATGGTATATTTCAGAATATACACTTGATCTAATATCTGGTTGACCCCTCTCAGCCTCCATTACTGCTGCAATACGCCTAGGCAACGAGTCAACCAATTTCTTGCAAACGTCAAGTGTATTCTTAGCCCATTCTTCGTGCAGTTTCTGGTACAAATCGTGTTTATTTTTAACTGTCGTCCTCCGAATGGCTTTACCAAGGACTCCCCATAGGTATTCCATTGGGTTTAAATCCGGACTTTGACCAGGCCAGTCCATAGGAATAAATGCCCTGTGTTTTAAACCATTTGAGAGTATTCCTGGTTGTATGGCACGGGGCATTGTCCTGTTGAAAGTTAACATTAACTTTTGACACGCTTGGATGTAATTTAGCAACATGGAAACATATGCAGCCGAATTCATTCTGCCTTAGCATAAAAACATCTCTCCGGGCCCTGTGGCAGACATGGAAGCTCATACTGTTGGGACGAGACATTCAGGCTGAAAAGCTTTGCCAACTCTTTGACGGACGAAAGTTGCCCCAAGTGTGCCGAAAACCTGAGGCAAATAACATAAAATATAATCCAATGGTTTATTATGTATGCCTCATAATTTTCGGCTTCAACGCAAATATTATGAGCTAATATGTTAGTTCCAGCCTTATACTATCTTACTTCATAGTTATTTTCATCCGACCATACGACTTTTGACCACTGCTCAGTATTCCATTTGGAATGATATTTTTGCCCATTGAAGACATTTGTATGGATATGAGACTTGACGGTGAGCAAGAAAAGTTGGAAGCAGCTGAAATGTGGTTATGGAGGAAAATTCTGAAGATACTATGGGCAGCAAGACGAACTAATGTAGACGGCCTTAGCACGTCTACATTAGTTATGGACGGTGTGACGAGCGTGGCAGGGGGACATCTTAAGTCTGCAGATTTGTTGCAGCTAACAGGAGACCGAGTCAGGTGGCGCTCATATGGTTGTCGAAGTTCAGGTGGATGTGGTACGCCGGTAAGGTAACTGCAGTCCCTTTCCATCCTTGGTTTACCCGATTGTGGAATGAAGGCACCACTTCAGAGGAGCACGCTTCCAGGCCCTGGGTGCCAAGTAGTTTCCTCCTTAGACGACTCGGGGCTATTTACCTTCTACACTACCGAACAAAATAAGAGAACGATTTTCTTTAATTAAAATATTTTTTAAAATATGATGAGTAAGTAAATGAAATTTCCATGGTACATAAAGACATGCCTGATATATTTTATGAAGATTTCCTATGATACAATCGTATAATCAAGTAATTATACTAAATAAACTAACAAAATAAAATAATGACGCGTCCAAAATAAGAGAACAATCATTCACAGAATGGGTTAGCGAGCAAGATTTGACAACGATGAACCTTAAAACACCTAATATGAGGTGTTGAAGCCTTTGTTTTCTATTACTTCGGTGCAGCGACAACCACAGGACCTCACCAGTTTCTTGCAAAATTCTGATGTTATTTTGTTCCATTCTTGCTCAATTTTCGTCCATAAATCCGTCTTGAAGGCTTCTGGTCTCAAATTTTGTCTCCAATGATCTTCCTTGAGTTCTTAAGTGGGTTCAGATCCGCGCTCTGAGTAGGCCAGTTCATTAATTCAATATCGTCTTGTACAAAATAGCATTTTACTCGCTTTGCAGTATGTTATGGACTGTTGTCCTGCATAAATACTGCTGGTTGGTACAGAGATTCTCAGAGTGAAGGTATTACATGTGGTTGTACAGGGTTTAGGTATATATTCGCATTTACCGTTCCAATTAGTCGCATTAGCGGACCGAATCCTTCAGACGAAAACTTCCCCCATACTATGATGTTGTCTCCTTCATGCTTGGTCTTAATTTTTCGAGAAATTCCTGCTACATTCTCAAATGGATCCTTCATAGAGAAACGCCTAATAAGTCTGTCTTCTTGGACGGTGTTTACGCGGGGTCGATCGAATTTTGCATGAGATTTCTAGGTTTTGTTTTCATTGTATAATTTCAGAACGGGCGAAATCAAACTCTTGGACATTCTTATTTCTCTTGAAATCGCAAAAAGACTCCTCCCGTGAGTCTTAAATCAAACAATTCCCTGACGGACCTCAGGAGTCATTTTCACGTGCGGTGGCGTCTCTGGGGGGTTAGTACGACAACAATAGTGGTTCTACAATTCCTACCGACTGAGAAAATGTTGCCAGATCATTTCTAGAAACTTCTAGAATGTTCTTGAAATAATCGCTCTATTTTACATGTGTCAATATTTTATTTTTTTAGTTTATTTAGTATAATTTCTTTAATATACGATGGTATCGTATGAAATCTTCATAAAATATATTAGATACATGCCTTTATGTACCATGGAAATCTCATTTAGCTACTCATCATATTTTTAAAATATTTTAATAAAGGATAATCATTCTCTTATTTTGTTCGGTAGTGTACACATTTTCGCTTCCCCTAACTTCACCACTTTTCCTGTCTATTTATATGGCGCAAGAGCGCCATATAAAGTAACCCCACTCATATATTTCCTATTAATCGCAAAGTGGTGGCCTTATCGTCCAGTCCCGTAGTAGTGTAGTGTGGTAGTAGCGATGTTTAGTGTAGCAGGGTTCATCGCTGGGTATAAATGTTATGTAGTAGGCATCCCTTCACCTTTTGCACAGTGGCGGTTCTAGCCATGAAAAATGGAACCTCTTTTTGACCCTTTTTTATTTCAAACTTTTCGTGCATGAGTTCGATTTGTAAAATTGATGGAGTGGAGAAACAAATTTATTTGCCATGATTTATAACATATGAAGAAAAAGGGAAAAAAAACCCAAATAAAACACACTCCACTAATCAGTAATTTTTATAAAATTATGGTACGTCTCGTGACGCATCTTATTAGCATACGAGCCCTCTTTGCATCGGAGATTAGGATCTAAAAGTTTAACGAGTGAATCACATCGTACGCCTGGCAACAACCAATTCAGTTTCCAGAGGTCTGAATGTAGATCTTCGATGGCAAAGTTTACTGTTGGAAATAAAGTACGTTATATCCAATATAATTTAACGATCATTATTTGCCTTAGATCATTGTTTTCTTACTTTAGACATATATTAGGAACAATTTTGCATAAATATATTAGATTTAATATATATTATAATTTATAGGAAATAGCATTTATTCAGAAGAAATTTGATTGTTTTTTTCTGACGTTCTGCGGGCTCTAATGCAGCGGTCAGCGAACTTTTAAGAGGTGTTACCCGAAACAAATTTGTGCAAAGCAAAATTATCCCCGAAGACATGAAAGTCCACAGAATCCGGGATACGCAACGAGCATTCAAATTCCAGAAGTGCAATTTCGAATGCTTTTGCAGCTCTTTACACCCCCAAAAGGACAGACCTACGCTCTGAAATTCAATGCGTGTTTCATGGTGAGATCGAAATTCAAGCAGTGACTCTGCTAAACGTTCGGCCCTTCTGGCATATCAGCAATTTCACCTGTCGCCAAGCCTGATCCGTGGCTCTGCCTACCACGTCACGTCTAGGATTTGGTTTGGGGTTCTCAAGGAATGATGGTGATGGCTTATACTACGTGTCCTATCGGCATCGGCACTCGGGGTAAGAGAAGTGCCATCGAGGGCAGGGACACAGAATTTCAACTCCCCCCCTCCCTGAGGGATTAAGGCCCCATTAATTCCTCACTCAATCTTGATGTAGAGACTCCCCTTTCACCACCCTCGACCGATAGAGGAACTTCACCTCCATCCATTTTGGAGCCGCCCTCAGGTAGCTACGCCTCTTCTAAAGAGGTGCCCTTCCCCCACACCTTTTGCTGTCTCAGGGGCCCCTCCAAGTCTCTCCGAGAAGCGAGGGTTTTTCACCCTCTACAAGAGATATGGGTTCGAGGCTTTCTCCCATACCTCTTTATGCAGAGTGACTCGTCTAATGGCGGGCCCCCTATACTTTCTCAGGGCCCCGCTGAAGATTTTGTAAGTGAAGAGGGTGCTTCCCCCTCTCCAATTTTCTCTCTTACTTTCCACCGGAGAGAGTTGCCTCCAAGTGACTCCACTTGCGGCGGCTTCCCCTTTGCTTTCTCAGGGGTCTGCCGAGAACACGGGAAGGCACGGGACATACATGCCCCCCTCTCGGCCCACGCGAAGGGGGCCTGTGGACCACCTTAAGGGTAAGAGTAGGCGCCGTCCCCTGTGTCTTCTCAAGAAACCTCGTCGATCCGAGGTTTGTCACGGCAGGCCAACGCAGGTCGGCATACAGGCCCCAGTGACCCGCGTGGCGGGTTATAGGCCCTTGGAGGGGTGAGATGGGGGTTAAAGGCCCCTACTGAGTTGAAGATGGTCTCAGAGGTGTCTCCCACCCCAGATAACAAGTTATTCAATCGGGGCGAATCTGTGATCAGTGCCAGACTCCGAACCTAAGTTCGCCCCTGTGCAAGCTCCTCAGGCGGCACGGGTCCCGAGGGATCACACGGAGAGGAGGTACCTCCTCCCCCGAAAGACGCCCCCTTTAAAGCGAAGTTCATCCCCATTTAGATGAAGGATCTTGGTGAGGCCGGTCACTCCGACCTTGGGGCCCCTTCCGGAGGTAAAAGAAGCGGGTTCACTCCCCCCCCTTCCCCAAAGAAGAAGAAGAAATCTAAGACTAGGTTCCTCTCCCTCCTCGGGGGCTCCAGGGATGGTCGGGGCAGTCTGCCATTTGGGCAAGACCCCAGGCCAAGATCGGCACGCCCGACCCCAAGGCTTCCTCGGGTGGGGAGGCCCAGACCAAGACCAAGACCAAATTCACAAGGGCGGTGAACGGAGCCTCGATTACGCCGGGGCCACTCATTCAGAGTCTACATGGCGTTTTTGAGCCGGCTTTCTTCAAAATGCTTTCTGGTTCCTCGTTCCACGGATGGCACCATGTTGACCAAAGGCCACATATGTTCTATCAGGGAACATTAGCTAGGTTTACTAATTGAGAGCCAAAAGTGACCAGTTTCTCGGACGGCAACCTCTGGTGATACGGCGCACACTTACGAAGCAGCCATGATTATTGCCCTTCGGACACTCAATGGCTCGCCGGTGAGTGAGAGACTGCGGTTAGTTAGTTAGTTAGTCAGCGCCAATCCTTCCATGATACTGGGAGGATCCCCGACCGGATAATGAAATCTACATAAAGGTCATTATGACAATCGCTGGTCGGCCCGAGGGCCCCAGGAGCCGGTCCTCATTTGGAGAGAGGTGCCAGGAAGTATTATGTTTTGATACCAAACAGCGTTCAGGTGGAAGCCTTCGTCACCTCGAGGAAGAGGGACCTGTTCCGCGTCAGAGGTACGTGGATATAGATACCCATCGGCAGGATTCCTTGGAACAGAGAGTGTGTGAGTGTGTTGTGTTGTGTTGCGAAGATGGAAGAGGAAAGAAAGCAGTGTTGTGATTGGCTATGTATGATGTGCTAGGTGTAAGATATACCCACCCGAAAACGGGGTGAGCACAGCGCGTCCACCAATCGGTAGCCAGATTTCTACGTGTCCGCTCATGCCGGAATTCGGAATCGAACCCGATACCGTGACGTTGAGAGGCCAACGCTGTATCCACTCGGCTAACATTAGCTCTAGGGACCGCAGTTTATCATGAATTTCATGAAACGAGTGGTTTATGTGAAGGACCTCGTGGACTACTCCTAAGAAGACCACCGAATAGCTGGTTGACCAAGAAGTGGTCAAGGTCGAACTTGTGATAATAAAACAGGTAGGGGCCTCGAGATCCACACATGCACTCTTCGTCACGTTAGATCATGAAGACACTGAATCGTTACGTGCCGGTTGGTATCAATACCGTGTGAAGGCATTCATACCACTGCCGAGGGAGTGGTACTACTTCCACTGCTTCAGCCATGAGATTCGTTTACGTTGACGTGCAGACTCGAGTTTTGCCGAATTTGCTGCAAGGCCGTATACGATAAGGACTTATCATGTATGGCCAAGTGTGTGAATTGCGGAGGTCACACACTGCTTACCCGAAGCTATGCGGCACGTATCTCCTGGAGAAGTAAATTTGGATAATCAGGCTGCGGATCTTCTCTACTTTCGCGATGCTAATAACTTGGTCCCGGCGCGCCGAACGCTGTCAGGTAGGTCTTAGGCCTTGATAATAATAATAAAAATAAACCTTCTGCTCCGGGCCGCTCAAGGCTTACAAGCACGGTTACTTCCGCTCTTTATATGAATCATTTTGAGGGTTCCAACCCGTTTCTCATTGGGCGCTCCCCTGGTAGGGCTGGTGACACACAGGATTCATACCCAGCTTTGGCTAAAATTAAGGATCCTCCCGCGTGACTGCTTCCCGTAAGACAAAATGGCTGCGCCCCTCAACTGACTCGTTCTAATCACAGGAAGAAAACCCCCCTGAAGATGGTTGTGAGGTCACCTTCCGAGGTTGCAAAAGCTGTCTCCCGAAAGGAAGACAACACCAAAGGAGTTTCAGATCCTACGCCTGCTCCCAAGGCTGGACCAGGCACCTCGAAGACGCAAAAACCTCCAAAAGGGGGACCCCCATCAACCAAATCTTTCAAGGTGGAGGGACTCACATAGCGAGCCCAACCTTCCCCCAAAAAATCCTCGAAGGCGACAGCGTTTCAGGAAATGACAGATTTCTCTATCCCAGTCGAGGAATTTTGGTGGGTGGGTGAGTCCATGAGTTCTCCAGTAACATCATCGCCGTGGGACTATCTACTATTCCTAGAACGTTTGGCCGTTTGGCCCGCCGTCTACTTACTTGGTAGTCGGTCGAATGTGAGAGGGCTCTCAGACAGAACCGATATGCCTTCCTAGGCTATAAGCGCCGCCTAAACGATTTCACCGTCGTTGAAATTCGTTGAGCTAGGGCTAGACTCCGTTATATTTCGAACTACACCCGTCGCTCTTCCTATTGGGCATACGTGTTTTCACTTAACAGGGATATCCCTCTTGCAAGCCTGTGGAAACGAGTCAAAAGGATTCTGGCTAAGTTCTCGAATGACCCCTCTCGGATTCTGCTTTCGTAGTGGATTCTTTCGCGACCACTTTCTTCACATTCTCTAGTTGAGATGCTGCTCCGCCAGCATTTAATGCACGTCGTAATGTCGCGGAAGGCCGCTGACTGGAGTTTACTTCCAGAGGCGGAGAACCCTTCATCAAGAGGTTTACATTGAGTGAGTTGCATTCTGCTCTCGCGTCGTACGCGGACACCGCCTCTGGTCCAGCGATGTCTCGTATGCTATGCTTCAACACCTAGGTGAGAGAGGCATGACCTTTCTGTTAGATTTGTTCAACAGGATTTGGGTAGAGGGTATCTTCCCAGACTCCTGGCGAATGGATACAGTCCTCACCCTTTACACACCGGAGAGAGATCACTCTACCCCGGCCGGTTTCCGCCAAATCTATGCAATCTCCTTCGTGTGAAAGTTGATGGACAAATTGGTAAATGTTAGATTAGCCTTTTTATGGACAGCTGAGGCCACCTGTCTTCCACACAGTGCTGCTTCTTCAAGTTCCACTCCACGTCAGATGTTTTGCTCCAGATGGAAAATGCCGTCTGTGAGGCCTTCCTTTGTAGACAATAATAAGTCACGATGTTTTTCGATCTGGAGAAGGCCTATGATACCGCATGGCGATACGATATCAAGAAGACTCTCTACAAGATGGGAGCGAGGGGACACCTCCCACTTTTAATCTCTGAATTCCTGCGATATCAGCAATCCAGCTCACAGAGGAGGGGGGCGCTCTCCGGCCAACTGGACGTGGAAGAGGGTAGAAGGAACTGTCCTATATGTTCCACTCTTTGCACTGAGCATCTGCGGCATCCCCTCGGTGTCTGGGAAAATGTTTTCGCCTCGCTCTACGTAGACAACCTTTTAATCTCTTTTGGTGTGGCCCAGATGCCAACTCTGGAGCGGCGAATCCACCGGGCATTGAAGTGCATCTCATTAGTCAAAATCGCACAGGTTTCATTTTTCCTTGGCCAAGAGTAAGCTGGTGCACTTTTGCCTTTTGCTGCCATTCACGGCTCCACCTCGATCCAGACTTGTTCCTTAATGGGGGTTCGCCTGGAAGTGGTCAATAGGCAACGTTTCCTTCTTGGTCTTGATTTCGATTTATGCCTCGCATGGGAGGCTCATTCGCAGCCTTAAGGTCTCTTTTAAGCCGCGCTATGGACATTCTTCGTTTATCGAATGCAGCACTTGGGGTGCTGATAGGGTTACTGCTTTACTTTTCTATCGATACTTTGTTCGTTCGAAGTTTGACTACGGATGCGAATTTTACGCGGAAGAGCGTGTACTGCGGAAGGTGGATTCAATCAACCACACCTGCATTCGCCTGACGACCGGTGCCTTAGACTAAAAGCTTCCACAACGCCTGGAGTATTGCGTTTAACCTTTTTGGAGCACACTTCATGTCACGCTGGATCCGCGCCAGTGTATGGATGGCTCCAAGTCTCAGGAGGGGTTCGGCTTCCACGCCGTATCCCCTCTGCTTGAAGTCAACGGGGCTCTAGCTCACGCTGCGTCTATGATGACGGCCGATCTGGTTGAAATACACCGCTCGGTGCAGGAGATAACGCGTCGTGTCCGGTTCTTAGATCAGATTGCGATCTTTAGCGACTCACAAAGCGCCCTGAATGCTCTTGGGTCATTGGAATCTCCACTTACATTGGCACGTGGTATCCCTCACGCTACTGTTGCCGCAAGCCTGGTGGATTTGGAGATTACCTTTTGTTGGGTTCCTGAACATGTGTGAATTGCGAGGAATAAGCGCGACGTTGAGGGCGCCAAAGAGTCTGCAAGGACTGGGCGACCAGACCAACGTTTGGCTCCTCTTTACACCAACTACATGGCAGGAATCAGGGAAGCACTTCTTGCTGCTTGGCAAAGAAGATGAGAGAGAGTCGAGGAGAAATTAAAGTTGCGTGTCATTGCACCGCGATTGTCCCCATCGACCTACCCCCAATGCTGCGTTGGATTCAGGTCACTTTCTGACGTCTTCAAATCGGGCACCGCACCGCTATTTGATGGAGCGTTCGCCCGCACTTTATTGTGACGGCTGCTTTTCCCCCGGACTGTTCGGCATATTCTTGTTTAATGTCCTAGTCTGGGTGATCTTCGCTCACGTTATCAGTCCCGGTACCCGACCGGGGACGAGCAGAATCGATAGGGCTTGTCCCTTCTACTTGGGACGGGTCCTTGCGCACATACTTGTGAACTATCTGACTTTTTGGAAGAGGCTGGCCTTCTCAATTTTATTTCTCTCTCTTTGGTGTTGGTCGCATGTTCCTGTGCGGGAGGAGCCCCCATCCATGCGGCAACGTGGATGTAGTTTCAAAAACAAGGCCTGTAACATTATCCATAAGTTCCATGTCTCCAGTAAATCCATTGAAGCCTGAGCCAGAACTGTGTTAGAAGAATTCTCCATGACAGGTACTCTTAATAGCTTTCCTACAGTGTATGGAACTAGACCATCTACTAACACAGATAAAGTCTCTGAGGTACTTCCAGATTCACATTCCATCCCAGTGTAAGATATCTTGGAGTGGATTTTTTGTTTTTTTACAAAACTTGGATATGTGACTCTGTCTATTATACTCTAACAACATTCCGTTGCGACGTTTTGTTGAGATTGATATGACGAAGTTATCCAAATCAGCCCTTCCAGCTTTCTAGGTGACAGAAACCATGGCAGTAATTTGATTGTCTGATAAACAAGGCGGTCAGCTGCATTGCAGATGACATCACATTCCATGCCCTTCCTTGGAAACGTCAAACTCTCACTAGTCACGGTGTCTTGATGCAAGAGTATCCAGAACGAAGCTAATGGCATTCCATGTCCTCTGTGTTAGCCTTGTTTTCAACTCTCGCCAAGTAGTGTCATCTACATGTACAAATGCCTCTTGTTCTGCTGCAAGTGTAAAATTATACATGTTAAGACAGTAATTCTTGTTAAGTACATGCTAAATATCGCAATGGAATAAAACTCAAAACTTTTTGTAACGTTGAAAGTAATTCATTTTACCTTGTTCTTGTATATGCTGCAGTATTTCATTACTAGTTGTTTGCTTCAGGGATCTTTTCTAAAAATCTGTCATGACCGGACATATGAGCGTTTCTCCCGGTTTTTCGGTCTTCGTAGAACTTCTCTCTGAATAATAGTATTTTGTTCTCTATTTTATGGATTGCATCTGGAGCTCTGGAGCTCCTATATAGAACGGGCTGTCTAATAGCAAAACAAATGCTCCTCTTTTTACTCCAGGGTTACTTGCTCTTACTTTGCTTTTCACCAGAGCACGATGTTTCTCATGTAATTTCATGAAGAGCTTCATTGCGTTGTACTTGGTCATTGTTTTGATCCTAGCCATCTGCCAGAATGGGATGATAGATTCAACTGTTTTATATGCATGGTCTTAGACCTTGGGCCTCCCTGCATTTTCTGGTAAATCCTGTAGATTAAGGAAATAATGGAACACCTGTATGTTGGTGGGAAGCTGGGAACCACTGATAAATACTGAAGGGTATCGAACCAAGAAAGTTTTAGTGAAAGATATGGTAGATGACCCAGTTGACACCTGCCTGTGGACAGTACGTAGAAGTTGTAAGATATCAACTGTGCATCCACAGAGCTCCCTTATCTCCTTGCTCAATGCATTGTCAAGTTGTAACTTGTAGATG
Organism: Ceratothoa steindachneri; assembly: GCA_963969495.1. Taxonomy (NCBI): domain Eukaryota; kingdom Metazoa; phylum Arthropoda; class Malacostraca; order Isopoda; family Cymothoidae; genus Ceratothoa; species Ceratothoa steindachneri. The sequence goes on from OZ018322.1 coordinate 27,661,124, forward strand.
TTTTTTTAGAGTCTGATTAAGTTTATTTCTTGAAAAATGATAGATAATAATTACTATTATTATTTTTTTTAATAATTTTGTTCTTTCATTTGATACCTAATTTGTTTTTTTTATCTTTAGATAAAAAGTCGTGGTGATTTTGGTCAATTTCAAGGCCGAAAATTTAAAGCTCCATGTGGCAATGCTTCCCAACATCCTTAGATAAAATTTGTAAATAAGAAAGAGTTGATGTTTGAACATGGTATCCAACTACCTTTCCAGCCACCTAAGTCAATTCCATTACACAATCATCGAAATATTTAATAATATCTTCTACAATTTTATCGAAGCTCCGCTTAACTCCCCAGATGACAGATCCTTTCCGGCGATAGCGACCTTTAGTGGTCCTAGCGTCGGCGAGTTGATTGATACATCTTTCGATTTTCATCCTCGAAGCCAATCATATTCGCATTCGTTTTCTCTTCTATACCCACATTATACAACCCTCAAAGTACACTTGCCGTTTACTCTTAACTTCATCGTTCGCAAGTAACGCTTTGAAGTCTTATCTTTAATGTAAATGCAGCTATTTTTCTCTTGGATTTTTACCCCTTTCTTCCACCCAGTCAAAATAAGTTCTTGTTTCAATCCTGATACTCATTCACCTACCTTTCGAACGTTCAATTTGTTACCCTTTTACTCGGATTAATCCCTCGGTTCGCTCTTCTTTTCGCCTTCTTTTATGCCTTTAACCGAATCTACACTTCACATGGTCATTTGCACAATAACGCGTCTACGAAATAGGCTTCATCCTTTCTCAGCATTGTACTTTCTTCACACTTCTTTTATCCCCATGTCCGCACATACTTCCTCTCTCTTATTTTCAAGACGTCTCACATACCCAATCCACCTCAATAATCCAACAGTTTTTCACTCTTAATTCACTTTTCCACCTCACTCAAATCTTCTAATCCTCACATCACCGTGTCCATTCCTTCTTTGCGCAATCATGTCTTAAACGTGCATATCTCTTCTGAAAGAATGTTTTCCGCATAATAATAATGAACACATTTCACGCGATGTGCCCTCAAGGAAGTGGATGGTGTGGAAGGAGGGGGAACCAAAAGGGAGAAAAAAACCGCATGAAAAAATGTAGACTCTTTAAAGATTTATCCTATGAAGACATTGAACCTAAATAATGAGGCAGAAAAATGAAAATAGCGTAGCCAACGATGACATTTTATGATGAGGGAAACGAGACACATTACAGTAAAAGGTAGAAAAAAGAATAGGGAAAGATTGCTAACGAATACTGATAGAAATGGAAAACTTCAAACCATTTATTTACTCTGTCCAAAAAGGTGAAATGACTCGTAGATGAAAGCCTAGAACGTCGAGAATCGAACTCCAGAGGGGTGCTGTAGAATGTGGAACGTTTCCTCTACGCAAGCTCCCGAAATGTCTTAATGTGATAGTCCTTCAAAGTGGCTCGACCCCCCACCTCCTCTCTCCTCCACCCCCTCCTCTCAGGGCTAAATGCCGAGGAGGAGACCGATCGTAACACCCGGATCCATCGTCACGATTTTTATGTTTCAAGTCTATCGACCTTGACAATCCACCTTAACCCTTCCAGCACACATGAGTCTCGGGAACTAAAGTCACCTCTCTGAAACAGGGGGCAATGAAACAAGGCTCAAACCGATGAGGACACCTATCATGGAACCTTAAAAATCGCCTAATCTACCCCCCTCCCCCTCCTGTAAGCTGGATTGGTTAAGGGAGGTTCTCGATGTGGGTTGACTTGAAACATAAGAACCTTGGATGGAGCCGGGTGTTCCACTTGGCCGCCTCAACGATTTGAGCCCGAAGCCGAAGTTGGGGGTGGGGGGGAATTTCCCAACACAAAAAGGGTTAATTCATTTCCCCAAGCCCCGTCTGGCGTCTGCCATGGAAGCCCCTTTTCCAGAAATGTTTAAGACCCCGGCATTTTATGGAAAAAATGCTTACCCTACCCAAAAGGAATTGATGCCTGGGTATGTATGTACATTCACCCTAATTGGCGCCAGTAAATAGGGTCTTGAGGTTGGCATGGGCGGGAAGTCGGGTCGAAGGGGGCCTTCGCTAGTGTCGAGAAAATCTCAACGAGCAGAGTCAAGACAATTGGACTTTCAAAGTCGAGCGGCCGCGGATTTTCCCCATTCCTGACTGTAAGGGGAAAGCTGTACAGAAAGTGATGGAATTACAGGAAGTGAAAACTTGTCTAAGAGTCATATATAGCTTCAAATCTAGCTGCAAACATTGGCGCCGGATTGTGAATGCATATATGGGCATTGAACCCAAGATTGTAAACACTTTCAGATGTCAGCCGCAGCATGGTTTCCAGATGCACTTGGCTCCCCCTTACGGGGGAAAGTAAAAGCAAATAAAGATAAGGGCAGTAGGGGGGAAGAATGAATCCAGCCATATTAAAAGTGACTTCCCCCTACGTAAATGACGCCAAGAGTGAGGTTTAACACCCCCCCCCCTCCCCACGACTAGGCCACTAGCCTGCAAAATTAGTCGCTGCCCAATAAATAAGCGAGATGGAGTTTGTAAAAAAGAGGCGAAAAACCGTAAAATGGAGGTCTCTAAAAGGGAAAAGCCCAGGTAGTTTCAATCTTGTTTTATACTACAGCAGATACTAGGACGCGGATGGCGTACCACTCTGCTAGATACTAAGTGTAACAACCTCTACGGGAAACCTAGTTATGGGGTCACTATCCACATGGTTGCCACAAATTTGTCGTACCTGTTTTTGCCTCTGAATGGCCCGACATCTTTCCACGATGACGTCATAGCGGAAATCGCAGTGACACGAATGATCAGCGTAGGAAAGCCAAATGAAGCGTTCGGAAGGAAGGTGAATGAGGATCCGGCTGCGAACAGGAAGTTATTTTAGAAGAAAACGAGAAATCAAGGGAAATAGCTGTATCACCATCACGGATAAGAATGGTAAGGTGGTTGTGAACGAAGTTTTAAGAATGTTAACCCTCCTTTGATGGGTTTTATAATGCGGTTATTGCAAGGGAAATCGAATGTGAATATTAGATTCTTAAATGGCGAGCATTTTTATTCAGTTGATTTAAAGCCTCTGATCGCTTGAATATTGGCTACGGTTGATTCTGCAAGTGACAATTTATGGACATTGACGAATGTTGGTAGGATTTCAAACACGGAAGATGAAGTATCTTACAGTACATATTCTGTGCAAACTCTGGATGGGACCTCAACTCTTTTGAACATGCTCTTATTTCCAATCGATCTTTAGTCGCGTGCGCGACTCTTATTTGTTTCTATGTCGTTCCGTAGGGTGGCCGGTCAGATGGTAACCATTTTTTTTTCAATGAGATTTTTGGGCGATAACATCGTAACTATTCGGTCGATTCTAACGAAATCTGAAAGCTTAATGTTGGTTTACATTTCGGATGATATAACTACAAAGGTCCTCCCAAGGTTAGTCCAGGAATTAGTAAAAGAAAACTAACTATGGGTCGGATTGCTGCACCTGTTAAAAGTTTTGAAGGTCGTAAGGTCATATGATCTCAAGGTCATAAGTCAGGATAATTGAGAGCCCGAGACTTAACTCTATTGACCTTGTTTTACAATCCACCCGCACCGTCTGATTTATATCTCAGTGGGAAACCCCATATTTTAATTCATGCCCAAAGTTCATGGCCACGAAGAAAGCTATTTTCTTCGTGGCCGTGAACTTTAGGCACGAATAAAATTGCCCCACTCAAAAATGAGGAGGGTTTTATTTGGTGTTGTTGTTTTTTTTCAGAAATTGACAAAAGGGAACCAAAACCGCCTCTTGAAAGCAAAGAGCCTCCCGTTCACTCTCAAGCCTGTTTTTTCACGTTGGTTCACCACTTGACTGTCGCGACCTTTGCTACCCATAGCCACCCCACGTTTTCCACAACTCTCCAAAGTAAGTGATTACCTTTTGTCGTGTGCACCCAATTGTCTACATAGTTACATATACGTATGTGTGAACATATGTACTATGTAGGTATCGGGTATAGATAGGCCTTGGTATTCAGTGCAGCGACGGCGGTGCCCACTTTTACTGGGTTCTGTATTTAATACTGGGGTCTTTAATGCACCCGTGTCGTAAGAAATGATGGCAATATTTAAGTAGTTATATTATTATTATTATTATATTAGTAGTATTATTTTATTTGTAGTAGCATTTTGTTATTATTAGTATTATTTTATTACTATTATCACTATAATTATCATTATCATTATTATTATTTTATTATTATTATCAATAGTATTATTTATTATTATATATTAACATTATTATTTTATTAGTAGTAGTATTTTGTTATTATTAGTATTATTTTATTACTATTATCATTATAATTATCATCATCATTATTATTATATTATTATTATCAATATTATTATTTATTATTATATATAAGCATTATTATTTTATTAATAGTAGTATTTTCTTATCATTAGTATTATTTTATTACTATTATCATTATAATTATCATCATCATTAGTAGTATTTTATTATTATTATTATCAATATTATTAATTATTATTATATATTATCATTATTATTTTATTAATAGTAGTATTTTCTTATTATTAGTATTATTTTATTATGATTATTATTATATTTCTCATCATTATTATTATTTTATTATTATTATTATTACTGTATTAGCATTATTATTTTATTATTAATATTTCTTATTAGTAGTAGTATTTTACTACTATTATTATATTATCAATATTTATTATTATTATTATTATTTTGCTATTAGTATTATTATTGAGTGTTCAATACTAAAAAGTATGGATTAATTGAACTTCCCAACTTCGCTCCTTGGGTCAAATGAAATTGACCTCCTCCTCGAAATATAATATTAATAAGTAATAGTAGTATTATAAGAAACGCAAACTAACGAGAACGTGCGGAACGGTGAATGTTCAAAAGTTGCGTGCCTTTCTTGCCCTAACCCCCAAAGTACTTCGTGATATGGAGTTTCCATTCATCCCTTACAAACGTGTTTTAAAATATTGATGCCCTCGTTGGTTTATATTCAATAAAATAATCACCCCTTCCCCAGCGCCCACCTATTGGTCATAGCTTAAATGTCACATGAATAATTTTTAATAAGACGCCACGACCAGTCGATTCGCAGTGTCCACTCACGTTTAGCCTTGGCTCGTGATATTTAACCAATTGAGTCTGTCAGACCGGCCAAGGCCCCACGTTATACAAAGGCCAATATGGATAAAAATTCCACCAAAACTATAACAAAGACCCTAAGGTATTCATTGATTCTCCCCTATCCTTCACGAAACCCGATATAATACGTCAAAAATACCCTAAGGTATTCATTGATTGTCCCCTATCTTTCACGAAACTCGATATAATACGTCAAAAATACCCTAAGGTATTCATTGATTGTCCCCTATCTTTCACGAAACCCGATATAATACGTCAAAAATACCCTAAGGTATTCATTGATTGTCCCCTATCTTTCACGAAACCCGATATAATACGTCAAAAATACCCGAAGGTATTCATTGACTCGTACCATATTTTTTTTAGGAAACACGAAAAAATTCATTCATAAAATGTTGGATTTTTTTAAAGGAAAATAAGACATTAGCTATATTGAATTATTTTAACCAGCAAATTGGTTATTATTATTATTATTATTATTTATTATAATTATTATTATTAATATTGCTATTATTATTATTATTAACGCGCTCCCAGTAAGCATCGAAATCACTCTCCACTTCCTTCATATCATTTTCACTGTGATGATTTATGTAACCGTAATCGAGTGCTGATATAATCAGATGGTGCGGAGTTATGGAGGAGTTGGGAGAACGTCCCAACCGAGGTCACTTAGCGATTTCATGGGTCACAAGTGTAGGCGACGGCGATCACCCCGAAAACAAACGTTCCGACAAGGCCCATTTTTGGATGAATGGATTTGTGAACAAGCAAAATTGTCGGATTTGGGACGAAAACAATCCACATGAGATACACCAGCACCAATTGCATCCCAACAAAGTGACTGTTTGGTGCGGATTTTCGTCTAACGGAATCATCGGTCCGTATTTTTTTGAGAACGAAGGTGGGATTGGCATAACCGTCAACGGCGAGACTTACAGATCGATGATAAGCAACTTCTTGTGGCCTCAACTGGATTATATGCCTGATATGGATACTGATGACATGTGGTTCCAACAGGACGGCGCTACGTGCCACACTGCGCACGCCACGATAGACATTTTGCCCCAGCGATTTCAGGGCAGGGTCATCTCGCGCGGCGGCGACGTCAACTGGCCACCGAGATCATGCGATTTAACGCCATTAGACTACTTTCTTTGGGGCTACCTTAAATCGCAGGTCTATGCGAATAATCCGAAAACAGTTGATGTCCTCAAAGTCAACCTAACGAACACCATCCAGCAAATTCAGCCAGATTTATGCGACAAAGTCATCGACAATTGTGCCTCCCGAATACGTTCCACCAATTGAAGCCGCGGCGGACATTTGAACGTTGTCATATTCCACACTTAATGCCATAAAATGTACTTTCGAATTTAAAATAAATTGAGTGCATATATCACACCCAACTTGTTTTATTTACATTTAAAAATCGAGCGACCTTATTGAAAGACCCTATATAAACTTAAACTCGTGGATTTAGTGAATTAACAATTCCCAGTGTTTTGTTTTTAATTTCGAGCTTTTTTCTAATTTTCGGCGTTTAATTTCTTTATTTTTTATAAATACTTAAACCTTAAAACGAGTGTCTAAATGTATGTCCTTTATGGACGTTTTCCTACACACCCCTTTAAGAACTACACAAGTTTTTCTATAAAACTTTAAACCATTACGAATGAATGGTTCGACAACCGTTTCGGTACCATGTCAATTGGTTAGATATAAATAGGATTTAAGTGGACCTGCTAGCTATTGTCAGCAAGAGTATGCTGTTAAAATTATCCCTGTTTACAACCTTTCGATTCATTATATTCTTTAGTCTACGTCTACCCATTTCTTATCATCGGTTGGTGTTCTCCGAAAACTGGACATAGTCCGAGTGGACCTTCTTAAGGTTCTTATAGTGGAACGAGTCACAAATGTACAGCCGCAGCTCAAAGTTTTCGGACACCTGGGAAATTTGAGAAAATTTGATAAATGCAAGGTCGTAATTTCTTTTGTACATATGAATATGAATATAACAGTAAATTAAGGAGGAATAAATAGGTACAACCTTTGAGTATTTGTCGCCAGGCCTCTGCCCCCAAAGCTTCCACAGGGCTGGGAGCATTGCGTTCGATCTTTTTGGAGCAGACTTCGTATCCCCCTGGATCCGAGCCAGTGTATACGGATGGCTCCAAGTCCCAGGAGGGCGCCGGCTTTCGCACTGTATCCCCTTTGTTTGCTGCCAGCGGGGTTCTACAAAGCGCTGCGTCTATCTTGACGGCCGAGGTGGTTGCAATACACCGCTCGGTATAGGAGATAACGCGTCGTGCCCAGGTTCAAGGCAGGATTGTGATCTTTAGCGTCTCACAACATTCGCTGGTTCGCCATGGTTGCCGCGAGCAGGGTGGATGTCAAGATTATCTTCTGCTGGGTTCCTGGACATGGGTGGATTGCGGGTAATGAACGCGCCGACGAGGGTGCCAAAGTGTCCGCGAGGACTGGACGACCAGACCAGCGTTTCGCTCTTCCTCACACTGATAACATGGAAGGAATCAAGGCAACCCTCCGGTTTGCTTGGCAAAGAAGATGGCAGACGGCTGAGGGGGAACTTAAAATTGCGTGCCATTGCGTCGCGACCCAAGTACCTACACCCCAATGCCGCAACGGCTTCTGGTCGGTTTCTGCCGTCTCCGAATTGGACACACTCGCGGGACGCACCGCCATTTGATGGAACGTTCGCCCTTGCCATTTTGTGATGACTGTGTTGTCTCCCAGATTGTTCGGCACATTCTCGTTGAATGTCCCAGTGTGGGAGGATCTTCGCGATCGTTACCTGTCCCGGTATCGGGATGAGCGAGTCGCTATCGCTTGTCCCTTCTACTCGGGACGGGTTTGCGTATACATACCTGTGAATTATCTAACTTTTTGGCGGAGGTTGGCCTCCTCAAATTTTTTTCCAGTCTCTTTGCGGTATGAAGAGGGCGCCATCTAGGGAAATCTTCTGTGACTATCTTTACCTGAAGATCAACGGTATTACCTCGGTACTGCCGAAAGATGTTTGCGCTACACTCTACGTATACAAACTTTCTATCTCTTTTGGTGAGGTCAAGATTTCCAGACTGTAGCGGCTACTCCAAAAAGCTCTGAACCGCACCTCTCTCTATGCCGAAGCGGAAGGGTTTCGATTTTCTTTGGCCAGGACTAAAGAAGTGCACTTCCTTCGCCCACGACTTAGCCTCGACCTATACATGTTCCTAAATTTGACTCACCTCGATGTGATAGAGTCGTATAGTTTCCTTGGTCTTGGTTTGACCGACGCTTCACATGGGATGCGCATATTCGTAGCCTTAAGGTCCCTTGTACCCGCGATATGGACATTCTTTGTTCTGTTTCGTTCGGATACTATACTTTTTCAGCGCTCCTTTTTTCATTCCAAGGTAGACTACGGATTCATATTCTAAGAGTCCACAGCCGAACGTAAATTGCGAAAGGTGGACTCGATGGACCACATTGGAATCCGTTTGGCAACCGGTAACTTTAGCTCATCCTCTATAGTTTCTTTATCTATGTTGGGAATATGCCGTTTGCTCTGTGCCGTACTCATTGCATTATGCGCTTGAACGCGCGAGTTCGTCTCCCTCAGTTGCCAACGTCTCCAGAATCTCCTCCGGCCTGGTTTGCAGTATCCGTGAAGCCACTGTTACCGAGAGCCTGAGGGTGTCAAGATTGTCTTTTACTGGGTTTCTGAACATGTAGGGATTGCGATAAATGAGGGCGCTTATGAGGGCGCCTAGTCACTGCAAGGACTAGGCAACCGGACCAATGTTTTGCTCTTCCCTCTGACTGCAAGGCAGGAATTTGGTCTTCCCTTCGAACTGCATGCAAATAAAATGGGAGACGACCGGCAGGACCAAATGTTGCGTGCCATCTCGCCGCGACTATTCCCTTGAACTAACCACCCAATCCCTCGACGCTTCAGGTCGTTTTCTGTCGTCTCCGTTTCGGATACACTCGTGGGACGTAGCGCCATTAGATGGAGCGCTCCCCAGAACCTTATTGTGAGTACTGCTTGGTCCTCCAGATTGTCTGGTACATTCTTGTACAATGTCCCAGTCTGTGAGACCTTCGCGTGCGTCACCGGCTTTGGTACCAGGCGACCATGGTCGTTACTACTTGTCCCTTGTACTCGGGATGCGTTCGTCCACACCAGATTGTGGACTTAGAGTTTCTGGAGGAGGCAGGCCTCATCCATAGTTTTTAAACTTTGAGGTTTGGGAGAATTGTTCGTGCCCCTGAGAAAGAGAGGATCATTCCGGTGCCTTAGTGCGCCATTTGAGGTTTCTATTTTTCTTTATTTGGAGTGGTTTCATTTGCTTAGTTTTTATTACAACATACCTTATATGTAGGCTAAAATGAGTTCCGGGCGACTATCCCATGCAGGTTGTCGTCAGTTGAGTACTCTAAATAAAAAAAACATCGCTACTGGTGTTACTAAAGAAATAAAATGGTCCCCTTTTATCAACTTTGTTGACATTAAAAAAAAGTGAACTCGTTAATAACAGCATAAATACGCAAATCTTCGAAAATCATTTATGTTAACTCTAGGAATTCCGAAGCAAATACAATTTAAATGTAAAAAAAAACTATTGCTGCTCCTGTCGTAAAAATGCCTGATCAGCATCTTCCAACATTGTGCCAGTTGCGTGTGCAGAATCTTAGCAACAGACGTCAGAGAATTTTCAGAGTATCCCGAAGCTTTGTTCACATACGGAGGGGGTGCACCAAGGAAATGTGTTGGCTCCCAATCTGTTTTTAGTCGCGGGCAACTTTATATCTCACTATGTCGGCCAGACGGTCCCCGTTTTGCTTTGTTTTCTTTTTGTAATAATATTGTAACTATTCGGTTGATTCTAATGAAATTTGAAAACTTTATGTTGTTTTGTTTTGGCAATAACATCATAATTATTAGGTGGATTCGAATGAAATTTGAAACTATTATGTTGTTTTATATTTTATTCGAATGATATAATTTCCAAAGTCTTCCCAAGGTTAGCCTGGGAATTATTTTGTTTTGGCAATAACATCATAACTATTCAGGGGATTCTAACAAAATTATAAAATCTTATGTTGTTTTACATTTTTCTTTGGAAGATATAATTTACAAAGTCCTCTGAAGGTTATCCCGGGAATTATATTTGGAGGGCAATGACATCATACCTATTAGGCCCATTCTAACGAAATTTGAAACCCTTATGTTTTTTCACATTGTCTCTCGAATGCCGTCAATGCCAAAGTCATCTAAAGGATAGTCCAGGAACTATTTTGTTCCATCAATAACATCATAACTATTCTGCCGATTCTGACTAAATTTGAAACCCTTATGTTGTTTTACATTTTCTTTCGAATGATATAATTGCCAAAGTCCTCCCAAGGTTATCCAAGGAATTATTCTGTTTTGGCAATAACATCATAACTATTCCGCCGATTCTAACGAAATTTGAAACCCTTATGTTGTTTTACATTCTCTTTCGAATGATATAACTACCAAAGTATTCCCAAGGTTATCCAAGGAATTATTTTGTTTTGACAATAACATCATAACTATTCTGCCGATTTCAACGAAATTTGAAACCCTTATGTTATTTCACATTGTCTTTCAAATGGCGTAATTGCCAAAGTCATCTAAAGGATAGTACGGGAACTATTTTGTTTCGTCAATAACATCATAGCTTTTCTGCTGATTCAAACGAAATATGAAACCCTTATGTTGTTTTAAATTCTTTTTCGAATGATATAATTGACAAAGTCCTCCTAAGGTTAGCCCAGTAATTATTTTGTTTTGGCAATAACATCAGAAGTATTCCGCCGATTCTAACGAAATTCGAAACCCTTATGTTATTTCATATTGTCTTTTGAATGGTGTAATTGCCAAAGTCATCTAAAGGATAGTACGGGAACTATTTTGTTTCGTCAATAACATCATAACTTTTCTGCTGATTCTAACGAAATATGAAACCCTTATGTTGTTTTAAATTCTCTTTCGAATGATATAATTGACAAAGTCCTCCTAAGGTAGGCCCAGGAATTATTTTTTTGGGGGGGGCAATAACATCATAACTATTCCTCCGATTCTAACGAAATTTGAAACCCTTATGTTATTTCACGTTGTCTTTCGAATGATATAATTGCCAAAGTTCTCCCAAGGTTATCCAAGGTATTATTCTGTTTTAGCAATAAAATCATTACTTTTCTGCCGATTCTAACGAAATTTGAAACCCTTATGTTGTTTTACATTCTCTTTCGAATGGCGTAGTTGCCAAAGTCATCTAAAGGATAGTACGGAAACTATTTTGTTTCGTCAATAACATCATAACTATTCCGCTGATTCCAACGAAATATGAAACCCTTATGTTGTTTTAAATTCTCTTTCGAATGCTATAGTTGCCAAAGTCTCGCTAAGGTTAGCCCTGGAATTATTTTGTTTTGGCAATAACATCATAACTATTCCGCCAATTCTAACGAAATTTGAAACCCTTATGTTGTTTTACATTCTCTTTCGAATGATATAATTGTCAAAGTCCTCCTAAGGTTAGCCCGATATTTATTTTTTTTTGGCTATAACATCATAACTATTGGAAGATTCTAACGAAATTTGAAACCCTTGTGTTGTTTTATATTTTTGGGGGGAATGATAGAATTGCCAAGGTACTTCCAAGGTTAGTCCTGAAATTATTCAAACTTTTGAAGAACGTAAGGCATAAACCAGAATAAGTGAGAGCACGTGACTCTTTGGTCAGCAGACCTTGTTATTTCCTGATCGTCTCTATGCCATGTTCACGGAAAGAGTGTGATGTTTCTACGTCATTGGTGGGTTACAATCTGGTTATAGCCTCCGTTGATCCCATACGTGTGTGACTTGAGCAGTAGTTACCACTAAAGTCTAGGTTATAACTTGGTTCCCAATCTGTTTTTAGCTTGTGATCATCCTCTTTCCCTTGCGTTGTTTCGAAAATATCTTTGACACATTCTTGGCAAGCGTAAATTTATCTCTGCAATTTTGTGAATTTAAACTTCCTGTCTTATAGTTTTAGCCATAACTTTACATATGATGTTTGCAAGATAAATATTGTCAAGTTTGATTCTTAGTAAAATGTATCACTATAAATAACTGTTCATAAATATCGGATGTTTCAACTTAATCTAAAACAATGGTTCTCAACCCAAAGGTGGGTCGCAGACGTTTTTCCGATGAGTCGCAGAGCCATTTGATTTTTAAAGATTTTAGTGCTTTTAATAAATAAATTTAATAATCTGTTATTTCATTATGTTTCTAAGAAGTGTATATTATTACACTTTCTATTTTCGTTATATCTCCTGTTCCCTATTCCTCAGGAACGCTTCTCTCCCCGCCTCAATTCTTCCCCCACTCGTCTCTTACACTGGGATTGTATCGTGCAGTGTTGCCAATTTAACCTCCTTTTTGTCGTACTAAAAATTGTACAAAAGTATTTACATAGGATTTCAAATAAAACTATTTTGTTGGAAAAAAGTAATGTTTTTTTGAAAAGCAAGACGCCCTCTGATCAAGTTCAAGCACTTTTTCAAGTTCTTGCTACAGTCTTATTTATGATAAATATGATTATAAATAATGATAAATAAACTTTGTAACAAGTACAATATAATGTACTTTTTAGCCCTTTTGTATCAAGAATTGGCAACCCTGATTGCACGAGAATCTTAACGACAATGAGATAAGTTGAAATAACACCTTTGTTATGTATGGTAGTTATGTTTTAAGTTTCGGGATTGTACACTATTTTATTTCATGAGAAGTATATAGGATTATTTAGTATATAAGTGTCGTATATGATTAGTTCGTATAAAATTGTTCAAATTCAAGATCCTTTTGGAGCAAAGAAACAAGTTACACAATGGAATTTACGAATTAGCCTCGTGCGTGAAAAAGGCGCCATTTTTTTATTGTTTGCGGTGTAGTGCAGCGTTTTGTATATATGCAGTGCTTTATAATAGAAATATATCATAGTTTTAATAATATTATAAATACATTTTTATTGCAGTGGGTTTCTTATTTTCAGTGTCTTAAATTTTCCCTGTGAAATCAAATTAAATAACCGAGATATTTATTATTTGATTCATCATAACCCTTATTTTGAAAATGAGTGCAGCAAAACGGAAATATGGTGACGGATATTTAAAGTTTGGTTTCACGTCAATTGTTATTGCTAGTGTAGAAAGACCTCAGTGTGTCATTTGAATGGAAACGCTTTCAAATGAGTCAATGAAACCTAACAAACTCGAAAGGCATCCAATCACAAAACATGCTAATTTAAAGAACGAAAACATTGATTTTTTTAGAAAAAAGGCTGAAAATGTTAAAAGATCCAGGTTAGATTTAAGTGAGCCTCATCAAAGTAAAACTTTTGCTGCACTAGAAGCTTCATATGTTGTTGCTCTGAAAGTAGCAAAGAACAAAAAGCCACACATAATTGCTGAAAACCTGATTTTTCCTTGCACCAAATATATTGTAAGGATCATGCTAGGTGAAGATGCAGTGAAAAAAGTGAAACATATATCCTTATCTAATGATACCATAAGGCGCAGAATTACTGATCTGTCTAATGACAGTTTGACTCAAGTGATCGAAGAAATTAATGTAAACCCTTACCGACTATTTAGCATCCAACTTGATGAGACAACAGAGTAAAGGGTTTTGCACAACTTCTTGTTTTTGTGCGTTGCATCAAGGGGGGCGAGAGTAAAGAAGAATTTTTGTGTTGTAAAGCACCATTCGCTAGACTGGAATTATTTATGTGGGATTTGTACAGACGGCGTTCCTGCCATGCTCGGATATAAATCAGGCTCTGTAGCAAAAGTTAAACAAGCTTCTCCACAAATAACTACAACTCTTTGCATGATACATCGACAAGTGTTAGCAACAAAAAGTTTGCCATTGTCATTGAAAGCATTATTGCAATTAGTCAGCAAAGCTGCAAATTTGATCAAATCAAAGCCACTAAGTACGCGTCTTTGTAAGACTCTGTGTGGGGAATTAGGGTCCCAGTATGATTCACTTTTATTTTATACTGAAGTAAGTAAGATGGCTTTCCAAAGGCAAAGTTTTAAGAAGAGTATTTGAATTAAAAAGTGAACTTGAAATATTTTTCTCTTCTCATAACAAAAATGAATTTGAGTCACTCTTTAAAAATGTTGAAAATTTGCATAAATTGGCATATCTTGTAGATATCTTTGAACACCTCAAGGAAGTGGTTCTTTCATCATCCATTCATTTGAAAAAATAGAATCATTCAAAATGAAATTAAAGCTTTGGTATAAAAACATAGAAAAAGGAAATTGTCATGTTTCCAACGCTCTGTGAAGCACTTGAGGAATGCCCAGACGAAGGTGTTGAGAATGTTAATAAGTTGTATCCATTATAAAAGAACATTTGGAAGATTTATTTCATGAAATAGAAAATTATTTTCCAGGAGGAGAAAATTAAAAAGCCATGTTTGCTCTTGTGACAAATCCTTTTTCACAGGATACTACAAACACAAACACTCCTGAAAATATCCAAGAAGAACTCATTCAAATGAGTAATAGTTTTGAGGCCAAAAGTGAATTTGCATCGCTTTCACTTAACCAATTTTGGATAAATCGCCACATATCTTATCCAACATTATCAGACTTGGCGCTTAAAATACTACTCCCATTTCAAACAACATAATTGTGTGAATCTACCTTTACCCAACTTCTGGTCATAAAGAGCAAGCATCGAAATAAATTGAGCCTTGAAGATGATTTTCGTTGTGCAATGTCATCCACACAATTGGGAATAAAACTGCTAACCGAAAAAAGAAAGTTCAGCCATCGCATTAAAGGTAATGAACTGTATTTAACATTTTAATTTTGAAAAATTTTGAATCTTAATAAATGGGTCGAAGTTAAGAATTCTCACCATAATTATGGTCGGCAACTGAAAAAGGTTGAGAACCACTGATCTAGAAAATAAAGGCCAATTTCATTCACTTGAGGAAGAAAAGAAAGATATGTAGGACAGAGAGTAGAATAGGAATAAGGAAGGAATTAAAGATGAGAAAATTCGACTGACAAACTTAACCCTTATATAATAAGAGCTGAGAAGGGGTATTAAAACTTCCAAAAACAAGTTCGTACAAAGAGTACAGCGATTTTAAAGTACAAAGTCGAACGAAGAAAAAAATATCGAAAATTTCTGATCTTCTAAACTTTATCCATTTTGAACTTGTGTAAACAAGATGAAAATCACAGAGTAAGGTGTGCTTAGATTTTATCTTGGCGTACTAATCTTATTGTAGCTTCTCATCATCTGAAAACCACTTAGGTTTTGCACAGACACTGTGATACCCCTTGGTTCTATCTTAGATTTCAATCTATCTTTAGCACCTGATCCTTCTCTTTCTTATCTTTACATTGTTTTTGAAATAGCTTGAACACAGAACTTGCGATGAGAAGTCATTTTCATCCTTGCCAGAAATATCTTTCTGAATGACTTCATGATGATTGCATGGAGTAAAGGGGACTTATACACGTTGTGGAAGAGTACTCGTGAATTAGATTCACTTACTCATTAATTGTTCTGTATCTACAGGTGGATCATGAATAGTTTACAAATAAACTGTTCTAATGGCGTAGCGAACCAATGTAATTGAGTACCAAGGCATTAATGGCAACGTTCCTCCCATATGAAATAGAGTTTACTCCATTTTATTCTGAATTGTTGCAACAAACGGGTTAATCTGAGAGACCTGCTGTAGAAATTCACGCCAAATTGTGACAAGAACTGATAAACAACATGGTTTAATTGTGAAAATACACTGATAAACAACGTGGTCTAATTGTGACACGAATTCATAAACAACGTGGTTTAATTGTGAAAATACACTGATAAACAATGTGGTCTAATTGTGACAAGAACTGATAAACAATGTGATTTAATTGTCACAAGGCAGTGGTAAACAACGTGGTATAATTGTGACAAGAAAATGATAAACAACTTGGTGTAATTGTGACAAGAACTGATAGACAACGTGGTCTAATTGTGACAAGAAATGATAAACAACGTGATCTAATTGACAAGAACTGATAAACAACATAGTATAATTGTAACAAAACACTGATCAATACGACGGTATAAATGTGCCAGGACACTGATAAACACTGAGGTCTGATTGTTAGATATAAACATAAATAAGTGTTTAAAATTCGTAGAGCTTTGAATCAAAACTCACTTTAAGTAGAATGTTGATATCTAAATAGGGAGGAATTGCTACCATATGGGACGTTGTAAAGATCCGCAGATCCAGAATACCTGATGAAGCTTATCTTTACTAGCTTATTTTTAGGGTTAAAAGACTTGTCAGGTTAGCAGAGCAAAAGAAATATGCAACACATTTTTCATGTTTCTGCAGGACAATTGCTGCTCAATCTTAATTCAACTAAACTAAATTTTATAATTAAGTTAGTTGTCTTTTAATAGTGTTATTGTCTAGTTATTTTTGTTGTTTGAATATATGATATATTCAATAATTCGGCTTTCGTCTGTTACAAAGAGAAATCTCTTGGAGTAGCTTATCTTTACTAATTTATTTCATGGTCTGTTGATCTTTAAAAACGGGGTTGTTGATCTTTACCATATCTGACAAGAGCTAGGATTCGTCTAACACAGCGTCCCCAACACAACTGGGCAATATCGTGTCTTCTCTTGTCCAGACTCCAAATGTATAAGGGACGTAATCTGTATATTTAAGATTTTATCATTTATTTCCATTGAGTTTATTTGTACTTTTAATGGAATTAAATCATCTTTTTAATTAAAATAATGTTTCATTACTTCAGTTTTGCTTGTGGGTAAATGACCACTTCTTTCCTTATTCATATGGGGGATTGAGCATCTACTGTGTCATGTGTGTTTGTGATTTCCCGTTCATATATATATATATATATATATATATATATATATATATATATATATATATATATATATATATATATATATATATATATATATATATGTATATATATGTATGTATATATATATATATATATATGTGTGTGTGTGTGTGTGTGTGTGTAGAAAGTAAACCACTGTATAAGAGCATACAGCTGGGATGAATCGTGTTAAATTGGTTAAAAAAATAACAAAAGCGTTTAAGTGTTTAATGGCCATGTTGAAATTACCTCATCTACATAACAAAATTAGTATTTGGTGTTATAGGGAATAGTAGAGGGTGGTTTTAAACTGTTCTAAGAACAGGTCAAGAAGAATAAAGGATATCGGGTTGCCCATACTAAGGCCGTATTTCTCTCGAAAACAGCCTCGTTCACTATTGAATACAAATTATCAGTAACAAAGATTGACTACTTTGGCAATTTTTGTTTTAGGCAATGGAAGATTTAAAATGTGGTTATCGAATACATTCACTAGAACTTGGAGGGCTTCATCAATAGGGACATTAAGTTAAAAATGCTTTCTACATCGAAAGTGACTAGACGACTATTTTTTTTGTTGATATTTATAAATTTCTCACTAAAATTGGAAGCATAAAGTATGTGGGAAGATGACGTTAATCCCATTGCGTCAGAGAGTACAGAAGCCAACCCTTTAGAGAGCTCATATGCATGTGAGCCAATGTCTTATATAATAGTTTTGAACGGTTGCAGGAGTACGGGATTGGTTCTTTTTTAAGATTTGTTTTAATTATTTTTGTTAAAAGAATTCGTTTGATCACTTAATGGATTTGAAATTAATTTATCATATGTGTTTGAGTCACTAACAAAATAGGTTAACTTTTCCGACTATGTAATTTTGCCAGAGAACAATCTGATCAGTTTTATTTGATTTTGTAATTACAATATTTTTGTTTGAATTAAGTAATTTAAGGGCAACCCTAAGATGTCTAGGGATTCCTAAATAATTATCGTTATCACAATGAGATTGAGCCCCATTTAAAAAACCACCGTAGTATTTTGTTTAAACCAAACACTAGTTTCGAATGGTATATGTATGTAGATGATGTAATTTCAACATGGCATTAAACTACTTAAACTCTTTGATATTTCTTTTAACCAACTTGACAACTTCCACCCCACAGTAAAATTTAAAGTTGAATGCAAAAAAGACAATTGTTTACCTTTTTTTCGATGTAAAAATCTTAAGAATTAACATCAATCATCTTTTACTGTGGTACCGTAATCCTACTAATTCTAATTCATATATTTGTTTTTCATATGACTGTTAAATTTTTTTAAATCCACCGCTATATCTGTTTTTAAGAGCCTTTCGAATTTATAACCCCAATTTTTCTTTAAGATGCAACTACCAGCATAACTTGGACGATTAATAGAATTAAAATATCCATTATCTTTTGGATTAAAGCTTATCTAAAGCTGAAAACTTGCAAAAACTTGGATACATAAATAAATCTACGAAAAGATTTTGCTGATGTAAGCACAAAATCTTAGATGCCAAAAAGAATCATTTATCCTTTCCATATTCTCCCTTATTAAGGGATTAAACTCGAGTGTGTATCCCAACCTGACAACATTTAAATACTATTCAACCATCAGGAAATCTTTCCCTACAACCAAACCCCAAGCAAAGAACAAATATGGTAGTATATACTTAATCCCCAGTAAAGGCACTAACTCTCCTTTATTTTACATTGCAAGTATTTTAATATAAGGATGATCATTAAATTACCGTTAATTAAATAAATTCCGAATTTTAATTTCTCAGAAGTGCAGTTAAAATGTAGCCGAAACGTGTTCAATGTAATTCTAAGAGATTAATTTGATGGTCCGTTGCTCAATATTGGTATGATTTGAGAGTTTTTGTCATTTTTCTCAGTTTATGGCTTAAGTTGTTATGATAAACTACATATCGTCTTAATAAACTTTATGCCCTTATATAGTGGTTTACTTTCTACACACACACATTATATATATATATATATATATATATATATATATATATATATATATATATATATATATATATATATATATATAGTATATGAAAATTAATCCACAGCAAAATAAAAAGATGAATACAAGCACTTTCGAACTATATTTGAAAGTTCATTTTCAAGGAATAGCATGAAAATAGAGAAGACAACCTTATATAGGGTACAAAGATACGAAGGGAACGCCCATCACATAGTACAAACCAATGCAAAAAACACAAAACCAAGACAAAAAATACCAAGAAAAGAACAATAGGCAACTAATAACAGACAGGTTAATTTTCATATTATTGCTTTCCTCACGTGCCACTTTGTAAGTTTTTTCATTAATATATATAGTATATATAACCAGTTTAGCAAATGTTTGTTAAACAAGTGGGTTTTATCTTTAGAGAAGTTTATGTTTGTAATAGAAAAAGTTCTGTCAAACAAACTTAAAGTTCTACTTTTCCAGCACGTGTCATTACAACATCTTTTATATTGTGTACAGGTTGTTGAGATCTATATAAGTGAAAAGAAACAAGATATCTGCTATTCTGCGCGGGCGACAAGTTCAATATCGCCAAACGGCTCAACGTCTGCCGGGTGACCGTGCACAGAGTTTCGGAGAGGCCTAAGAACGAGGAAGACCTAAAAGATCAACCTTGTTTAGGCTGACCTTAAGTTGTCAAAAGTTTGGCTGTGAGTGAGACCTTCGAAAGTGCCCCGGAGCTCAAAATGACAGTGCTTGCGAAGAAGAACATCTTAGTGGCCACTGTGTCTAGGCCCGTCAAGGGAGAGGGCAGCAAGAGGTTGAGATGCGTGCAAAGTCTTCTGCCCACCGACCCTTATGCGAGAACAACGTCGAGAGTGTTGTTGTCGCCTTCTCAACGACTTGAAGAAGAGTCATGACAATCGAATTCTCCTTTTTCTGATGAAAAACTTTTCCGATCGATCCGGTCGTCAACAAACAGCACTAACGCGTGCTAAGCTTTGTCCAGGACGTCTACGTGTCCACGACCAAGCACTCTACCACCTTAATGATGTTCGGCGTCGTAGCTGGGAATGGCGAGAAGATGCCACCGGCGTGGTTCGCGGCCGGTTACAGGCTCAGCACAGCTGGAGCGCGTGCTCGCCGTCGATGCCACCACACTGATTAATATTAAAATTTAAACACACACACACACACACACATATATATATATATATATATATATATATATATATATATATATATATATATATATATATATATATATATATATATATATATTTTAAGGGCCAGAGAAATGGAAATTGGTAACACAACCCGGAAAAACGCTAAGGAGAATATTACGTGAATCAATGAAAGCTTAAGAAGGAAAATGGGAGATATAGAAAACGGAAAGATAGGGCAAACTATTTAACCGTTGTATTAAATAGTTTTCCCTATCTTTCCATTTTCTATATCTCCCATTTTCCTTTCATTAGTTCACGTAATATTCTCCTTAGTGTTTTTCCGGGTTGTGTTACCAATTTCCATTTCTTTGGGCCTTTAAAATATATCTATATATCACGTGTCATGTGATTTTCAATTATTACATATTTATATATGTTAAAACAATAAAAAACTGTATCTTTATCAAAACTATTATTGCGTCCTTTGTTGAGAGTGTGGTAACGAGTATAACTGAACTTTTGCAATCTCGGTATGTTCATATATTCTTTTATCCAACCATCTCACTCTCTCTCCTCCATAGAATAAAGGTCATCTGATGGATTTACAAGGAATTAGATATACGCCTGCTTCATTTGCTAGCTCATTGGATTTAGTCTAATGGAAAGATTTAAAGATAGTTGATGGGTTTTTTAAGTGGTTTAATTTAGAGAAATGGCATTGCCTAATCCTTTAAGTAGGAAAGAAAGTAAAATAAAATATGGATCGGGTCTTAGCTAAAATCTCATTAATGAGGTGGATGAGATGGTTCAATTCAATAAATATACAGGTCGTGTATGTAATTTAAACTTACAAAAAGCAAGGATCACAAATTGACACCGAATAAAAATGAGCACTCCCTAAGTTGAGATCAGTTAAAGATTACCACTCCCCAAATTGATATCATGTATTGGTGAGCAATCTCAAAATCGACATCAGTATATGATGACCTCTCCCCCCCCACCTAAATCGATATCAGATAACGATGAGTACTCCCCAAATTGAGCAATAGGTCAAACTAAGCATTCTAATTGAGATCAAATTGAAATTGAAAACATGTAATGATGATCACTCCCCAAATCAAGACCAATTAAAGATGAGCACTCCTCAAATGGACACCAGTTAAAAATAAGTATTACCTTAAATTGAGACCAACTAGAAATGAGCACAACTCTAAATTATATCAAGTACATATAATCATTCCCTAAATTTGATCAAGTAAACAAGAGTAGTCCCTAAATGTGAGTTTGTTTGAGAATTTAGGTTGTTTGGGTTGTTTATTTTTCATTATTTTATAGTTGCGAAATTATTTTAAGGTGGTTGTTTAGTTTTTTCACTCTTTTAATATAACCTAACTTAATAGAGATAAGCATTTTCAACGACCACCTGTTAAGCTGAGCAATTGAAAAGTAACCAAGTAATGATATTATTTTCCTCTTGAGAGAGCTGCTCGATCGAGCTCTCCACTTGTTTGGCAGAGCCGCAGGGCAACATGTGACCAGAAACACACCATCCTGAGGTGCCTCGGAAACGACCACAAAATCATTTTTAATATGGCTAAATGGCAAAAATATGTATTTCAAACATTTATAAAACAAAAGATACCGACCCTTGAAAGTATTTTGAAACTCTCTTTTCTGCTTCGTGCAACATCGAAGCAACGAAAAGAGAAAGATTGCAGACAGGGAAATAAGAAATGAGAGCTACCTTGTCAACTCTACGTCCCATTATTAAAGAATTATGTGATACTCATCAAGCTCAAATTCCCCATTAAACTTTTAAAGGTAAAAAATATTTATTTACTAATTTTTTATGTCTTAGTTCGATTAAATTAGGTTAATTTCAATCGTGGTTTCAACGTGATTAAGTATTTATACGTAAATTATTTTATATGGGGGGTACCACGGCTACTTCTAGATAGCAATTGGGATGCCATGGCTGCTTCTAGATAGCAATTATATTGCTACTATCATAAAAAGGTTGAGAACCACTGCTCTAAGTACACCCTCCCCAGTCAATATGGTTGGAGATACTTCAGTGTGAGGACGTTGGAACGATGAAAATCCTTGAAAATGATTTCATGAAAAGAAAAAATATATATTTTTTACAATAGTTTCTTAATTGGAACGAAAATTCCGGCTGCGCAGGAGAATGACCCTAATCAGAAGTCCACTCTGCCGACCAAAAGGGACCTTTTGAAGAATAACAGTCCTACATGACCCTTTTAAAAAAAAACAGAGCTCCCAGTTTCGGCCTTTTGAAGAATAGGAGCCTCAGTTTGGGGCCAAAGAAGATTATTTAAAAAATATATTAGGTACGCTAAATAAAAAGGTTTAGTACTTTATTTAATGCTCTATTAAGTAAATCCTATTAAAAACTACATAAGAAAATACTTTAGTAATAAATACTTTATTATATAAATCATTTTTAAAATTACACGAATACTCTTTCGAAATTTAAGCACATAAATAATTATCAACTAAATTTACCTGTTGCCTTTCACGATACAAAAATTCGTGTAAATAGGTAAATAAAAGGGTAAGAATTCTTTTTTGCATCCATACATCTTTTTTTATTTTAGCTTTATGTTTGTTCCAATCGGATTTTACATGCTGAGTGTGAACACCCGTTTTATTAACAAATAAATTACAGTTTTATGTAGGTATCCTAAATTACTGATTTTTTGGTAGGCCTACCATTCGTTTGAGTGGACAGTCGAGCTTTGCCTAACTACCTTTTTAATTATTGATAAAAGAGTACTAGCATCGCGTTGTTGGACTATTTCCATCGTTTATGACTGGTCTCGTAGATGTATCTACATACAATTCCAAAAACCCCAATTTGGGAATAGGGAGATTTTCCTCTGTGATGTTTGAGTTTGTGCCAAAAGCATGACTCGTCTACTTGTACCCTAATACCAGGTCCAGCGATTTGAACTGGGTTATTTTTACGAAAGAAACCTTACAAATCGACCATAGTTTTTAGTGAGACATTGAATAACTTGATACACTTGTTTCACTAATTTCATCACACCATTAGAAAATAGCTTTAACCCATTTTTCAAGGCTGATTTTAGAAAATTAATATTTTTCTAATTGACACTTTATATTTGTACTTTTCAGACATTATTTCAACACTTCCAAATATTTTTAGCCAAAGTTGAATCACATTTCGTCCAGTTCATCACAACATTACAACCAGAACATTTCATTTCACGCGTAATAAGTTCTTTGTTTTTCGATAAGTAACGGCTTGATTTGACTTTCAAATCTGCTTTGATCCCTGCTTTCTTAAGGGCTGCTCACTATTGAATACTTTCTAATAAAGAGTAAAATCAAAGTAAAAAGTACCAAACTTTATCTTACTGATCATTTACTATTAACAGTTCTACTTTGAGTTAGTGCGAAATTTTAGAACTGGAGTTCTTTTTCGTAATGAATATACCAGTAACTCTAACAGGAAAGTCTACCTTTCTAACCGGGAATCATCAAGAACACAAAGGCGTAGCCAGCCAACCCGGAGCCCGGGACTAGGCATTTTTAGGCCTCCATCCTCGTATCTCTATGATCTATGCCTAAAGTTATGAATTAAAAAAAAAACACTGCTGTCTATGCATTTTACTAGTATTATTAAAATAGTAATACTTGTACCATGGATATATACAAAATAACAAAGGCTCGCATACATTGTTAACCAAAACATGGATATGTTTACATTTTATTCAAATTGAATGTTTAGAGCCTTGCGGCTGGCAAGCAAAAATAACACCATCAAAATTAAGATTCCTTGCCAAACGAGCTTCCAATGCCAACACACCTAAACTGTTTAATATATTCTGACACAGAGATGACATCAGGACATTTTTTACTCTTCCCAAAGCAGTTACTGCTTCAGCAACAGTAACTGAAGAGTGCAAAATATTATGAGGGAAATACATATTATTTTACTAAGTAATTAAGGTTTACACTACACAGATTAATTATTAAGCAGCTTAAGGGTGATAAATTATCCTCAAGATTTACTGAACGGATACATTTTAAATGTTGCAGTTTCTTTATTAGCTCCTCTAAGGAAAAGTCATGACTCCCCCATCCCGTTAATTACGGCCCTGCAAGAATATTATGTGGATCCAGTGACAGGAGCACACACCCCACTTAAGCTTTTGAAAGATCATGGTTGGAGGCCAAAACATCCTTAAAAAAAACAAGGTCTGCTGACCAAAGTCGCGTGCTCTCGCTTATTCAAAAACTTTCAATAATTCCTGGACTAACCTTGGGAGGACGTTGGCAATTATATCATTTGAAAGAGAATGGAAAACAACATAAGGGTTACAAATTTCGTTTGAATCGGTCGAATAGTTATGATATCGCCAAATTTTTCCCCGGCTAACCTTGGGAGGACTTTGGCAATTATATCATTCGAACGAGAATGTAAAACAGCATATGGGTTACAAATTTCGTTACAAAATTCGTTATTGCCAAAACAAAATAATTCCCGAGCTAACCTTTGGAGGACCTTGGCAATTATATCATTCGAAAGAGAATGTAAAACAACATTAGGATTTTAAATTTCGTTATAATCCGCCGAATAGTTACAATGTTATTGCCAAAAAAAAAAGCAAAACGGACCCGAGCGACATAGTGAGAAAAGAGTCGTACGAGACCTAAGCGCACACGACTATAAATAAGATTCGCTAGTGGTGTGCTTTTCCAGTCACATCTTGATCACTTTTGCTTGATATTATTGAGAAAAGACGCAGCTGATTTCTTTCTGGCATTCCTGAATGATATACGAAGTGTGTATCGTTAATTAAAAGATTTAAGTTAATTTTTTTGTATTAGTTATGTAGCATAGTGAAGTGTAAAAAGGGCTCGTAGACCGTACGCTAAAGTGTAAATAACCTGGTAGACCGCACGCTAAATTAGCACCGTATTAACTACATTTTTAACACTAGGGATCCCATTTTTATTCTTTTGAAGAAAGTCGGTCCCGGATTCATATGAGATGCTACTCTCCAAAAGATTAAAAACAAAGTTTAAAAAGAAAGCTTACTCTTTTCGGGTGGTCAAGACAATATTGGGGATCAATTCAGTAACTAACCTTAGTTTTACTTCAATGATCGCATGCATCGGAGAAACACCGCACATTTAATTGAAATCGATATACCAAAGAATGGCTTCAGATTTCTCCTCGATACTGCAAGAGCATGATCCTACGCCCTACTCTTGCAAGTAGGAAATGCGCATAGCGGTGTTAGTTTATTCTACCGTTGTCAGGATTAAAAGAACATAAGGAAAAGAGGAGTATGCGAAAGGTTAATCAATAGCATATAGGATGCAGTTTCTGTTCCCATCACCCAGTTCAGTCGCATCTTGCATCCTCACCCATAAATTGATCCAATCTATTTCTATCACATGACTAGTGAATAGTGAGCCTATTCCATTCATCTACCACTCCATTTGTAAACCAGTTTCTTTTTCCTAAACCTAAACGTGTCCTGCTTAAATCAATATCTGTGTTCTATCTTACCGACGTCTCCTCCTCTATTATAACCGTTTACCAACTTGAAGACTTCAATCAGGTCCCCTCGAACTCTTCTCCTTTCTAATATAGGAAGATTTCGTCTCCTAAGCCTCTCATCATATGGTAATCTCCTCAACCCATGAATCATCTTCGCCATCCTTCTTTACACATATTCAAGCAAACCAATATCCATCTTATAATATGGTGACCAAAATTGCACCGCATAACCAAGATGATGACTAACTAATGGTACAGTTTCAGAATGAAATCAGCTATCATATTACTTACACTCCTCCCAATAAATCCCTATGCTATATTGGCTTTATTCCTAGTACTTATGCACTGCTTTCTAGGCCGGAGGTCAGAATTTACCACGATACCTATGCGTCTCGGAATTCTGGCCTCCCTAAAACTCTCCCATTCAATTTATCATTATTCATTGGATTAAACCTACCTATACTAAGTAGACTACAATTGTTATGTTAAATTCTATTTTCCATTTCTCTGTCCATAGTATGGTTAATTCATCTTGTAATATCTCAGCATCAGAGTCAGACCTAACTTAGTATCATTGGTAAACGTACTCAGGTCGCTATTTTTACCTAAGTTAAGATCATTTAATATAAATCGAGAACATCAACGGCCCTAACACTGACCCCTGAGGAATCCCACTCATAATATTCCCTAACTCAGATTTAATCCCATCTATACTACTAACTCTTCGCTGTGTGTCACTAAGCCACAACTGAATCCACCTCAAAATCCTTCCATCTATCCTATGCGGTTTAACTTTATTTAAAAGTTGGAAGTGTGGCATCCTGTCAAAAGCCTTACTAAAATCCTAGTAAACAATATCGTAATTCTCTTATCTATCGGCAGGATCGTACACCTTTCTATAAAAAGATTAAATTAGTCAAACACGATTTACTCCTAGTAAATCCGTGTTAATATTCCTTAATCTAAGTGATCCCTAATAGATTTCGCTAGGGATCTAAGTGATCCCTAATAGATTTCACTATCATACATGCCATAATTTTTCTTCACCAAGGATGTCAAGCTCACTGGCCGGTAATTGGACATAATTATTTTATACCCCTTCTTAAATATAAGTATCACATTAACTTTATTCCATGCTTTTGATCCAATGTTAGTATCTAAAGATTTTCTAAATAGGCATGATAGAGGGCTCAGTTTAACACATCTTTACATTCCTTCAAAATCTAAGGAAATATCTCATTAAGACTCGATGCTTTACTAGATTTAATTCTATCTATTTCGTTTGAGTCTATTATCATGTGTATTGAAAATATTCTCTAATTTCTCTTGTTCATTATCCCTGAAGATCATGTTCCTCCCTGATATAATTTGATTATCCTCGAGTATAAATACTAAAAGAAAATACTTATTTAACATCCTGGTCATGGCATCAGTATCACTCACTTACTCTCAATCTGTAGTTTTAAGTGGGCCAATTTTATCTCTAGTCTTAGTTTGATATAATTGAATTCCCCTTGGGCCTAATGCTGCCATCACTCCTAAGCTAAGTGAATAACTCCTTCAACATAGCTATTCCCCTTGAGCGAAATGCTGCCCTCACTCCTAAGCTAAGTGACTAACTCCTTCAACATAGCTATTCTCCTTGAGCCTAATGCTGCCATCACTCCTAAGTTAAGTGACTAACTCCTTCAACAAAGCTATTCTCCTTGAGCCTAATGCTGCTATCACTCCTAAGCTAAGTGACTAACTCCTTCAACATAGCTATTCTCCTTGAGACTAATGCTGCCATCACTCCTAAGTTAAGTGACTAACTCCTTCAACATAGCTATTCTCCTTGAGCCTAATGCTGCCATCACTTCTAAGCTAAGGGACTAACTCCTTTAACATAGCTATTCTCCTTGAGCCTAATGCTGCCATCACTCCTAAGCTAAGTGACTAACTCCTTCAACATAGCTATTCTCCTTGAACCTAATGCTGCCATCACTCCTAAGCTAAGTGACTAACTCCTTCAACATAGCTATTCCCCTTGAGCCTAATGCTGCCATCACTCCTAAGTTAAGTGACTAACTCCTTCAACATAGCTATTCTCCTTGAGCCTAATGCTGCCATCACTCCTAAGCTAAGTGACTAACTCCTTTAACATAGCTATTCTCCTTGAGCCTAATGCTGCCATCACTCCTAAGCTAAGTGACTAACTCCTTCAACATAGCTATTCTCCTTGAGCCTAATGCTGCCATCACTCCTAAGCTAAGTGACTAACTCCTTCAACATAGCTATTCTCCTTGAGCCTAATGCTGCCATCACTCCTAAGCTAAAGTGACTAACTCCTTCAACATAGCTATTCTCCTTAAGCCTGATGCGGCCATCACTCCTAAGTTAAGTGACTAACTCCTTCAACATAGCTATTCTCCTTGAGCCTAATGCTGCCATCACTCCTAAGCTAAGTGACTAACTCCTTCAACATAGCTATTTTCCTTGAGCCTAATGCTGCCATGACCCCTAAGTTAAGTGACTAACTCCTTCAACATAGCTATTCTCCTTGAGCCTAATGCTGCCATCACTCCTAAGCTAAGTGACTAACTCCTTCAACATAGCTATTCCCCTTGAGCCTAATGCTGCCATCACTCCTAAGCTAAGTGACTAACTACTTCAAAATAGCTATTCTCCTTGAGCCTAATGGTGCCATCACTCCTAAGCTAAGTGACTCTCTCCTTCAACATAGCTATTCTCCTTGAGCCTAATTCTGCCATCACTCCTAAGCTAAGTGACTAACTCCTTCAACATAGCTATTCCCTTTGAGCCTAATGCTGCCATCACTCCTAAGCTAAGTGACTAACTCCTTCAACATAGCTATTCTCCTTGAGCCTAATGCTGCCATCACTCCTAAGTTAAGTGACTAGCTCCTTCAAAATAGCTATTCTCCTTGAGCCTAATGCTGCCCTCACTCCTAAGCTAAGTGACTAACTCCTTCAACATAGCTATTCTCCTTGAGCCTAATGCTGCCATCACTCCTAAGTTAAGTGACTAACTCCTTCAACATAGCTATTCTCCTTGAGCCTAATGCAGCCATCACTCCTAAGCTAAGTGACTAACTCCTTCAACATAGCTATTCTCCTTGAGCCTAATGCTGCCATCACTTCTAAGCTAAGTGACTAACTCCTTCAACATAACTATTCCCCTTGAGCCTAATGCTACCATCACTCCTAAGCTAAGTGACTAACTCCTTCAACATAGCTATTCTCCTTGAGCCTAATGCTGCCATCACTCCTAAGTTAAGTGACTAACTCCTTCAACATAGCTATTCTCCTTGAGCCTAATGCTGCCATCACTCCTAAGTTAAGTGACTAACTCCTTCAACATAGCTATTCTCCTTGAGCCTAATGCTGCCATCACTCCTAAGCTAAGTGACTAACTCCTTCAACATAGCCATTCTCCTTGAGCCTAATGCTGCCATCACTCCTAAGTTAAGTGACTAACTCCTTCAACATAGCTATTCTCCTTGAGCCTAATGCTGCCATCACTCCAAGCTAAGTGACTAACTCCTTCAACATAGCTATTCCCCTTGAGCCTAATGCTGCCATCACTCCTAAGCTAAGTGACTAACTCCTTTAACATAGCTGTCGTAGAATGACGCCCGACGATATACCATATATCACTATTCGTTGAGGGAACTTCCTTAATTATCTTTAGAGTGCGTTAATGTCTGGCGGGCTGATATTATGTATCTTCGATATGCTTAAGAAGTGGAACTGAGCTCAAGGATAATAATATTGCTATCATTAATAAAATAGAGTTTTATTAATAATAACTATCAACAAACACAAGACGGAAAATATTGACATAAACAGAGAATGGAAAGGGTCGTGGGGGCTTGGCTAATCCGAGGATTTAGAGGATTTAAAAAGGTAAAACAAATATAGAGTTAAAGAGATGGGATGGTTCGGTAAACCATTTAAAGCACAGGATAGAATTGACAAAAGGGTTAAGTACTCAAAGGTGACGTTTGGCTTACGTAACTTTATGCTAGTGGTGCAGCGAAGGAATTTTCGGTCCGCTGGCGAGTTCCAGCCGAAGGGGGGGGGGATAAAAGGATCCTGACGTGGCGTCTTGGGAATCAGAACCATTTCTCGACGAACGGCTTGAAGATCAATGGCTGTTCTACGTTGTTCTCTTCTGAACAAAGGGGGGGGGGTGAGAACCGTCTCTTGTCTACGGGCTCAAGAACAATGGCTGTTCTAATGTTGTTCTCCTCTAAACAACAAGGGGAAAGGGTGAGAACCGTTTCTTGGCGAAGGGCTCAAAAGAACAATGGCTGTTCTAATGTTGTTCTCCTCTGAACAACAGGGGAATGGGTGAGAACCGTTTCTTGTCAACGGGGCTCGAGTGAACAATGGCTGTTCTAATGCTGTTCTCCTCTGAACAACAAGGGGGAAGGGTGAGAACCGTTTCTTGGCGAAGGGCTCAAAAGAACAATGGCTGTTCTACGTTGTTCTCTTCCTGAACAACGAAGAGGAAGCCTTGGGGACTTGGCGTCACGAAAGGCTCGAACCTTTGGCACTCAAGGGATATTGTCCTCCTTCTGGACAAGTGATGGTAAATCTTGAGGTCGAGGTCCCTTGGCGCACAGAGGAAGAGAGGGTCGTAGTGATGTTTCGCGACGAAAATCTGGATCTCCAATCTGATCTTAGTGGTAAAGTTTCCATATAAATAGCCAGGACATCTCCTTGGCGTGGGGGACAATGGAGTGGGAGCTTCGAGGGAATGCACAGCCGAGCCTGTGAACAATGCCTTATCTGCCCATAATCCTAACTCAATCTGGCGAGGTCGGCGTATGGGGGCGAACGGGGTGATGATAACCTCCTTGTTTAAACATTGACATCCGGTGGCTGCGATAAGGCGCCAAGCTTCGAATCGAAGATGCACGTAGGCAACATCGTGGTTTTAAATAATATGTGATAGAAGTTGAAATTAACGCAGCTTCAACTCGATCTATCACACCCCTCCATTCCGGGGGAAGTTGTCACTTCGAAAAAAGAGAGAAGGGACAACGATAGAGCTCCGTTGTGGGGAACTCGTTTTCTTGTACTAACCGTACCTTCCCTGCACCTAACTAGTATTACCTTAATACATATGATTATTTTGATCTTTAGATTACAGGGGAAAATAACCTTTAATACAACTTAATCAAAGAAAAAAAAGGGCATGGAACAATGAAATGATATAAAATTAGTACATACGGGACAAAATAATTTACACGTAAATTAATGGGTACAAATATATATACATACAAAAAAATTAGACATTGAGCGTTACAAAAGTCAGACATATACCTTAATTAGTTATATTACAAGAGAATCTTAATTTAAGTCGTACAAGACGGTATATACCTACATGGAGATACTAATCCTATGACTACACTTACTCTACGCTATTCGGTAACGCATTCCTACTGAGTGCGTCAGCGACCTGGTTATCGGAACCTTTTATATAATTTATTTTAAACTGATACTCTTGCAAGAGTAAACTCCAGCGCATGATGCGGCCGTTTGAGTGTCTCACATTCCTAATATAGGCTAACGGACGGTGGTCGGTTCCTATTTGAAATTCTTTACCTATCAAGTACATCTTGAATTTGTCTATGACCAAGATAATTGATAGAGCTTCCTTTTCTACGGTGGCATATCTTTTTTCGCGTGGTAATAATTGACGACTAGCATATGCAACTGGATGACTCGTGCCGTCATCCTCGTATTGAAGGAGTACACCTCCAATGCCCTCGTTGGACGCGTCTGTCTTAATCCCAAAGGATTTTTCCGGGTTGGGCAACTTTAAAATGGGGGCAGAAATGAGCTTACTCTTGAGCTGATTAAAATGGGAAATAGCGACATCATTTCAACGTAAACGATCGGGGGAATTCTTTTTTTGAAGGGGGCTGAGGGAGGCCGAAATTGCAGCGAAATTCGGAACAAATCGCTGATAGGGAGAAGCTGATCCTAGGAACGATCTTAATTGCTTCTTTGTAATCGGGAGGGGCATGTCGGCGATTGCCTTAATCTTGTTCTCTTGGGGACCTAACTTGCTTGGTCCTATTTTGAAACCCAAATATTTGATGGTTTCGTGGGCAAAATGGCATTTGCTGGGGCCAATGATGAGGCCATTTTCGCGCAGTCGCTCGAAAAGAGCTAATAGGGTGGTTAAATGGTGACTCAATTTAAATAGTTCTTGTAGCTGACTCTTTTGATGTGGTGTCAGCTGCGCGTCAATATCCAGGTCAGAGGGTTCCAAAGACTCGCCTGGTAGGGAAGGAGGAGGGTAATCGGCATCAGGTTGGGTGCACACTACCTGTATTACATTAAGGGACTCCGCGAGGTAATCTTCTTCAAGCGCCGATGTTTCGTCCAGTTCTACGAGGGTATCTCCATGGGCGCGTTGGGGGTTCTTTTTTTCTTGGGGTCCAGGGACAGTCTTCGTGTACTTGTCTTGGGCCTTATCACCTAAGGGTGTTAGTGATTCACACTCCTCTTGTACCGTCCTAAAGTCCTGGTTAGGGGTCTCCGAGAAATCGGACGGTATCGGGGTTCTGATGGGGACGGGCTCCTGGGCTTCTTTCTTATCTCGGCCTCGAGGAAGGGCGGCCTGAAACACAGGATCGAAACTTACTTGGGGGCTCTGTCCTATAAGTACGGAACAGAATTGTATGGGTGCTATAATGACTTCAGCCCAGCCATCATAATATTGACACTGCAGGTAACATCTAACGACGGGGAATCGGTTCGCCCGCCCATGTGGTCATGTACCACCGCAAATTTTTCGTGGTTAGAGGCCACTGGGAGGAGTTCGTCGGACACGATGAAACACGTACATCCTGTGTCCCTGACGAGAGTTGATACTCGGCAGCCGTCCACGCTGCCCTCCTCATATTTCAAAGTTCCCGATGAACTTTTATCAAAAATCAACTTTACCTGGTGGCCTGACGGAGGGGGAGAAGTTTCTGCTGGGGTCTGTACCACCGGGGAAGCCGGGGTTGTATTAATCTGGTGAACTTGGTGGGCTGGTCCGCTTTTAAGCCTAGAATTTTGGGGGCAATTCCAGCTCATGTGGTTTTCTACACCACAGGTGAAGCATATGATTGGTCGCTTCGGGAAGAGAGATGGAGAAGAAATCTTAACGGGAGGTTTGGAGTCCCGTTGTTGGTTTTGGGGAAAGAAGTTTTGGGGTTTTACGGGGCTCGGAAACTTTGTCAGCTTTCCTGGGAAGGATGGCAATCCTTCCTTCTTTTTTCTCGAAGGATTTCTCTTTCTCGTTCTTCTCGTTGTATTTTTCTTTCTCGTTCTTTTCTTTGGATTTCTCTTTCTCGTTCTTCTCGTTGTATTTCTCTTTCTTCCTTTTTTCTTTGTATTTCTGCTTCAATCCGAGCTAATTCAATCTGATAGTGAAGCTCAGCTTGTCTTATCCGTTCCTCTCTTATGTACTTAATTAGTTCTTTTCCGGAAAGTCCCAAGGATTCTCCTTGCGCTTTACATATTTCGAACTGAGTCATCTTTGCACTTGGGGGCGCACTAGTCAACCAACTAAAATTGCTTGCAACAAGAATTATGCCTCTATAGAATTAGCCTACCTAAATATGGGCACTGACCTATTCGTACTTGATTTCTCAATCTAAATAACCACTGACTAAAATCACAAAAAAACACAAACAAATTATTATAAACGTTCCTTGAGCTACTCCAGCTTCTTAAGTTAAAAAAAGGGGATAGCGATCGTTAAAACAAAAGGGAACTACTATACTCTATTATTATAACGAATAACACTATGCTTTACTCGACTGAGACCAGTGTTTGCAAAGATATAGCGTTAAACCTTACACACCTGATACCAAATTTAAATAGTATATATATATATATATGTCGTAGAATGACTCCCGACGATATACCATATATCACTATTCGTTGAGGGAACTTCCTTAATTATCTCTAGAGTGCGTTAATGTCTGGCGGCCGATATTATGTATCTTCGATATGCTTAAGAAGTGGAACTGAGCTCAAGGATAATAATATTGATATCATTAATAAAATAGTTTTATTAATAATAACTATCAACAAACACAAGACGGAAAATATTGACATAAACAGAGAATGGAAAGGGTCGTGGGGGCTCGGCTAATCCGAGGATTTAGAGGATTTAAAAAGGTAAAACAAATATAGAGTTAAAGAGATGGGATGGTTCGATAAACCATTTAAAGCACAGGATAGAATTGACAGAAGGGTTAAGTACTCAAAGGTGACGTTTGGCTTACGTAACTTTATGCTAGTGGTGCAGCGAAGGAATTTTCGGTCCGCTGGCGAGTTCCAGTCGAAGGGGGGGGGGGACAAAAGGATCCTGACGTGGCGTCTTGGGAATGAGAACCGTTTCTCGACGAACGGCTTGAAGAACAATGGCTGTTCTACGTTGTTCTCTTCTGAACAAAGGGGGGGGTGAGAACCGTCTCTTGTCTACGGGCTCAAGAACAATGGCTGTTCTAATGTTGTTCTCCCCTGAACAACAAGGGGAAAGGGTGAGAACCGTTTCTTGGCGAAGGGCTCAAAAGAACAATGGCTGTTCTAATGTTGTTTTCCTCTGAACAACAGGGGGATGGGTGAGAACCGTTTCTTGTCAACGGGGATCGAGCGAACAATGGCTGTTCTAATGCTGTTCTCCTCTGAACAACAAGGGGGAAGGGTGAGAACCGTTTCTTGGCGAAGAGCTCAAAAGAACAATGGCTGTTCTACGTTGTTCTCTTCCTGAACAACGAGGAGGAAGCCTTGGGGACTTGGCGTCACGAAAGGCTCGAACCTTTGGCACTCAAGGGATATTGTCCTCCTTCTGGACAAGTGATGGTGAATCTCGAGGTCGAGGTCCCTTGGCGCACAAAGGGAGAGAGGGTCGTAGTGATGTTTCGCGACGAAAATCTGGATCTCCAATCTGATCTTAGTGGAAAAGTTTCCATATAAATAGCCAGGACATCTCCTTGGCGTGGGGGACAATGGAGTGGAAGCTTCGAGGGAACGCACAGCCGGGCCGGAGAACAATGCCTTATCTGCCCATAAGCCTAACTCAATCTGGCGAGGTCGGCGTATGGGGACGAACGGGGGGACGATAACCTCCTTGTTTAAACATTGACATCCGGTGGCTGCGATAAGGCACCAAGCTTCGACGCGAAGATGCACGTGGGAGCATCGTGGTTTTAAAATAATATGTGATAGGAGTTGAAATTAACGCAGCTTAACTCGTTCTATCACAATAGCTATTTCCCTTGAGCCTAATGCTGCCATCACTCATAAGCTAAGTGACTAACTCCTTCAACAAAGCTATTCTGTTCAAATCCCGCTCTCTTCCCTCATCCAATTCCACAACACATTCTTGCAGTTCACATACAATACAAGCAGTCCCTACTCCTACATCCAGTAGAAACACTTCAAACTTCACG
Organism: Ceratothoa steindachneri; assembly: GCA_963969495.1. NCBI lineage: Eukaryota > Metazoa > Arthropoda > Malacostraca > Isopoda > Cymothoidae > Ceratothoa > Ceratothoa steindachneri. The sequence goes on from OZ018322.1 coordinate 27,696,514, forward strand.
CTACTTTCACCCCTACGCTCAACTTCATTCATCCACCTTTATCTCAGCTTGTTGCACTCAGCTATTTTTATCTGATTAAAATTTGAAAAAAAAAGAAGAAAAAGTTCTTGGCTTATATTAAAAAAAAAGAATAAATACACTAACGAAAGTCAAAGAGCAGCACACTAATTATCACTTTAAAGAGCTGAAATGAAGACTCATTCACTATTTAAATGAAATTTGGTATCTAGCAAGGCAAGCGTTGATTCTCAAAAATAGAGTACTACAACTACTACTTCTTCTTTTTTTCTTTTTTCTTTTTTTAGGAGGCTATCTGGCGACTGCCCACTTGGGCATGAGTCGCCGCAATCACACAGCCTAGCTCTAGGCCATTTCAAAACAAAAACACGAAAACAAAACAACGATAAAAGGAAAGATGACAACACCTAGGAAGCAAGCTCTGGCGTCGGAGGGGGGGGGGTCTCCCTCCCCCCGGCGCAGGAGCGCGCGACCCACAAAGAAAACAACAATAAAAAATAAAAAAACCTAGCCAAACAAAAGGGAGAAGGCCCTCCCCCCCTAGAGTACTAGACATGAAAATCAAACTGGCTCTTCAAAATTAGAATGAATATCAAATCATACAGAGCTTCTTCAAATGCATCCTTCTAAGAGAAAGTGAGGTAGCGTCAAGAGAGTTGCTGGTTCTCACCTTCAGCATAGTGAACCAGCAAACGCTATCCGTTCTCAAAAGAGAAGTATCCAATTTGGACTTTTTGTCCCCGATTCATGTATTCAGTAGCTGGTACATTTCATTCGTTCTAAACTTCTAAAGCTAAAAAACAATAGGGCTTTCCATAATCCCTCTCTGTTTACTTACCTTTTCCATTTGGAAGGTTATTGGGATGTCTGAACGCATTAAATTGACTGTTGTTTTCTCATTCTTCTCACTGAGAAATAAAATAGCTAAATACTCTTGGTTTTCGTGACATTTTGAACCGAAGTTCAGGGTTTTATTTATCTTTGGAGATGAGGACCAACATTGCCTCAGTTGTGCATGAGTTTAGAAAAGAGGGGAAGCGAACATAACGAGGAATTAGCAATAATTACCAAGGCAAAACCACTGCTATAATCTAAGGAGGAAGAGGTGCACAAGAAGACGGGGTGGGAGGAATGAAGGAAGAAAATGCAATAAGGAGATTATAATGAAACAAAGAGATGGACAAAACTGAAATATAAAACCTCTTCGTCTCTAAATACTGGACCCGAGATGGAGGTATTGGAAGACCCCAGGCATAAATTTGTGACTGGTTCGTAGGGATTCAGCGTCTTAAAGTCAACTACACTAAGCTAAGTAATGGGAAAACACCACCTCATTATTCTGTGTACTTTTCCCACTCCCACAGCTAATATATTTTCCCTCAGAAGCATTCCATTATACAGGATTGTATACAAAGTAATGTTCGGGAAATAAATACATATAATCTTGTAATTGAGGTTTATGGACATTTAATTGTACATCATACAGGATAATTCGTTTTTTCCCTTGGCCGTAATAATTGTGACGGCCTTTGCTCTCCTTGATTCTTGTGTTGTCTAATTTCCCTCTCTCTTGGCTTAAATAAAAACCTTGTGTTTCTTGTCCGAAAGAAAATGAAAGATATATAAACGGAGAAAATAGGGAAAACTATTTTTAACCATTATTTGAAAATGAATAAAAGAGTTGGATTCGAAACTGTGTCATCAAAGACTCATCGCTATTATGACCACGACGCTCATGGACTGAGTTACCATCCGCACACGCAAAAAAGGTTGATTCTAGAAGCCTTTTGAATAAAGAAGTGTAGGTTTTTTATCCAGGAGAGACAAGACGATTGTTTTTTTCTAGTAGGAGGGGGCACAGGCTTTTTTCTTTATAATAGTTGAAAATCACATGAAACGGGATATATAATAGATGTATTTAAAGGTCCAAAGAAATGAAAACTGGCATCACAACCCGGAAAAAATGCCTAAGAAAATATTACGTGAACCATTAAAAGCTTAAGAAAGAAAATGGGAGATATAGAAACGAAGAAAATAGGGAAAACTATTTTTAATCGTTTATATATATATATATATATATATATATATATATATATATATATATATATATATATATATATATATATATATATATATATATACAAGAAAGAGAAATTGGACGCGAATGAGCAATGAGACAAGAAACAGGAGGTTTTTAGAGGTAAAAGAAAGGGACATTAGAACAAGACTAGAATCGAAGAGAGCAGAAGGCGGTACAATGAAGGCAATCCTTTACCGAGAAGACAGAGATAATAACAGGGAAAAAAAGTTTGAAATTCCTGGCCGGGAAAATATATATATATATATATATATATATATATATATATATATATATATATATATATATATATATATATATATATATATATATAATTTCACGGTGAATGTAAGGACACATAGGAGGCTGAGGTACATGTGATTTACATTCCTTACATTCACCGTGCAATTGAAGATTAGAATGGTCAGCAGCAACTCATATAACTATATATATATATATATATATATATATATATATATATATGGAGGGGGGGAAGGGATTTTCGAACAATCTTAAAAGGTCAAATGAGACTAAAATAGAACTTTTTTGCCAAAATGATGCTCGTCACGTTTGGAGGGCAGAAGGAACTGCCTACACACGTGATTTTAAGCACACCATCCCGACCGTGAAACACGGAGGAGGTGGTCTCTTGGTTTTGAGCTGCTTTAATGCACATGGCGCAAGAACACTTCTCATCATCGATGGGGAAATGTAATTAACGTTAAAACAGTGACTAATTAATTACTAATGAAATCACCCCAAATACTTTTAATAAATAGATATTAACTACGCGATTAACATTTGAATAGTGGCTAATTAATTGAGATTATATATAATTCCCCATTTATATCGAAAAAATACAACAGACATTGCAAAATTTATCGCCCTCTTCGCATATATATATATATATATATATATATATATATATATATATATATATATATATATATATATATATATATATATATCACAAATATTCCATCTTTCATAAAATAATAATAATATATTAAATTGTCACTCTCGGAACGGCATTCATTGTATATTGTGACATAACTATTTATAGCAATTGTACACACATAATCAGAATATATTTCTTAAGGAATATGGGAAGAGGGCGAGAAATTGAGAAATTTTGTAATGTTTGTTGCATTTTTTCGTCGATATAAAAGGAGAATTATATATAATTTCAATTAATTAGCCCCTATTTAAATGTTAATCGCATATATATATATATATATATATATATATATATATATATATATATATATATATATATATATATATATATATATACTTGTAATTGATTTGTTCCTTGGGAATCTGATATTGGCCGGACGTTTCGGACCTTCACTAGGACCATCTTCAGCGACTGTGTCGACTAATAAGAAGGGGAAGGAATATTAATAATAACAGTTAAAAGAATGCATTAAATAACGGCTAAAAAAGCGGTTGAAGACAAAAATAATTTAATTGTCAATTATTGAGATTAAAGTAAAAACACAAATAAAAATATATAGAATTAATTTTAACTATCCAATGTAATTTTAAAAAAATAATAGAAAGAAGTGAAGTTATAACATAAATTGACTTGAATAGCAAATATTAAAGGTAACTGGAGTAAACAATAAAATAACCTATTATATTAAATTATAAAAAAACAACAAAAAACCCGAAAACAAATTAGAATGAATTAAACAGAGTGACTAACCTTTATCGTGGGAGTTGATAAATCAACTAACTAAACATATAACCGAACAATATTTCTTTTAACATAGTCATCTGAGTTGTAAATGAATTTAGCTGAATTCCGATTGATAGGTGACTATTTTCAGATAAGTGAACAAAGAAAGCACTATTGCTTTCACCTCTTCTAATATTGTATTTGTGTTGGGTTAAACGAACATTTAATTATTTTCCAGTTTGCCCAAAATATTGCTTAGGGCAAACTACACAATCGACAGAATACCCCCCTTCCCCTATATTCTTGCTATTATTTTGAACCAACATTTTGTACAATAGTGTACAAAATGAAAAGGGGGTAAATTAAGAAGTAAACAATTTAATCTAGTTTAATAAAATGGTTAAAACATTAAAAGGTTAAAAATGTTAGTGCACAAACTGTTCTTTTATATCTTGTAAAATATGAATGAAAAAGTCTGAATTTTTTCCCTTTCACTATCCGCCAACAGATTTCATCTAGGTGTGAAATTAAACGTGTTAGTTGTACTCCACCTTTTTTTCTTCATGCTCTTAATTTTGCTCTCAAGCCATGTTCGCTCAATGCGTTGAGTGTTAGTTTGAGTTGTTGGATCTACGTAACACTGCTGACGATTGACTATACGGGGATTATAGCCTAATTGGGAAAGCCTACTATATGCGGCCCATTCGGCGGAGTGTATGTAGGACCCACTTGCAACTTCCCTGCGAATGATTGGCAACAAAGTAGTGGAATCGCGTTGGTAAACATAGAAACAGCGTCAATCAGTTTTATGGCATAGTCCAAAGACCCAAGGGCCATCAATACGTGGTCAATGATTTCGCTTGTTGATAACAGAGTTTCGATCCAATTCCTCCGGCACTCTGTCACCTTCCAAAATGCGACCTCTAGTATACTTTCTTATAGGGATTCCCATTCGTTTCTCAATTTGCTCCTCTGTTTAATCTTTTTTTTTAATTTCCTTTTCATCTCATTGTATCCATTCAACCACATCCCCCTGTCATTTTCATTTACACTATTAAACATTTACATGTACGCCTCATTTTTACTTTCCACTACACGCTCCGCATTGTCATCCCAGCATTTAGCATTTTGTTTCCTCTTTCCAGTTCTGCCGCACTAATAATAGTATAAAAAATATATTCTATTTTCGACCAAAATATAAATGCTTACCATTAAAATAGCCTTGTGACGTCACAAATTATAGGAAAAAAATGTGGTCGAGCAACTTTTCTTATCAACATTTCTAATTTCGTGGAGATAAGTTGAATGTTTATTCGTGACGTGGAAGGTTAATGACTTAAAGCTATGCACGTGGCATGAAATTTATGATAGAAAATTCTCAATTTAAACCCCATGAACTTGAAAATCTTAAATCCTTGATTATTTGAGGTCCTGTAAGGGGCACGGCGATGTATTTTCCTCTCCGCTGTGCTGACGGAACTCAGCACCCGGTTCGTCTCCAGATTAGCCTCTCCTTCCGCTGTCTGTCTTTTTTGTACCAACTCTGCTCCTCTCCTTCAAACCCCTTTGCCTAGGCTTAAGGACCTGACCAGCTACTTCATGCAGGGTCAGAAAAGAGGATTTGAAACCTATATAAACAATTCCTGTAGGTCACAAGAGAACGGGTCATGAGGGATCCTGGACGTCGAGGCACGATTAATGGGGAGATCGGTTTTGACCCAATAAATCCTTCCTTGCGGTTGACCACATCCCTCCGCCGTTCTCGAGTGCATATGGATGTACTGCTTTGGCAGGCAGCCCAGTAGGCGAGCCACCCTGTAAAGGCAAAGACAGGGTTGTAGTGGTAGGGCATTTCCAAGTAGAAAGGAGTGGGTATCATCTCTTATGGATGTATTCCGCGTGAAGTTAAGTTGTGATTGAATTTCCTTCTCCGAGCTGTTGCATGGGCCTCTAAAATTCCCACAGCATGCAACAGCCTCTATCCACTCTAACCCGGTCCAACAGAAGACGCGGCCCCACTTAATTACGGTAGCGTTGACCGAATCTACAGCACAGGCCCCAGGATCAAAGGGGTTCTCCCTTAATCCCTCAAGCAGTCAAGGGGGAGCAGAGTTCATCTGTTTCCTTATTAACACCATTATTTGGGGTGTGTTTTCATAGGCAAGTTCGTCTTTCCAGATTTTCCCTCTGCCATAACTCAGTCTAGAACCCATATTTTTATTGTTCTTTTATATCCTTTTCTGTCATTTGTACCTACTTTGTAATACTTTCCCATGGGTTTATTACATAGACATAGGTTTGTATAAATTAATAAATTGCTTAATTAATTATTCCCATTTGTAAGAAGAGTATATGAATTAAGATCACGCGTCTCCAAACTAATGACCGCGGCACACAAACTCAGCCACATTTTATCCCGGCCACAACATGAAATTCTCAGATTTCTGTTTTCTTCTGAATATAATTCTGATGATACCCCGAAAATATAAATAAACCTTACTAATTTATAATTTGAGGAGGCGGGGGGGGGACGGGGGCTCGCGAAAATATGTAAAATTACAATGTAGCCTTCAGACTGAAAAGGTCGGAGGCCCCAGTTTTAGGCTATTTACAAGGTGTCCGAAAGTTTTGTCATCCCCTGTAAATATTGTTTAAATTTTCCATTCCAAATAGTGTTTTAATTTTATATTTCAAATGACCGAAAGTCTTGTCACCCTCTGTTAATATTGTTTTAATTTTGTGCCAGGAAAATGATGGCGATCATTGTAGAAGAATAAGGTCGAAGGGTGAACACGTGCCCTTCTGTACCCACGTGGTCCCGAGATCACCGCATGGAGCTTTGAAAGCATGGCTGAACCATGGCGAGGGTGCAGACTACGCTGTTTATTACACCCCAGCTGTATTTGCTTAGGGACCGATTTCATCGTCTCCCATGCCCGCCTTTCAGCCAACATTCCTGCCTTTCCGTCATAGATCGAAGTTCGTCGAACATTCTACGCCAAGTTATATCAATCCAGCCCCCTGAAGGAGTCACCGACTTTTACCCCAAATCGCACGTGAGTGTGGAGGGGCAACCAAGTTATCTAAAGCCACCTCGCCGAGCGTCTATATAATACTTCGACTCGGTTTAGTAAGGAGCACTAATAGACTTCCCGCTTAACCCCGCGTACGAGCTGAAGAACGCTCGCACCCCGTGATCGGAGACAACGACGATTTTGATTTGAGGACGAAGGCTAAATCGACATCCGTGAACTCTGCCATAGTCAATCGGCGATTATCTGACGAGGAGTCCCATCTCCGAAGGCCACCTACGTGTGCTCCCTCATCTGAAGCGTGAGGTAACCCGACCTCCCCCATCGCAGTCATCGTATCCCGACTGACTCTTCCTTGCAACGAGCACGTAAGAAATTGTAACCGTTGCAACCTGTAGATTGTTCTACAGTCTGGCTTACCCAATAGATCCATTCTTTGTGTGTGCGCCAGGTTTAAAATCCCCTTTTAATCACCGACTTAAACCCGACCACTTTAATCCCCTAATTAACCCGCCTGTGTCTCACGTATACATTTAACTTCGTATGTGCGACCATTCCATTTAAACCCAATATTTGTGTATATTTAAATATTATTTTTGTTGCTAGTAAAGATATATTTTGTCATTGTCTTTCTTTTGCAACCCCAACGTGTACCTCAATGGCCAACCTGCACTCTGAAATATTTGTTTTAAAAGGACCCCGCAAATTTTAAAATAAACCATCTCCACTGAAGTCATAACAATTTCCCCATTCACTAAAGATCTTCAGCCAACTTCGGCCCAAAGCCTGCAAAGTACCTACGTGTATATATATATATATATATATATATATATATATATATATATATATATATATATATATATATATATATTACTGCAAGAAAAAATTATTCCGTTTTCTCTTTCAATGTGGTTTAATGGATTCATATATATATATATATATATATATATATATATATATATATATATATATATAGAGAGAGAGAGAGAGAGAGAGAGAGAGAGAGTGTCTGGCCATTCCACAATTCTCATAAAGACCTTCTCGATATGTGACATTTTCAATGAAGCTGAATTCATTAAAACAAATAAATGTGCTTGATATTATTATGTTGTTCTTCTAGTGTTCTTATTATTTATTATTTTTCGGTATAGGGTGACGAGACTTTCGGACCACCCTGTACATGTGCCAACCTTCACTTCCCTTTCATTCTTTGTCACAAGGCTTAAAATGCCCTCAAGAGTTTTGTCCTTTCGTCTCCCGAAAGAAGAAAGCTACAAAACTGGTGTAGAAAAACTATAATCCAATTAAAGTATTTCTACTTGGTTGAAAATCTCTTCCCATTATCGTCCAACAGAATCGCTTCAAAAACTGAAATGACTTAGATAATCTGAGTCCCATTTTGGTTTAGTGCTTTTATATAAAAAAATAACCTTCCCCCCTCCTCTTAATGCTTCCCACGGCCCAATGATTGCCTAAGGTTGCGTGATGTTGTTAATAATGATCTTTCGTCTCTTTCTCAGCTGAATAAATAGCTCCCCTTCGTTTAAGTTCATTTGCAATCTATCTATGCATAGATCAATAAGTTAAATTAGGATTGCGGTTGACTGATCTGATGCCGGCGAACTAAGCTGCGACGCATACGAGAAGAAGTTGAGGAGGAACGCTAAACGAAAGGGGGGCGTCAAATGAACACTAAACAAAATGTTTATTTATTAAGGGGAGCGTAAAATAAACAATAAACAAAATGGTGCGGTTAAGGTAATGGAATAATTAGACAACTGCTCTGCTTCAGGTCCAGCAGGTGATCCTATCCTCCTTGAACTGGAAGACAACACTTAGGTATGACCCATCCATCAGCCCAAAAAAGCTGATTTCAAAGCTTTTTGGGGGGCTGATGGATGGGTCATACCTAAGTGTTGTCTTCCAGTTCAAGGAGGATAGGATCACCTGCTGGACCTGAAGCAGAGCAGTTGTCTAATTATGCCATTACCTTAACCACACCAATTTGTCTTGGATATTTTTCCAATAAACAAAATGTTTATTTGTAAAAGGGAGTATAAAATAAAGAATAAGAACATTTTGGTTTGTTAAGAGGAGCATAAAATGAACATAACGTTTGTTATGGTATGAGTTTTACGACCGATTTTGCACTTTGAGATCTGTGTGTGAGTAACTGGATTTGACGAGGGGGTCCGAACTACTGGCGCATACAATGCATGCAAAATTATATCAAAATTGGTCGTTCAAATCTGTCTTTTTAAGACAGATTTGAACGACCAATACTTTCCCTCGAAAAAATTAGGAAAAGTGATACCAAGAACTTGCCCTTTACTTAGCACTGCCTCAGTCAATGAAGCCTTGTTAAGTAGACCTTAGACATATATATAATACAACCCTAAAAATGTATAGTATTCGTAGATATGTTCATAATACCATCAAATTGTGAACTCTTCTAATATTGTAGCCTTATATTTCTAGATGAGTACAACTATACACCAGGTGTATGTCTACTTTTCATACACATGTTATATGTCAACTATTAAATTTGTATTAGTATTCTAGAAGTCGTAACCTGCACCATTCTTCCCTCGCTTATGGACGAGATGCTCTCTTCATAGTCTTTCTAGATAAACGCACCAATGTAGTAACCGTTTCTAGACATGACTAACCAACTATTATAGTTGTATATTGTTCTGCATATTATTTTAAATTTATTATATTTCTAGATGAGCGTAACCATATGTTAACTTTCCCTAGAAATGACACTCAAATTTTTCTCTATTCTAATCGTGATCTTATCTTTCTAGATGAGTTCATCTCTATGCCAACTGATACGCAGCGTAGCGGTCGAATCTTAGCCACCGTTTTTGACTAGCCAAATCGCTAGTCCGTTTTTTTCATCGCATTTTTCATTTGTTCAACACCTCTCTCACACATTTGTCATAGCTTCAGACTCTCACTCGACTATACTCGGATCATCTTGCCAAATTTCGTATGACCACCTATCTGTGATCGTTTTCATCTAAACATTTTAATCACTGGCACTTTTGATATAAAGTTATTAAATTTTCATCTCTCTATTTTTTTGAGAAAATACATCTATATATATTTTGGATTCAAAAACTATATTTTCCTAAACACTAAAAGATATTTTGATTAAATTCAAGTTGATCATAAGGGTTTTTTGGGGGGAAAGGGATCTTGCATAATTATCAGGGTATCATCCTGATTGCTATCTAAAATTTTGAATATACAAATACTTTTTCATTTAATATCATTTTCATTATCACAAGACTACATAGAAGACTTCTCTGGGCACCGGTAAGTGTACTTAAGGTTTCGTTAACATTTTGACATCTGGCTTTCCCCAAGAAATGTGTTGTTGTCTCCCAAATTGTTTCGTTTCAACATTGGTATTATTTGTAAATATCAATTGCACTCACTACTTGGGATGAACGTAACATATATTGAAAATAAACATTCTAACCCCATTCTAGTCAAGGGCAAGTTTGTCTGAGCAATTTATTTAAGCGATTCAAAGATTTATGTATATTATGGCACGTTAAAAACCGTGGATTTATAGAGTTTCGGTACTTTCTGAGTGACATCTCCCATACTCATGGTTGTTGCTTTGGCTGTTGACTATTTATATCAAATTTAATTTAGAAACAAAGAATGCTTTGTCTAAGTTGCATATATAAGTATTTTTTATATCGGTATGTTCGTCCCGTAGATTTATTCAAACTATTTACCGGGTGATTGGTTATGTTGATCATGTGACAAGCTTGAGCTTTCATATTATCAACATTTTCACATAAGAGTAAATTTCTATAATAATGCTGATTTCTGTTTGTGATCTCAATACCGTTATCTCGTCTTTACACACTAGATTTTTAGCTTTATCAATAGTTTATTTAGAGAAAAAAAGCCACAAATCAGTTCGGATAATCGACAGGTGCTTATTACGGATACTCTATTTACCTACCTAAACACTTGAATTGTGGTATTAGCAGAGATTTGTACGACCGATATCGGTTATAATGGCGAGATATGCCTCATTTTGATGAATGGAGGTGTTCCATATGGTAATGAATTTGACTGCACTGGGCAAGAATCTTCTGGGTACATTCCCTCTTCTATTCGACCCCTTTCCACTCTATGGCACTCAGACATAACTACACATACAGAGTTGGTGGTGCAAATGATGATGAGGATATATGCAATGGTAGTGATTGCTGCTTTGACTAAAAGTATATGATGGCACTTGCGGAGTGGGAAAGTTAAGCTTGTATTATTATTAAATTTGACTATGAAGTTTTATTAGCATTTTTAATGAATTATGACACGTAATTTTAAAATTACATAATTATTTAATATACAGGGAGATCCAAAAGTCACCTTGCACATTTTGTCTTTATGGCGGTTTTAGAAATAAAATAAAAATGACCCAAGCCTGTATTTATGCTAACAGGGTTCACTTTCAACATTGTTTATAAACTTTATAAAAATATAATAAAATATAATAAAAATATAATATATAAAATATAAAAAGATATGAAAAATATAAGTGCACAGTGACTTTTTGATCACCCTGTAGTATGATAATTTAAAAAAAGATAATATGAACGATTCAAACACATTATAAAATGGGTTAAAATAGATAGTTTTAGCTTTCTATTTATAGGGTGGTGGGCGATAATGGTCATGTAGTGGTTAGCGAACGTGGTTCGGTCGGAAAATAAGTTAATAGGTCGCTAGCGAGGCCGTTTGTTGTGACGTCATTTGTGTAAACTCTCACGATAAGAGGTCCAGACAAGTGACATCATTTGTGTAACCTCGCACGGTTAAGAGGTCCAGACAAGTGACATCATTTGTGTAACCTCTCACGGTTAAGAGGTCCAGACAAGTGACATCATTTGTGTAACCTCTCACGGTTAAGAGTTCCAAACAAGTGACGTCATTTGTGTAACCTCTCACGGTTAAGAGGTCCAAACAAGTGACGTCATTTGTGTAACCTCTCACGGTTAAGAGGTCCAGACAAGTGACGTCATTTGTGTAACCTCTCACGGTTAAGAGGTCCAGACAAGTGACATCATTTGTGTAACCTCTCACGGTTAAGAGGTCCAGACAAGTGACATCATTTGTGTAACCTCTCACGGTTAAGAGTTCCAAACAAGTGACGTCATTTGTGTAACCTCTCACGGTTAAGAGGTCCAGACAAGTGACGTCATTTGTGTAACCTCTCACGGTTAAGAGGTCCAGACAAGTGACGTCATTTGTGTAAACTCTCACGGTTAAGAGGTCCAGACAAGTGACGTCATTTGTGTAACCTCTCACGGTTAAGAGGTCCAGACAAGTGACGTCATTTGTGTAACCTCTCACGGTTAAGAGGTCCAGACAAGTGACGTCATTTGTGTAACCTCTCACGGTTAAGAGATCCAGACAAGTGACATCATTTGTGTAACCTCTCACGGTTAAGAGGTCCAGACAAGTGACGTCATTTGTGTAACCTCTCACGGTTAAGAGATCCAGACAAGTGACATCATTTGTGTAACCTCTCACGGTTAAGAGGTCCAGACAAGTGACATCATTTGTGTAACCTCTCACGGTTAAGAGTTCCAAACAAGTGACGTCATTTGTGTAACCTCTCACGGTTAAGAGGTCCAAACAAGTGACGTCATTTGTGTAACCTCTCACGGTTAAGAGGTCCAGACAAGTGACGTCATTTGTGTAAACTCTCACGATAAGAGGTCCAGACAAGTGACGTCATTTGTGTAACCTCTCACGGTTAAGAGGTCCAGACAAGTGACATCATTTGTGTAACCTCTCACGGTTAAGAGTTTCAAACAAGTGACGTCATTTGTGTAACCTCTCACGGTTAAGAGGTCCAGACAAGTGACGTCATTTGTGTAAACTCTCACGGTTAAGAGGTCCAGACAAGTGACGTCATTTGTGTAACCTCTCACGGTTAAGGGGTCCAGACAAGTGACATCATTTGTGTAACCTCTCACGGTTAAGAGGTCCAGACAAGTGACGTCATTTGTGTAACCTCTCACGGTTAAGAGATCCAGACAAGTGACATCATTTGTGTAACCTCTCACGGTTAAGAGGTCCAGACAAGTGACATCATTTGTGTAACCTCTCACGGTTAAGAGTTCCAAACAAGTGACGTCATTTGTGTAACCTCTCACGGTTAAGAGGTCCAGACAAGTGACGTCATTTGTGTAACCTCTCACGGTTAAGAGGTCCAGACAAATGACGTCATTTGTGTAACCTCTCACGGTTAAGAGGTCCAGACAAGTGACGTCATTTGTGTAACCTCTCACGGTTAAGAGGTCCAGACAAGTGACGTCATTTGTGTAACCTCTCACGGTTAAGAGGTCCAGACAAGTGACGTCATTTGTGTAACCTCTCACGGTTAAGAGGTTCAGACAAATAATAAGAGAATAAAAAGGTTGACCGACGACGAGTGAAGATGTTATTGCTCTTGTAAAAGCGACAGGGACATTCGCGTTTATTGTAGAAGGGCGAAGAACCACGACGGGTGTAGATTGTATTCCCGCCAAAGCAGTGGGGCGTCAACCCCTTCTGGACCACATGATATGTTCTCTTGAATCTTCTGTAGCGGAGAGTAAGTGGAGTAATAGAAGCCGAGTCGACCTTTTACCGCACCACCGTACTTTTTCGTCGTACTCTATAGGTCTACTGGTAGTTGGCATTTGGCTCTGTATGCCGAGAAGAACAATATTGTCCATCTCAATGACTTCATTTGGAGCCAGATGAGCAAGTCGTGCTTTATCCTTTACATAAGGAACATTTACAAATAGTAATTTAAAGGGACATTTGGGGGAAGGGTTAATATTGGAGTTAACTGCTTATCTCTCTTTGAGTTTGTCTAAGTAGCACCCTTCTTTCGTGCTATGGCCACGAGCTCGGTCTGTCTGCAATACGATTGTCTCATTATCAGGCAGCTTTTGCTTGTGCATATCTGCTTGCTTTGGCATGCCTGTCACGCCTAATTCAGGGTTTTGATACTTATAATTCTTTTACATCTGCTAAATATATTACATGAACTCTTCTTACTTCACCTTTTTTTTTTCTTTATGAGCCTCTTTCTCAATGCTTTTTGACCATATTTCTTTGATTTTCATTTTTTAAGTGAAAATACCATAGGAAAATAACGCATCGATACCAAACGCGCTGCAATTTTGTAGAGCCTTTGGAATTTCGAGTTCTCTACTCCGAAAATCGCTACACAAAGCAGAATACTCCAAATTCTTGCATTTTTGCCTATTTGAAAGCCTCTTAAACATGAAATTAGCACTTATTAGTTGAAAAGTAACATCTTTACCTTATCTATTTTCCCTTGGCTAAGGTTCATTTTCGTATACCATCAGGTTCATTTTCGTATACCATCAGGTTCATTTTCGTATACCATCAGGTTCATTTTCGTATACCATCAGGTTCATTTTCGTATACCATCAGGTTCATTTTCGTATACCATCAGGTTCATTTTCGTATACCATCAGGTTCATTTTCGTATACCATCAGGTTCATTTTCGTATACCATCAGGTTCATTTTCGTATACCATCAGGTTCATTTTCGTATACCATCAGGTTCATTTTCGTAATGCTTTCATATTCATTTTAAATTGTTATCAGGTTTATTTTCGTATGATATCCTGTTCTTTTTCATCAGCCATAATGTTCATTTCGTATGCCATCAGGTTCATTCTCTGTACCGTCAGGTTCATTTTTGTTTTCCCATTGGATTCATTTTCCTGTTCTATCTACTTCATTTTCCTGTGCTACCAGATTAATTTTAATGCGCTATCATGTTGGTGTGCCATGAGGTCACTTTCGTAATCATCAGATTAATTTTATCGTGAATTCTGGTTATTTTTGTATGCCATCAAGTTAATTTTCCTGTTTCATTCCGTATGCCATCGGGTTCATTTTCTTGTACCATCAAGTTCACTTTCCTGTTTCATCAAGTTCACTTTCCTGTTTCATGAGGTTCATTTTCATGTGTCATTAGGCTCATTTTCGTATTCAACCTGGTCCATTTTCCTCTTCCATCAGATTCATGTTCCTGTGACATTAGTTTCATTTCCCTGTGCCATCTAAGGTAACTTTCATATTCCATCAAGTTCATTTTCCTGTGAAAATGCCATCAGGTTCATTTTTCGTTAACTTTTTGTACCATTAAGTTCACTTTGCTTTTCCACGAGTTTAATTTTCCTGTGCCATCAGGTTCATATAATGTGCCATTAAGTTCATTTTCATGTGCCTGTGACATTAGTTTCATTTTCCTGTGCCATCTAAGGTAACTTTCATGTTCCATCAAGTTCATTTTCCTGTGATATTAGGTTTATTTTCAAATGCCCTCAGATTCATTTTCCCGTTCCATTACATTAATTTTTTTGTGCCATTAAGTTCACTTTCCTTTTCCATCAGGTTCATTTTCCTGTGCCATCAGGTTCATATAATGTGCCATTAAGTTCATTTTCATGTGCCTGTGACATTAGTTTCATTTCCCTGTGCCATCTAAGGTAACTTTCATGTTCCATCAAGTTCATTTTCCTGTGATATTAGGTTTATTTTCAAATGCCCTCAGATTCATTTTCCCGTTCCATTACATTAATTTTTTTGTGCCATTAAGTTCACTTTCCTTTTCCATCAGGTTCATTTTCCTGTGTCATCAGGTTCATATAATGTGCCATTAAGTTCATTTTTATGTGCCATTAGGTTAGTTTTCCTGTCACATCATGATCAATACCTGTGGTATTATTTTCATTTCCATGTACCATCAGATTATTTTTTCATTTTCCATTAGTTTCATTTTTTCCTCAGGTTCATTTTCCTTTGCCAATAGTTTCATTTTCCTGTTCCAGCAGGTTAAATGTTCTGTTCCATCATCCTTGTCCAACTTCGAATATGTTGAGTCTGGCTGGCGCTGGTAGCTGGTGCCTATGTTGGTATCGATGAGGCCAGTGTGTCTCGGATAGTGGCTGCATCGGAGCCTCGTTATGAGCTCCCATTTCTTCTCGTTCAATGGCATTTAGGAGATGGCTGTGGAGCAGAGTGGATGACTCGGTGTGTAAGGTGTGTGGATCGTTGTGTGCGTGTGATGGGAGTTCAATTTCGGATGGGGTGGAGAATCAAGGAATAATGGATTATTATTTACCCTGTTAAATACAATAACCCCCGTCATTAATGAGTCACCAATCCGGTAAACCCCGTCGTTAATCAACCACCACTCCGATAAAACCCCTCCTTAACGTGATCCTTGTAAAACTCGTGGTTAGTCAACCGCCAGCCAGGTAAATTCCGTCGTTAATCAACCACAACCACGGTAAGCCCAGTCGTTAATCAGCTTCCATCCCGCTAAACCCCTTCGTAATTAACTTCCAGTCCGGTAAACTCGGTCTCTACTTAACCAATAGTTCGGTAAATCCCGTCGTTAATCAACCTCTCCAATATAGCAAATCCCGTCGTTAATTAACAGTCAGCATGGTAAATATTGTCGTTAATCGATAGCCAGCATGGTAAATCCCGTCGTTAATTAACAAGTAGCATGGTAAATCTCGTCGTTAACCATTAGCCAGCATGGTTAATCCCGTCGTTATTCAACAGCCAGCATGGTAAATCTCGTCGTTGATTAACACCCATCATGGTAAATCCCATCGTTGATTAACACACAGCATGGTAAATCCCGTCGTTACTCAACAGCCAGAATGGTAAATCTCATCGTTAATCAACAGCAGCATGGTAAATCTCATCATTAATCAACAGCCAGGATGGCAAATCACGTCATAAATCAACAGCCAGCATGGTAAATCCAGTCGTTAATAAACAACCAGCATAGTGAAATCCGTAGTTAATCAATATTCACTATGGTAAACCCTGTCATTAATCACCCGTTAGCCTGACGAATCCTGTCGTTAAACAACCACCAGTCCGATAAACCAGGTCGTTAATTATCGACGGTAAACCCCGACGTTAATCAACCACCAACCGCTAATCAACCGTTAACCCGGTAACGAAATGTCGCGAATCCTAAGATTTAAAAGAATCCCGCGTGCATTTTTTTCTTGAATGGATATTTCCATGGCAACAAGTCCGGGTCACGAAGGGTCACGCCATGAAGTGAAACGAATATGAAAAGGTCATTTTAGTGGATTCCACTGTGAGAAAGGGCTATATGCTAATGATGGCATCATTATGAATGGAAAGAGAAAGCACATTTTCACTTCTCATTACTCTACCTCTTTACGAGCCTCTTCGCAACAACCTCTACAGATGCCCTCGTGGACTTAAGATTGTTAACTAAAATCATAATCGTACCATGGGATTATTCTTATTTTTCTTTGTTTATTTATATATTTACTCCTTTCTTCACCCTCGATAAACAAGTTGATGATTTTTTTTTATCGGTTTAACTCTTTCTTCCTTGGTTGGGACTAATTATTGTTAAAGAATGGAGGAAATAAAGCGGGGAAAAAAAATGCTCCAGTAAACATATTAACCTTCGGTGTTGGGGCAGCTGGAGCACGTTGGGTCTTCAGGAACTAGTTCGTAGAAAGACTCATAGGTACTCAAAAGCCCGAACCGATGGCCTGGGTCTCAAAACCTGGCAAAACCTTTCCATGGTCTTGATTTTGAACGGGGTTTCTACTTCTCTGAGACGCAGCCTTTTAATGGGTTATTTTTTTGTTGTTTTTAGCGTATCCGTGAGGTTAAATAAAATACGTTTTTTAACGCATTTCAAGCTACTAAAATAAATCTTTTGACACATTTAAAGCTGCTAAAATACTTCTTTTAACACATTTCAAGCAAAGACCGCAACGAAGCTGAAATGTCATTGTCAATTTATCTTAAAAACCTCACCCTTTGAACGCTCTGCCAGGCATTGTCAAATCTTACATATTCACTTCTTATCTTCTTTTAGTTTCTCATTTCAAAGAGAGAGAGAGAGAGAAAGAAAGAAAGAGTGGACGCACACGTGTATATATACACAACACGGGGTCGAAGATGAAGGTCAAAGCCTTGAAATGTTTACGGTGATGTGGAGGTCTTTTTGCTTCGGGGTTTTGTTTTGTGAGGGGATAAAATGACGGTAAGATTAGAAACTCTGGTTATGCTTCTCTGGCACTTGCACCACTCCACCCCAAGAGTCGGGATCAGGGTGAACCCACTTTCCTTCCTTCTCCCCCAATAGGGGAGACTCTGTCCGGTACCATCGTAACCTACGAAAATAGAGAATTTCTTTCTTTTAAAAGAATTCGCTTTCATCAGTCTAGCGTAACGAATCATCGCATGGCGTGGGATCACGAGTAATAAATTGTCCTAATACTCAAATGAGCTTTGTCCTATCACAAACGCATTACATAAGGTGGTGTAAGGGTCGAAAAAGAGTCTATTTTTATTACAAGACTGTTTATGCGGTGACATATGTAGATACAATGATAATCAAGACCTTTTACGTAACCTTTTAGCGAATGCTGCAATGTCCCTTAAAAAAAAAAAAATAAGAGCAGGAAAAGATATTTCAAGATTTATTTTCTAATGTATTTTGATATTATTTTATATCAATAAATTATTTGTTTGTTTTGTGATCTGAATAATTTCATAACCACTCTGACATTTGGCGCCTTCATTTAGCGGACATTAGAACTATATACATATAGGTTAATAGACCTATTTTATTTGCTGCATGTTTTGGTTTTGGGGTTTTTTTTGGTGCAAGATAACATTCGATAGCTCTCTTGACTATCGGCTTTATCAAATAACATATTTTCCGTTCTTTATTGATATTCATCAAGTATTTTCCTTCATTTAATTCAAAACTAACGAAATAGTACAGTGGAGTCCTAAAGTCAATGGACAGAGACAAGTGCAGGGTGATACTAAAGTCCTTCTTAAACCGAGTCAAAAGTCCTTAGACCGAGGGAAGTTAGTTAGACCCTTTACTTAAATTGTTTCTAAGGACTTACCTTGGGGGGAGTGTATGTAATTATTCCTTAGCTTGTCTTAATTAAGTTACCCCGAGATATTTCCTTTTATTGTATTCGCATAGGGTATTTATTTACCAACATGACATTTCTCTCAACTGCTTACTCAGTTATGTACCTCCTTTACTCGGTTTTCCTCTTTGATCGGAGTGAGTTCACATTTGGTGCTCCTCTACCGAACACAAGTTGGTTCAGAGTTGCTCATGGTTGAAATTAATAAGATATCACTAACACACGAATAAACCCATCACGTTCGCTACATGCAACGCTTTGATCCCACAGCAAACAAGAACATAACGTAAACTTTATATTCTGCTAAACCACCCGAATAGAGAGTAAAACTTCACAACGATACGATTAAAATAAAAATCATAAACAAAAGACTAAAATTAAATAAAAGAATAAAATATAAAAGCCAAGCAAATAGTATAAATGCTCAAATGAGCACCTGGAGGCAAAGGCTCGAATGCTTAAAAGAAAAGCAAGCAAAATGAAACAAAGTAAATAAACTGAAATGCAAAATGAAAGCGTTAAACAAGGCAATCTAGCACATGAAATCACTTCATGCTCATGTCTTAGTCGTCCTCACACCGATTACATGGCAGGAATACGGGCAGCTCTCCGGGCTGCTTGGCAAAGAAGATGGGAGACGTTCGAAGGGAACTTCAAGTATCGTGCCATTGGGCCAAGTCTATTCCCATGAACCTAACCGCCAGTGACTAGACGGCTTCAGGTCGCTTTTTAGCGTATTTGAATTAGGCACACTCGTGGGACACACGCTCTCCGTCTAGTGACCGGTGCCTTCCGCACGCACCCATTGAGAGCCCACTCATCGATGCCGGGAAGATGTCACTCGTTCTGTGTCGTACACAGAGCAATATTCGATTGTACATACAGGCTCTTTGTCTCCCACAGTCGCGAACGGCTCGCACTGTATCTGCACCCGATTTCGACGGAAACTAAACCGCCGAGAAACGCCAGTCCTACCCTAACCCATTTGGATTTGGGGCTAATAAACTCCTTCCAGAGCTCGGTATAGCTCGCGCGGCGGTGGCCCCATCTGGCTCTGTCCGGGACGCCACCCTAGAGGGTACCACCTTCAACTATTTGTCACCACGCCTTTGCTCTCAAGGCTTCTACAGCGCAGGGAGTATTGCGTTCGGCCTTTTGGGATCATACTTCGTATCACACTGGATCCAGGCCAGTGTACACGGATGGCTCTAACTCCTAGAATGGGGTAGGCTTCCAAGCAGTATCGCCGATCCCTTTTGTTTGAAGTCAGCGGGGATTTACCAGGCGTTGCGTCTGTCTTCACGGCCGAGCTAGTTGCAATGCATTATTCGGTACGAGAGATAACGAGTCCTGCCAGGGTCGGAGACCATATTGTAATCTTTTGAAACTCACAAAGCGCCATGCGTGCTGTCGTGGCATTGGAATTTCCACACCACTGGTTCATGTTATTCGTGAAGACACGTTTGCCGCAATTCGTCACATTATCTCCTGCTTGGTTCTTGGAGATGTGGCTATTGCGGGGAATGAGGGCGCCAAAGAGTACGCGAGGACTAAGCGACGATACCGACTACATGGCAGGAATCATCTACCCCTACACTTTTCGTCATGTTTGATTGCGACAGGCTTAATATATCGGTGCGAGTTGTTATGTACCGCTACTGTGTAAGGAAAATCGTGCCGCTCTTGCGGAGATGTTGCCATTGGCACCGATTGACCTGCAGGCAGAGAAGGAGCAACCCAAGATATGCGTAATCTGTTTCGAGGCTCTGCGTGTAGAGACTGTCTCTTGCACAGCCAAGTGTGTAAACTATTTAATCCCGTTTGGCTCAACAAACTATGCCTCATTCTACATAAGAGAGGTCGGAAGAACCTTAACAGAACGAATTTATGAACATAAAGGGGATGTCAGACGAGGCAGTACCACATCCAGTATTTTTAATCATATTAGCAATTTCAACCACCAAATTGACTATTCAAAGGCCTAAATCATATATAATTATAAAGATTTCCGTAAAAGAAAAATAGTAGAATCTATATTAATAGGAGAATTTCCCAATTTTAATTTGTCAGATGGGCAATTGAAATGCAGCCCCCGTTCCCGTAACCTCATCGTAAACAGCATAGTCAACGATCTTAGGCTCACACCCCCTGATAAATGACCCTTTTCCCCCGTTTTATGTTTCTTTGTGTTTTTCTTCTGATCTGTACACTATTTATAGACTTTTGTAACAATCGCATTTTCAGTATACGACTGAAGAGGGTATGATAAACTACATACCGAAACTAGTCTCGTAAATTAAACTGTTGGATCCTATACAGTGGTTTCACTATCATATATAAATATATATATGTATATATATATATATATATATATATATATATATATATATATATATATATATATATATGAGGAGATAAAATAATGGATATGTGATATTTCGAACCGTATAATTTCGTCAACGTTTGGACAAATAAGAATCTCAATGGTACATAAATCTTATTATAAGCACTGCAGACATTCTGTACTTGATATAATTAAAGACGTTTCTCTTTTTACGGATTTGTTCACCAGTATATGTCAAAATGCTTTACCCTTTTCTCTTTCCAAAATGGCAAGTAGTTTGAGGGTGAATAACCGTGGCTTCGGTGATAAAAACTGAACGAGTTGTTTAACGTTTCGAGAGTCACTGTGTCTAGTCATACTGGCATACCAAAACCAAGGAAAACTACCGGGTATTGCAAAAGCCCTGTTACACTTACGACAATTTCAACAAAGGATACACTGATTGTTTTGATGCAGTTAGATAAGTTTTTATTGTTTTAACATAAATATGTGTTTAAATTGTGATATTAATCCAATTCGGTTGCCTTCGGCGGTAAGCGCGCGCTTCAGGCATGAACTGAAACCCGCGCATACGTTACGGACAAAGTCCTTCCTTATGCTGGCCCACACGCCATTGACGGATGACTTCACCTCGTTTACGCTGGTGTTGCGGACCTTGTTGGCCTTGCCCTCAACATGTGCCCACAAGTTGTAGCCGAGGGGGATTGAGGTCGAGCGACTGTGACGGCCAGAAGTCCTTAGACCCCAACCACTCTTGCACGCTCTTGGCCGTATAGGCCGGGACATCCTCCTGCTGAAAAACATAGTCTGTCTTCTCCATGATCTTTCTTATCCAGGGCAGGACTTTCGTGGCCAAAATTGTCCCCGTAATCGGCCTCGGCAAGCCTGTAAACCGCCGCTAATTACACCGGCGGCATCTTCTCATCATTCGAAGCCACGACGCCGAGGATCATCACGGAGGCCTGATACTAGGTTATATACACTTAGCGAATATCGGAGACGTTCTGGTAAAAGTTTGCACGCGGTCGTTCGGCTTGTTGATATCGGGATCGTCCATGAAGATTTATTATTATAAAAAAATGAGAATTCGATCTCCATGACTATTCAAGCTGTTGAGAAGGCGATGATAGCGCTCCCGACATTGTTCTCGCATACGGTCTGTGAGCAGAAGCCTTTTTGCGCACCTCAAGCTCCTTCACCATCCTCCTTGACGGCCCTGGCCACCGTAGCCACCAAATATGTCCCTCTTCTTCGCGAATGCAGCCATTTTGAGCTTTAGAGCGCTTTTGAAAGTGCGACTGTTCCCATTGACTTACCCACAATGGCGCGATGGCTTCAGGTCGTTAATATTGGTCTTCGAATTAAACATACTTGCGGGACGCCCCGCCATCTGATGGAGCGCTCCCCTTTACCTTACTGCGATGACAGCATTGCACCAGGACTGTTTGACACATTGTTGTTGAATGTCCCAGTCTGAGTGATCTTTGCGCACGTTAACTGTCCAGGTACCGGGACAAGCGAGTCGCTACTGTTTGTCCCTTGTACTCGAGATATGTTCGTGCACATAAACGTGTGGAGTCTTCGACTCTTTTTGGTGTTGGTCGCATGCTGCTGTGTCAGGGGATGGCCTCCTCGCGAAGACGGAGCTTGCTTCCTTCTTCTTTTTACTTTTTTTGCTTCTTTATTTTTTTTGGTTTGTTGTTGTTTTTGCCTTTGGTTTTGTTTGTCTAGTTTTTTTTATATCTTGTCCTCTTTTTTTAAATCTAGCTTAGAACTAGTAGTCAGTTGCCAAATGTGACTGAAAAAAAAATCTCGACAGTATCTTCCTTCTCGAGCAAGCTGGAAGAATCAACGTGAACATCAACCTTCCTCCTGAATTAGCCGCCGAAGCTAATTAAAAGGCGTAGATGGTGCTCAAACTACCCTCATAACACTTCGCCTTAGTTGCTTAGCTGAACTACCACTGAGAGAGAACCGAGATATATATATATATATATATATATATATATATATATATATATATATATATATATATATATATATATATATATATAATAAAAAAACCACACAGTTAAATGAGAGGCAGATTCAAAAGTACTTTCGAACTTGTTCAGTTCATTCTCAAGGAATGATTCATTGAGAATGAATCGAACAAATTCGAAAGTACTTGGAATCCGCCTTTCATTTTCCTGTGTGATTTTTTTGCATTTATTGCTCTACTTACGAGATACTTTGTGAGTTTCTCATATTGATATATATATATATATATATATATATATATAAATATATATATATATATATATATATATATATATATATATATATATATATATATATATATATATATATATATATATATATATATATATATTCACTTATGAATTGAGCAAGGGTAATAAACTCACTTTCTTGGACGTTGAGGTTCAAAACATCAATGGTATCTATATCACAAAAGTATATAGAAAAAGTACGGACATGGGAAGATGCCTCAATGCATAGAGTGAATGCCCTGAAAGATATATAATAAGCGTAATCAGCTCATACATCCGCCGAGCTTATAAATACTGCTCTATGTGGGAACTTTTCCACCAAGAGATCTCACGCACAAAACAAACACTCCTGAACAACGGTTTCCCGAACAGCATGATTGACAAACAACTCCAATCATTTATAAATAATCGCTTCAAAGATACGGATACAACGAAAAGTAATCAGGGCGCAGTAAACAGCATTAAACTGTACTACAGAAATCAGATGTCCAAGGCCATTAAAATAGATGAAAAAAACATCAAGGAGATTATTAACCGTAACATCAAGGTTAAGAATCAAATGGATAAAATTCAACTAATTATTTACTATAAAACAACAAAAGCAAACAATCACCTTATGAAAAACAACAGCTGGCAAAACTCCTCGAATCTCAAGTCAACCAACATAGTTTACGAGTTCATCTGCCCCAATAAAGTCTGCAAGATTTATAATAACTCTAACTATATTGGCATGACAACTACCACACTTTCGAGACGTTTAACTATGCATCTACAAAGCGGAGGACCTAAAAATCATATGGAGAGCGCGCATAACATCAACCTAACGAGAGATATTCTAGTTGACAACACCGTAATTAAAAGAAAAGAGGGAAATAAAGCAAGACTGAACATCTTAGAAGCCATTTTAATAAACGAAGAAAAGCCAGCCATCAATAGTCAAGCGTTAAGCTGGAATCGAACATTAAAGTTGTTTTAAAATTCCACTCACCGGATTGGCTCGTTTCCTCTAACGTTATGATCAACCAGACGGAATTAATACCACCTAAAAAATGCGTTCTTTCATTCACTCTGATTCCGACTCTACATTTCATTGGTAGAGGAGGAAGGAATATATTAAGCCGCTCCGAAGATGGTAGCATAAGATTGAAACCTCAGCAATTTAGTTTTGTTTTTACCAAACCCCTTCATTTAAAAGAGAGATGAATACAGGACAAGTGATCTACCATATGTAAGATGGAATAAAAAAGACAGTTAGAAGAATAGAAAGTTGCCAAAGGTAATACACCATGGTCTTCAACAAAATGTGCATTCAAGAAAGATTGCTACCCATCTACACTAATATGTATATATATATATATATATATATATATATATATATATATATATATATATATATATATATATATATATATATATATATAATGGAAGATGGGCAATTTCTCGCCGTTGGCTAATCGGAATCGGAAATCTGTGTATGCGTGTTGTATGGTTCATTTCTCTCTTCTTCCTATCATAGTAGAGTCAGTTGGGCATCTTCTGCGAAGGGAGCAATACTAGACTGAATTAAATTATTGTAAAAAAATTAGAAAAAGCAAGCTGTCTTGTTTGGTATTCACTCCAGGAGCTCCAATACGGTGATCTCCGACGTTAATCTGAAGTCTGTGCAGAAGATCCGGAAAGAGTTGAATGAGTCAGGCTGTGATTACGGGGGTACGGCGGCTGGAACTCCACGAGGGCTACGTCATTTTCCCGTTTATCTTCTCGCAGGGCTACATCCAGTGCTTGAAGGAGTTGGTGTTGCCTTGGCTCAAGGAGGTGGCAGTTGGAAGACCGTATATGTGGTAGTAGTAATCTAGACCATAGCACACAAGCAGGAAGATCTAGTCCTGGCTCTCAGACAAATTTTTTATCACATCACTCCGAAAATTTGGTCTACCTACTCCTCAGACTGCAACATCATGGGCTATTTTGTGGGGGGCTTGGTTTAGAGAGACCAACAAGTCCCTAAGCACCACCAAGGCAGAACTTAGGTCCAGTATACAACAGTTTTCACACCCAGCTAAACAGCGGAACCATCGAGAAGGCCTCAGTTGGTTCCACCACCCCCTGGAGGCCGTGGTTAAGCCCTGCGGCTATTTCATTAAATAAAATAGATAGTATAATCATTCAAGTCATTAACATGTAACTCTAGTAAGTATATATGTCTAAATGAACTTTCGGCATTATTTTCTACTTAACAACCGCACCCTGTATGGGGTGCTACTTTTCCAGCCGTATAGCAGCTATAAATGGAGTAGTAGATATGTGCCATCAAATACTACCAACTGAAAAATATGGTTCAGTTGTACTTTGTGGTGCAGGTAGAAACGCAACTCTGGCCAATGACAATCGCAACTGTGTACCACCACTCAGATGCCAATATTTACCTGTTCCCAAGTTTTTGCCCCCTTTCAATCAAAGAACTCCTGCCAGCTTTCTAAGCGATCTCAGCGCGAGGTGTTAGTAGTCAGGATACATAAAAATGCGGCGAACTTTAATTCTCTAATGAACAGCAACATAGTACAACGCATGGGCCCAAACTTCTCCGCATTTCTCACGCAACGTTCAGCCACGAAGACAGACATATGTTAGGTTAATTTCAATAGCCCCTCTAATTACCCCAGGAAACCAGAAGTAGCGACCCTGTAGGAATCTTCTTGACGGTAAATAGAAATACTATACAAATCCCCACAATCGTGAGTTAAAATAGCAATCGAGAAAATTGCCAGAAATACAGGGAAACATTGCAAAATTACAAACCACCACGACTTTAAGAATCAAACCTCTAGGAAATCGACGCGGCGCTGCAACCGCTGAATAACAAAATGATGAAGACAATTATAGACACGACTCCAAGGCCCTCATAAATCACCATTTCACATTACAGATTGACTCCATACATGAAAAGTTTAAACCATGAACTAGAAATATATCAGAGGAAACATGAGTAGGTCGCCAAGAGCATTAATTTATAGAATACAACAGATTAGGACTCATAAGTGAGCTATAAGAATAAAGAGTTATGGAAGAAAATAAAAATACTAAGAGCTATCACCGAGAAAGAAGATGAAAATATTAAATCCCTAGGAGAAATAAAAATAGAAGAGGAGGATATAGAACAAATCTTTCGTGAATATTAGGAAACAATTTCCAACATAAACGAGGAGGAAAACGATCAATTTAATAAAATTCGAAAGTAAAATAAATTATCGACGAGCTGAATCAAAACACAGAAAACTCATCTCATCCACCAGTTGGACCAAACAAGGAATATGGAGATAGGCAAACGGGCAAATGATAACTATGGAATAACTGGAAGCCCTCTCCATTCGTTCAAACAGAAGGCACCTGCTCACTCGAGGCTGACAAAGTTAAATTATACCGGAACACTAACATAGAGAGAATGAAAGGTCTTTTCAACGCCTGCTTCAACTCCGGCTTTTTCCATCTACTAAAACTAAAATACAGTATTTATAACGCAGCTATGGAAACCTACGAGTAAAGAAAGCTACCACTCAATTTCTACGGAACTCTTCGAAAAAATTACTTAACCGAAGACCTACCGAACACCTAGAGGAAAACTCTCTCTAAAATCCACAACAACACGAATTTAGAAAAATTACGAGCACAGAGATGTCGAAAAGATCGCCCAAGCAAAAAGAAAACGAAGTTATGTGAACATTGTATGTCGCGATGTCGCCAAATCCTTTGAAAAAGTATTGCAGAGAGGAATTCATTACAAGAGTCTACATTTGGATAAAGGAAAAACTTAATGAAAGCTTCCTCGTGACTACATCATGGATAGGTACGTCTATATAAGTTTATGGGCTATAACAGGTCGTAATTCCTCCTCCGAGGCTGACTGCCCTAGAGAAGAATATGTACGGTGGTTATTCTAGTGCCAAGGAACTTCTCTAGCTTCAACATCCAGTACGCAGATGACATCACTCAGATCATAGTATGTTCATACAAGTATGTAAGCTCATCTGCCTGCTGATGAAATAAATAAACCAAGAGTACGACGCTAAATAGAAGATCCGCAGTGGTGATGGTCAATTCAAAATTGTCCCCTAAGTGAGATATGAACTTTCAAATGTGAAGGCTGGGGGTAAAAGATATCCCTACACTACAGAGTGAAATGTGCTGTGCTATTTTTGATAATTACTTCAAAAGGATACAGGAAACACGCCACAGTCCGGATTAGAAGAGCCAGAGCGGCAGTCAGAAATCTGTATACACAAGCCTCCGTTATAACAAAAAAAAAAACAAGAAAGATGTGTTTAGCAATGATAAGAGAATCACGGATCTACCCAGAAGGTACAAGGCAAATACATGTACCCAATTAAAGGAACAAGAGGAAGGGGGAGATAAGAACAAAGATAACAACAGTATAAGGTCATGCCACGCAAGGTTTCCGAGCTATATGAATAAATAAGAAAATGGCGACAAAATAGATCTTTATGCATGGTGAATTCTGAAAAGAAACAAAGAAAGCAACACAAGAATTTAAAAGATAAACCGAACCAAAACAATTAACTCAAAACTAAGATAATAAACCCCAATTAGACTACCGGAAAATCCGCTAAATAATCAAAGAAACTCGAATTAGTCCAAATTTACCCTTAATTTATCAAATAAACCCGAATTTCTACCTATGAAACCAATATGAAAAACTTTAAAGAAAAACTACACAAAACTAACAACAAAAACAAATAAACTCACAATATAAATCAACGTAAACAAAAAAACAAAATATCCTCTACTTAAACTTAGCCACTCTATAGGACATTCCATTAAGACAAATATTACACAACCCTAATGACAACGATTTGAACGCCGAACACAAATAAAATAAACATAAATATATGATAACCTCCCATCAAGTGTAAATCGGTGGTTAATTTTATTGATTTGTGGTATCTTTTGTGCCCTATCACTTATAGACTGAACACCTGACCTGGCGACGACGCATATGATCTGGCTGCTATCACTAATGAAGTAGTCGAGTGGATAATTATGAGGTGTCGAGCTCTCATCTCACTCAAGATGGTGACGGCTTTGCTTTAGTTGACTAGAAGCGATTCGGAATTACTAGTGAGCTTTTTTTCGCTTCGCCCATAAATTGGTTGATATTTCTGTCGCACTTCAGGGAACATCCATTGGTGGTGGCTTGGTAGTTTTGGGGGGGATCCTCTGACTGGGATGACTTTGATACGCCCTAGTGGCCTTTTTCAGCCTTTATTTTTGATGTCAGGTTTCCCGAGTTGTGCGGGACTCAGGGTATTATTAATGACATCGGAAGGGACTCGGGAGGGATGTTCGTGTATTTGTTGGAATAGCCATTCGTGTCGGACGTCGTGGACAGCGGGGTATGAACTATGTAGCGTCCCTGACAAGGCAGGTTTGGATCGCTTGTCATCTCGCTCTCGTCTCCTTCCCCCGTTTTGTTCTCTTTTGTTTCTCTGCGTTTTTATTTTTCTTTGAATTATTTTCGACTCTTCTTTTTATTTCTTTTTTCTCGTCTTGTTTCCTTTCTTTTTTCTATTTTTTTCGTTTTCTCTTTTCGCATTTTTCGTTTTATACACACCTCTTTATCTGTCTAGTTCCCTGCACCTAAGTAGTCTCCTCTTTAAATAGTTCGAGATATACACCTCTCTTTATCTTTCTAGCTCCCTGCACCTAAGAGTCTCCTCGTTAGATGATTCAAGCTATATACCTTACCACATGTTTTCACTCCCCCTATCTTAGCCACACTTTCCTTCTTAACCTGAATCACAAACTATGTGGCCCAAATGCCACAAAATGGGTTAAACAGATTTCTCTCTCAATACACTTTCCTCTTTCTCAATATTTCCTTTCCTCTTCGTGTTTATTTCCTTCCTTCACTTTTCATCATGCGCAGACCCGACGATGTGGGATAGATGGTGTTAAGCCCCTTCAGGTATGATCCCTTAGACCTTTGTTTCTCGGCCTCTGGACCGAGCGTCTTCACCACCTTAGCTGAATCGTCGCCGATGACGAAGATAAGCCTTGTCGATGATAAGCCTTATCGAAGCGTCATCACACTTGAGCGTCTAATTCAAGCTCTCGATGGCGAACTCCTACAAGCCTATTCGATAAGGCGTTGGATTTCCAACGTCTAGGTGTCGGGTCTTAACCCTAGTGAGAACGGACACGAAACGCCAGCGTGCGTGAGGGAGCTAGTGACCTATTGGCAGACTTGACGGACACAGCCGCTCAAGGGCAGTTACACTTCCATAAGTTCCATAGCCAATCACGACACCGCAGTTTTCCTTTCATCGTCTTCACACACAACATATCCCCTTCTTTGTTCCGGAACACGCCGAAGGCGTATTCATATCCACACATGCCTAATGTGGAACGGTCATTCCGATCTTTATACGAATTTCATTATACGGTCGGGGCACAAGGCCAATCACACCACCACCTCTGTTCTACCACACTCCTTCCTTCGCGCGCGCGTACACACCCACACATCATTCTTCGCCCTTGGAATCCCCGCATGGGGTTTTCTTTTCTACATTCCTCTAACGTGCTATGGGTGGTGCTCCCTTGGAACTTCCCGGTTGATGGCAAAATAGAGTACTACTCCCGCCCCTCTACAACGAGGGCCAGACTCAGTTGCCTTCGTTTTTGGAGCAACTGTCATTCTGATCTTTATGTGAATTTCATTATCCGGTCGGCGACTCTCGACCATCCGGCATTTTGCTCCAATTCCACCATGCCACACTCCTCTCTCGTTCGCTCTGTCTCCACTCCGCGGAGACAAACCCCTACAAGCCTTCACAAGGCTCTCTTTTAACCCTTTAACGTAGATCCTTCAGGGCTTGTTTGGGACTGCAAGTCCTGCCAACAAACTCTACAAGAGCAAGAAACAAATACACAAGAGAGAAGGAATCTTAAAACAGAACCGACACTCACAACATGCAACATTCAAGCACTAATGTAACAACAGAACCGAGACTCACAACGTGCAATATTCAATCATCAATGCGACAACAGAACCAACACTCACAACATGCAACATTCAATCATCAATGCGACAAAAGAACCGACACTCACAACATGCAACATTCAAGCACTAATGCGACAACAGAACCGACATTCACAACATGCAACATTCAATCATCAATGCGACAAAAGAACCGACACTCACAACATGCAACATTCAAGCACTAATGCGACAACAGAACCGACACTCACAACATGCAACATTCAATCATCAATGCGACAAAAGAACCGACACTCACAACATGCAATATTCAAGAGCTAATGCGACAACAGAACCGGCACTCACAACATGAAACATTCAAGCACTAATGTAACAACAGAACCGACTTCACAACATGCAACATTCAAGCACTAATAAATCAACAAAACCGAGACTCACAACATGTAATATTCAAGCATTACTGTAATAACAGAACTGACTTCACAACATGCAACATTCAAGCACTAATTAAATAATAGAACCGACACTCATAACATGCAACATTCAATCATCAATGCAACAACAGAACCGAAACTCACATTTAAGCACTACGGCAAATCAGACCCAACACTCACAACATGCAACATTCAAGAGCTAATGCAACAACAGAACCGACATTCACATTTAAGCACTACTGCAACAACAGACCCGACACTCAATACCTGCAACATTAAAGCACTAACGCAACAACGGAACTAACTTCACAACATGCAACATTCAAGCACTAAAGAAACAACAGAACCGACACTCACATTTAAGCACTACTGCAACAACAGACTCAACACTCACAACATGCAATATTCAAGAGCTAATGCAATAACAAAATCGACTTCACAACATGCAACACTCAAGCACTAATGAAACAACAGAACCGACACTCATATTTAAGTACTACTGTAACAAGAGACCCGACACTCACAACATGCAATATACAAGAGCTAAGGCAACAACGGAACCAACTTCACAACATGCAACATTTATGCACTAATGAAACAACAGAACCTACACTCACATTTAAGCACTACTGCAACAACAGACCCGACACTCACAACATGCAACATTCAAGAGCTAATTCAAAACAGACCCGACACCCACAACATGCAACATTCAAGAACTAATGCAACAACGGAACCGACTTCACAACATGCAACCTTCAAGCACTAATGAAACAACAAACCCGACACTCACATTTAAGCACTACTGCAACAACAGACTTGACACTCACAACATGCAACATTCAAAAGCTAATGCAAAACAGACCCGACACTCAAAACATGCAACATTCAAGAGCTAATGCAACAACAAGACCGACTTCACAGCATGCAATATTCAAGCACTAATGTAACAATAAAACCGACTTCACAACATGCAACATTCAAGCACTAAAGAAACAACAGAACCGACACTCACATTTAAGCAATACTGCAACAACAGACCCGAAATTCACAACATGCAACATTCAAGATCTAATGCAACAACAGACCCGACACTCACAACATGCAACATTCAAGAACTAATGCAACAACGGAATCGACTTCACAACATGCAACCTTCAAGCACTAATGAAACAACAAAACCGACACTCACATTTAAGCACTACTGCAACAACAGACCCGACACTCACAACATGCAACATTCAAGATCTAATGCAACAACAGAACCGACTTCACAACATGCAACATTCAAGCACTAATGAAACAACAGAACCGACTTCACAACATGCAACATTCAAGCACTAATGAAACAAGAGAACCGGCACTCACATTTAACACTACTGCAACAACATACCCGACACTCACAACATGCATAATTCAAGAGCCAATGCAACAACAGAACCGACACTCACAACCTGCAACATTCAAGCACTAATGTAACAACAGAACCGACACTCACAACCTGCAACATTAAAGCACTAATGTAACAACATAACTGACTTCACAACATTCAACATTCAAGCACTAATGAAACAACAGAACCGACACTCACATTTAAGAACTACTGAAACAAAAGACCCGACACTCGAACATGCAATATTCAAGCACTAATGTAACAACAAAAACGACACTCACAACCTGCAACATTCAAGCACTAATGTATCAACAGAACCGACTTCACATCATGCAACTTTCAAGCACTAATGCAACAACAGAACTCATATTCACAACATGCAACCTTCAAGCATTAATGAAACAACAGAACCGACACTCATATTTAAGCACTACTGCAACAGCAGACCCGACACTCACAACATGCAACATTTAAGAGCTAATGCAACAGCATAAACGACACTCACAACATACAACATTCAAGCACTAATGTAACAACAGGACCGACACTCACAACATGCAACATTCAAGCACTAATGTATCAACAGAACCGACTTCACATCATGCAACTTTCAAGCACTAATGTAACAACAGGACTCATATTCACAATATGCAACCTTCAAGCACTAATGAAACAACAGAACCGATACCTGTAACATACAATATTCAAGAGCTAACTCAATAACAAAACTGACACTCACAACATGCAACATACAATCATCAATGCAACAACATAACCGCCACTCAAAACATGCAGCATTCAAGCGCTAATGCAATTACAGAACCGATACTCACAACATGCAACATTCAAGCATAATGCAACAACAGAACATACTCTCACAACATGCAACATTCAATCATGAATGCGACAAAAGAACCAACACTCACAACATTCAATATTCAAGAGCTAATGCGACAAAAACCCCGACACTCACAGCATGCAACCTTCAAGTACTAATGTAACAACAGAACCGACACTCACAACATGCAACATTCAAGAGCTAATGCAACAGCATAAACGACACTCACAACATACAACATTCAAGTACTAGTGTAACAACAGGACCGACACTCACAACATGCAACATTCAAGCACTAATAAAACACCTAACCGACTTCACATTATGCAACATTCAAGCACTAAGCAACAACATAACTCACACTCACAACATGCAACCTTCAAGAACTAATGCACCAACAGAACCGACACTCACAACATGCTACATTCAATCATCAATGCGACAAAAGAACCGACACTCACAACATGAAATATTCAAGAGCTAATGCGACAAAAGTACCGACACTCATAACATGCAACTTTCAAGCACTAATGTAACAACAGAACCGACACTCACAACATGCAACTTCCAGGCACTGATGTAACAACAGAACCGACTTCACAACATGCAACATTCAAGCGCTAATGCAACAACAGAACCGACACTCACAACATGCAACATTGGTTTTCACCTCGCCCAACTCACTACTTTGCGATACCCTCGTTAGTTTTCACTTTGTTTCCCCATAGTATTAATAAATCGCCGCTTCTGACAAGTTCTTTCTCACGAAGTGAAGGCCAGATTTAATTGAGCTTTATCTTCCAAGGGCATCGACATTTTCCACTGAGACGCGGGATCTGGGTGCGTTATCCTAACTGTTTACCTTCGCCCTTAATTAAGGACAATATTTATGACTTGTAAAGGCCAGGAACATGGAAGAGTGGATGTTTTTACGGTAATTTCAAACCTAGTTCACGTTTAGGGCGGATTCTATTAGCAATTAGATTGTACCCACGGTCAAACGTTCCTTGGTAATGCCAACACGCGAAAAATATTAACAAAGATCTAAATTGCCCCCCCTTCCCGGCCAAGCAGGTCGTATATTTTGCAACGCATCCTTCCATTTTCAAACGATGACGAAATTATCCTCTTTCGGAATTAATTATTTATTTAATATTATTAGCAGTTTTCGTTGTAATATCAAATATGAACTTAGATCAAGATAGTATTTTTTCTTAATCTCTGGGGTACTGCATGTATAGGTAAGGACCCATCTGGAGGAAAAAAGGGAGCATGGAGGCAACGTATCAATTCACCACTTCAGTCGATTGTTATTTACTTAAATCTAAGACGCGAAAAAGACATATCAGCCAGGTAGCGTTGGTGATGAGATTAAAATGGTGCAATTCTAAATGTAAACAATACAAACCGATCAGGCTAAAGAGGAAACTCTTTGAAACGCTTGGGAAAGCTGCGTCCCTCCCTAGAACCTGTCCAACTCGCACACTTAATCCAGATTTCGCGTAGGAATTGGGGCTGGGATTGGACGCGCGATCCTGTAGATGTCAATCTAGCGTAGTTGCCCGGGCGACCTCTGGCAAATCACGCGTGGTCTTCTGGTTCAGCGGCAGTTTACCGAGCCGTGACCCGTATCTCCACCCCGTCATAATTAGCAGACCCGTAGAGCAAGAATAAATCAATAAATAGGAAGACTAAATACCTCTCAACATAAACATAAAAATATCCCAAACACTGAATTGAAGGATTCAGTTCTAGAGTCAGTCCTCAAAAATGACTACAAGGATTGAGTTCTAGAAATGAAAAATGTATTAACTTATAGATTCGTAAGGGACTACTTATATGAAAATCATCTCTATTCCAGAGTAACTTGTTTATGAATAAGGTTCAACTACACTCTGTAACTATAATGAAAGCAAGCTGATATTTATAAGTTAATAACCAACAAATCTAAACCTCAATACCGAATACCCATGGGAACCATCTACACAAATGTTCTGAAAGGTGGTATCATATACAAGGAGGAAGTACTAATTAAATTGGTTTCTAAATATCTTCAGACCCACCTAAGTCGCACAAATTACTTTGTACACACAAAAGTAAATTGGATCTAGGAATCTATTATCTAATCTAGCCTCCATGTTTTTAATAGTCTACACAGCTGCTTAAAGTGCCTCCCTACCCCAAGCGGTGTACAAAATGCGGATGATATAGTGGGTAAGATGTAATTATTCATACGAGTAATTACAATTTATCAATCCCACCAAATTTGGTCAATGTTTGTGGTAAATCTGTACTTTCCTAGTGCTTACGTGCGTCATTGAATGCAAGGGCGGTTATTAAGAAAAGGGACAACGGGAAACGGATCGAATTAAAAAAAAAAAAATTACGCAACGCTTTTATTCACATTTTAACCTGGACCTGTTTCTACAAGCCCGCACACACGGGCTTTTACATCTAATCACCTACACACGTATACAAATCAATCTTCACGTGCATATATACACATCTCCAAATACAGCGTGGCACAAATGCGTACAAATATCTCCGCATATAAATAAAAAAATCCATATTCTTCATTACACGTATGTACACGTGGATAATAAACCTACTTAAAAATCAGGAAACGCACGTAAACGGCGTAGCCCTGGATCGGGTCGCCATGGAAACCTAATTCCTTGTGACGTCAGACCCATTGGATCATTGTCCTTTGGAGACGGTAGAGGAATATAATGTCGGACAATCATATCAATTTTTGACTTTTGAGTCGCTAATTAACTTGGTATCAATGATATTCTTCAATTGTTACTAGGAACAACAACAGGCTAGCAGATTTCTATTGCAAAACGCCACTTGGGGTCTTTAGGGTATCCAGGTAGGGTTGGGAACTGAGGGGATATTAGTTAATGGACTAAAAATATCACTAAATGTCTCTAAAACATTAATACACAGTATATAAGATAAAAAAGGGAGCTATTTGATTTTAGCGAGAAAAGAAGGGATTGCAAAATGGAGAATAAAAAAATATGGAAGAAGAAAATCATTAGAGGGTAGACTCTACCTGGAAGAAGTGTGAATTGCAAGAACTGCTCTGGAAGCTTTGAGAGCTCGAGGAATAAGTGCGTGTAAATAGACAAGACAAACATTATTATTATTGTTTTCTATTATTTATATTCGTTGCAGAGCCAGGCAGATTCATTGGAGAGTTACGCACCCTCTCGGTCCTCTACCTGGAAGAAGTGTGAATTGCAAGAACTGCTCTGGAAGCTTTGAGAGCTCGAGGAATAAGTGCGTGTAAATAGACAAGACAAACATTATTATTATTGTTTTCTATTATTTATATTCGTTGCAGAGCCAGGCAGATTCATTGGAGAGTTACGCACCCTCTCGGTCCATAGCGCCCGAAATATTCTCGGTCAAATGATATGGACAAAAGTTTTGTCAGACATAAATTGGACCATGAACACTCAAGATGCTGTGTTTCCAAAGTTTGTTCAATATACTAAAAAAGAAGTTTATTTAGAACGTTATGTAGTCTTGGCCCTTCGTCTTTGACTGTGGAACTCACGCTTATCAGTCTCTGGAGCCAATTCTGAGTATCTTTGTTCCATTCTTGCTTTGGCAGAGGAAGTTATCACTCTGATACTACCAGCTGCCACAATTGAACAATTTCTACACTAGTGGCCATGCGATTCTGAAGCTTCTTCTGCAAGTCGAGTCACGGTCTTCATACGATTAATAAATGCCCTTGAATGTGCTAAGGCCTTCATAGGCGCACGTGGACCTCTCTCCTTGAATGTATGAGCAAACCTTCAGACGGTTCTTACTCTCGTACTAGTTAGTCACTGCACCACTCGCTCCTTTTCAATCTCGGACGAGATCTACACATTAACATAAAGATCCGAATGACAATCGGTGGAAAACACGTGGGAATCAGGGAATAGTCAAGGTTTGGGAAGAAGAACGGCAACATTATGTTTTGCTACCAACCAGTGAGTAGTGAACCCTTCGTTGCCCAAGGAAAAGACACCCGGTCCCCTTAAGAAAGGAAATATGGAAAATTCCCTTCGCAGGTTACAAGAAGGAAGAGTAAGGTGTTGTGTGTGCGAACGAAGCAGCAGCGATGTTGTGATTGGCAATATGTAATGCTATATCAGCGCTAGCGTATAGCCTCTTATTCACTATAGACTTGCGAGAGTTCCGCGTATCGATCCGAACAGCATTTGGGTACTGTTGATACCATTTTGCCGAGTTTTCTTGCCACTGACCCTCATTGTCAGGCAAGAACATGGCACCAATTTTCTTGCCATTGACCATTATTGGCATGGCAAGAACATGGCACCAAAGTTTTCGTTTCGCTTCAACTCCTTTCTGGCGATGGTTTCGGTGAAAAATGGCACTTTTGACCTCGCTTAATATATACATGTAGTATCAGATTGATTTGTTGGTCGATTACGTTTGTTTGGTGGTAAAGTAATCGTAACTTCGTTTCCAAACGCTTCATGCAATAGTACATACACTACATGACTTGCCAATCTAGATACTTAAACATATCCCCATATAATTATGCTGTGCCGAAATTTAGCTCATATCTATATTACCTTTCATACATTCTTATTTTCCCTAACCTCGCCAATTTCTTGGTGATGCCCTCTTTTGTTTTCCCTTTTATTTAATACGAAAGGGCCATTCATGCCCTCGTTTGTCAGTCAATTAACACGGCACTGACTACTCATCGTCGTCAAACCTTAGAACTGCGTCGTTGAACTTCTCTGGCGACAATCGCAATTCATTCCTCCTCGAGGCAAAAGTTACCCCAGGACCACTCGGAATATTAAAAGAGTTGTGTTGTAATCCTCGAGGCTAATAATAATGGAGGAGAATGTCCATAAGGTAAGAAGGCATTGGATGTGTGCCTCTGTACATTTTCCCTTCCCCTAATTTTACAACTTCAAAAGAAATTATAACTTTCTCGCGTTTGTTCGTTGGTTTTTCGTTTCTTTAAAATTACGGCGCTCCTCACCAGATGGCAGTTGGTTCGGCAAACTATGGCACGCTGGCCATGAGTCTTATCTTCAAGAAACTATATAAATTTGTAATCAAATTTAGATGTATTTTTAACTAAGTTTACAAAGTACTTTAAGTTTGTTATTTTATATTATTGGTTTTGTAGCCCCGAGTTGAGTAGCGTAACCGACGTGAAAAGATTTTTACGATCAAAGAGTATGGAAAGTCCGTTGAAACAGGTTTTGCTTTCTTCAGAATAATGCCCTCAAGTGATTTTTAGCTTGAAGCGTCACCTCGTTACTAAAAAGGAGCTTGAAATAAGAATCATGGCTGTTTGAAGTTAAAGTCTGTATGTTTGTTTAGACCATGAACGTAAGAAATGATAAATCTGTACTTACCAATGTAGAAGTTAATTTCCAGCCGTTTCTCTTCGTTGGTCAGCGATGTAAACTTACCTTGTTTCAACACTTTTGTTTTATGTACACATTGTAAGAAAGCGAGTTTGTTTGTAGGATGAATTCGTTGTAGTATTAAAGTTCAACCTAAAAGATTCGATAACTTGATGTTGGTAGATTAAAGGATAGAATACAGAAGAGATGTTGCTCTTCGAAAGTCTGCCCCAATGCCACGACTGCTTCAGGTTGCTTTCTGTCGTCTCCGAATCGGACACACTCGCGGGACGCCCCGCCATTTGATGGAGCGCTCCCCTGCGCCTTACTGCGACGACTGCGTTGTCCCTCAGACTGTTCGGTACATTCTTGTTGAATGTCTCAGTCTGGGTGATCTTCGCGCACGTGACCTATCTCGGTATCAGGACGAACGGGGGCGCTACCGTTTGTCCCTTGTATCCGGGGACTGGTTCGTGCACACATACTTGCGCACTATTACTTTTTGGAGGAGGTTGGCCTCCTCCACTTTATTTGACGCTTTGTTTTTGGTCTCATGTTGCTGCGCCGGGGAGAGGCGTGCCTACCCGCGATGCCGGAGCGCGCTTCCTTCTTGTTGCCTTTTTTGCTTATCTTGATTTTTGCTTTATTTATTGTTGTTATTTTTTTAGCTTGTGTCTTAGCCTTTATTCTTTTTATATTCGTTATTTACATGTTCTTACTTGTTTTGTTTTTTAATCTAGTCTAGTATTGGGCTGGAGCTTGAGTACGGCGACTTTTGCCCTAGTAGCCAGTCGCCAGATGGGCTCCTAAAAAAATAATTAAAAAAAAATCTTAGAAAGTCTGCAGAGATTGTGAGGATCCTTCAATCCCAACGCTAGTTAGGACGAAATCCCACCCCATCTCGGGACGGGAGGAGGAACTCCCTCCTCTACCAGAACCACTCAGTCCTTCAGATCGGTGGCACTTAAAACCAATCAATCAATCCTTCAGAACCACACAGATAATTGTTTCAACGACGACATCTCCCTCGCGGAGGCAGTTTCCCAAATCATAAAAGCGATCCTAGGGCAACCTTCGCAGACCTTCTAGAAGACCAAGGATCATAAAAGCGATCCTAGGGCAACCTTCGCAGACCTTCTAGAAGACCAAGGATCATAAATGCGATCTTAGTGCAACCTTCGCAGACCTTCTAGAAGACCAAGGCTCAATCTTAGTAATATATTTAATTATAAAAATTAAACTCAACAAGATAAACAAAAGGGGATTCCAAGCCTTTTCATTTTATTTTAGTATTTCTTTAAGGTTTCTTTGTTAATAAAGATGAAATTTCCTGGGATCTTTTTTTCTTTCTGTATTAGGCGCGGTCTTTTGAAACACTTAATATGAGCTGAGTCTTTCAAAAAGTCTCGTAGTGGCCAACGATTCTTTCAAATACTCTCGACTTTCTCGCGATTCTTTCATATAATCTTGACTTAGACCACGATTCTTTCAAATACTCTAGAAATGGCCCGCGAATTTTATAAATACTCGAGTTTGTTGGCGGTCTTTAAGAAAGTGGAGTTGGCCGCGATACTTTCAAATACTCTAGAAATGGCCCGCGAATTTTATAAATACTCGAATTTGTTCGCGGTCTTTAAGAGAGTGGAGTTGGCCGCGATACTTTCAAATACTCTAGAAATGACCCGCGAGTTTTTAAAATACTCGAGTTTGTTCGCATTCTTTAAAAGAGTGGAGTTGGCCCGCGATTTTTTCAAATACTCTAGAAATGCCCCGCTTATTTTTAAAATACTCGAATTTGTTCGCGGTCTTTAAAAGAGTGGAGTTGGCCGCGATACTTTCAAATAGTCTTCAATTGGCCCAAGCGTCTTTCAAACGCGTGAGTTGGCCCGAGTCTTTTAGAAACTCGATTTGGCCAGCGAGTCCTCCCAATAGTCTGGAATTGCCCTGCGATTCTTTAACAAGACCGATAGACCTAAGTCGCGTGCTCTCAATTATTCTGACCTATGACCTTCAAAACTTACAAAAACTCATCGAAAAGTAAAATGGTTACC
The DNA here is from genome assembly GCA_963969495.1 of Ceratothoa steindachneri. NCBI lineage: Eukaryota > Metazoa > Arthropoda > Malacostraca > Isopoda > Cymothoidae > Ceratothoa > Ceratothoa steindachneri. Next base: position 27,737,083 of record OZ018322.1, read on the forward strand.
ATCCGAAAGATCGACCTCCGGACCGACATAGTAATTTATAAAGTCGCGTACACTCGACTAAAAACGCTCGAGTCGGTCAATTAATCTTTCTAAACTACTCAAATTGTCTATGCAGGACTTTCCGAAATTCTAAGCTTGCCGCCGCCGCCGACTCCTTCAAACACTCTATTTGGCTCGTCTGCCGAAAGGGTTGTCCTCCGTTGCTGTAATTCATCATTTTTGTGCAAATTCCGCATCACCTGGTAAACGAAGGGCGATAATTGAATTCTCCGAAATCCGTGCGTTTAGGTACCTTTGACGGAGGGCCTCAATTGTACGTAGTGATTTAATCCATCAGCCCAAATAAAGAGGTTCGCCAAGGTTTATTTATTGGTTCATAGTATTTTTTTTAAGAAATTTGCGATTTGCGTCTTAAAATTGTGAAAGGGGGGATTTTTATTTATATGTAAACTGGAAACTAACCAGTATATCACTAGAAAGTTTTAGAGAATAGTTCAGGTGGTGTAGTGGAGTTTAGAAGTGAAAATGAATGGACGGAGAGGTTACACAACTGTTCCAAGCCTGCCTACTTTCTTAATTTGAAGATTAGTCGAAATTATACGCAATTCCATCCACATAAGCCATCGCACACATATCTAATCACAACCCCGTTGTGTTTCTTTCATTTCTTTCCTTCGCACACATCGCTCTTCTGATCCATACTACGCTGACTTGTAAAGGAAGGGAGGGGGAGGGAAGTCTCTCCTTTGAGCCACAAGGGATCATCTCTCGCTGGAACTGGTCTTAATAATTTTAAAGTCCAATATATGACATAGACATGTATCGAATTTAGTAATAATGAAAAACTTATATTCATAACTAAAATAGGCGACTAAAATGAGGTAATTTTTAATCTCCCTATGTGCGTTTTCCCCCAAAATAAGGGGCGTGCCATTATTGCCAAGGGAAGTGAATGGTTCCAAAGTTTTCTTGGCGTTGACTTTTATTGTCAAGAGAAGTAAATGGTCCTTTTTCAACTTCTGAATTCACAGAAAAGTGGTAATGAAGATAATATAATAGGACGGTGTGGAGGGGGGGGGGGGTTAAAGGGATATGTGAAAAAGGAAAATACATCCAATTGTTAGAAAAATTTTAGCCACTTCCACAGGACATAAACTTTGAAACTGCCAGAAAAGACTTTTAAAGCTTAATGTAGGGTAACTCGGACCTTGTTATCATCTCTTGGAGCAAACTGGTCCCATTTACCAAAAAGGTCATGTTTTCATATGGCTTTGAAAAACAAGGTCCGAGTTACCATAGATTAAGCTTTAAAAGTCTTTTCTGGCAGTTTCAAAGCTTCTGTCCTGTGGAGGTGGATAGAATTTTTCTATCAATTGGATGGATTTCATCACTTACCTTCAACGATTCGTCCAGGCATTTTGAAAGATATCTCTATTCTGTCCCTTTATAATTAGAATGTAAAAAGAGTGCCAAAGTTCAAAAAGCTTCGAACTTTTCAGAGACACTTGAAAGATCTAAGTTCTTCGTGGTGATCGACGCCAGGAGTCCACAGGGAATCTAAACTAAGATTAGAATTAAAATGCAGTCAGAAGATGCAATTGAGATTAAGAAGGAGTAAGTCCTTCTTGAAAGAAAGATAACTAAAAGAACGCCCATTAATGATCTTTATCTGAACTTGGGTGGGAACTGATGAATTCCACGCTCGGTATGGATTTTAATTCTTTCTCCTCTTGTCTTTGCTTCATTTTTCACGGCCTTCTGTTTAGTCTGTAAGTTTCGATTTTGTAGTTAATTTATCGTCTATATCATTTGCATCACTCTCGAGTTAACTTTCGTTCGTAATTCAAATTGCATAGCTTCGGCGAGACACTGCGTTGTCTTTATCCGTTGCCGTTGTTCACATTTACTATTTAATTATTATTGTTGCATTATTTTTGTTCCTCGCAGCAGGCTGGTTTTATTGACTGAAACTTTAAACTTTAGGTTAATTAATTTCGCGCTTTCCATTATTCTTATTCATATTTTCTTGTGAATAATTTATCAAAACGCCAAACTATTACCTTTTCTCCCTAAAAGACTAATGGATATCACTAACGGATCTATTGTGGTTTGAATTTTTATTTATTTTTGCATTTTTATACATTTGGATACACATATACATAAAGTGAATAAAGAAATATGATTTATCCTCATCACAAAGATAAGTCATCATAGAGTGCGACATCGCTGACCCCTAAAAGACCAGTTTTTAACCCAGGTTAAGAAGAACCCCCCACATTAGAGTATGACGAGATTGCAAAATTCCGAAAAATATGAATTTCCAAAATCAAAATTTATTGTTCAATCCAAGGGGAGCAGCTGTCCCTGTGACATATGACAGTTAGCAATGTTTTTTTCTTCAATGGAAATTAATAATCAAATGTAAAGAAGTGACAAGATTGTCAACATATTTAACGCAGTTTTTTTTGTCAGAAATACTCGTGTGGCTTCAAGATTTGACCTGACCAAGCCTCCTTTAATAGCTTTTACGTGGAATAACCCTTCAAAATATGCCTAGCTGCAATAGGAACTTCATTAGCCTGGCTTGATGGATGTACAGCGAAGAAAAACACCCTTTCAACCAATACTAATTTTATGAAGAGGCACGAATAATAAGATAAACGAGTCCTGCTTTGAGGAAAATAATAAATACAAAATTCAATGATAAACAAAGTTGATAATTCCTTCATAGCTCTGCCATCATCTGAGGAGACCAGGCCATTAACATTGTTTATCCATCTTGTTTTGTTTTTTTCACAGAGACAGCTTGATTTGGGCATCTCTTGTCCTTCATTTTCTCCTCTATTAAGAAAATTGCTACTGAATTTTTAAAAATATAAAAACGCATTTAGGGGCTCGGTTGATAATGAAAATCTGGCTTCTAAACTACCACACTCATGATTAATAGAAACTAGGGCTTACCAACGGAGCAAAAGTATAAGTTAATTAATAAAAATGGCAGGGTAAAAAGGCTCGACAATGCAGATACTTCAGGTTTAAATAGTTATATTGCTGACGAAGGTCACTAATGTCTCCAAGAGCCAGGAATTTGCTGAATAGTGCAAATTAACACCCTCCTATTAGAGTTATTTAGAAAACGGATACTCGAAATGAACTAACCCCAAACCTCACTATTTAAGAGGCTTGAGCTCTGCGTTTTTCCAAGTAGAAGTTCGTACGTTAGTGCACCTAGATTCGAAAATACGAAACTTATGATCAACATAGGAATTTTATTATAAAACGATTGTGAAACCGTGCATTACAAAATAATTGAATGTGTGAATGGATGGCGTACACTCAGGACGTGGTGTTATTGGGAAGACACGGGGATCTACCACCAAATCTAGTTATGGGGCAGAAGTCAATCGGGTAAAAGGATCCACACGTTTTGTCTGTAAATTCCTCTTTTGAATGCTTCATTCTTATGATTCCTATCGATGTTGGGAGCTGTTCATTTGTCCTCCAGAACTAGGCTTCTCAAAATAATGCTCCTTGATCATTTTCCTCAGCTTCCCCGAATTCCGCATAACTAATTGCCTTAAAATTGCTCGAGGCAAGGTTTTATATAATTATATAATTTCAATATGCAATTGGATTAAGTTTATATGTTGCATGTCCCCCCCTCCCCTCTGCCTCATGTTCTAGTGACAAAGTGTCCGATGGCCTCTTACACTGTTCCCCATTTCTTCTGAATCCATTCACAGGAGAGATGGTTAAAACGCTTGCCCAACTGCCCTTGTCACATATTGCTTACATAAAAATGTGTATTCCCCCCCCCCCGAATCTAATACAGAGAAACGCGTCTTGGCTAATATAATGGAAATATAAACATTCCATTTCAACCTTACAATATCAAAATGCAAACAAGAGCTCGTCTTGAAATAAGGATTTGAGAAAAAATAAGAAAAATATACTTCTGTATCTAATCTCTAACAAAAACATTGAACAAACAAGACACAAAAGAACACCTCGCACAGACATACATGTGTATGTGCTATCGACAACCTGCAACTTTTCAGGCTCCGCCCACAACGAATTCCGCGCAACTAATTGCTTTAAAATTGCTCGAGGCCATGTTTTAGAGATCAAGCCGGCTTCACATTATGAATAGATGGCTATTTCTTCCCATATAAAAAAAAAACCTAAGGTTAGTTATTATTATCACTATTGGTATTGCTGTTCATCGTTGCTGTTCAGCTAACGTTCCGCTCGACTCATATTTTACGTTCATTCTTTGCTGTTCCAAATAATTCGTTCATACAATAATTCGTTGGTACAACAAAATACAATTGTACTTCTCATTCGCGATTACCTCGCTCACTTGAAATTGTTAAATTGATTAATTTGGTTTTGCCCAAAAGTTTATTTTATAAATAAATCCTAGGTAAAAGGAATATTTTTCTCTCCCTTTCGAGGGATAGTTAAGATCAGGACAAACAGACACGCGAAGTGTTCACAAACCAGCCAAAAGAAATACAACGGGTGCTATTTACTCGATCACGAGATATCGCAACGTGCTTGTAAGATTTTGCGCCAGAGTATTGCATACTATCATAGCATCCATTTCGACAAAATATCAATGGATATTATAATAAGTTTGTAATTGTATAATTTTTATATATGCACTTAGCAATAGTATCTCTTCCTTACATTTAATTACATTATTTCTAGTAAGAATTAATACTTCGAATTGCATAAAAACTTCATGGGTTCATTAAAATAAATCTAACGCCCCACCATCTTAGATTTGGAAGTTTTGTTTATTAGCGAGGATTCTTTCACAACACTAACTATTCCTAGTAAAAATATAATTTATCCATTGCCTCCACCCAGAATCAATACATACAAAAAGATAATAATATCTCGCCGAGTAAATTCTTTCATTTAGCGTTTTTCACCTGCCACGCATTGCTTCCTCACCTCCACCGCGCTTCAGCCATCTTTATTACCGAATCTTTTTTTGTCAAAGTTGACCTTATGCTTTGAAGTGCCTCCAATTTCCTTGACACCAGGCACAAAAACAAGACCAGATGTCTTGTAGATAGTTACACCTGGTACCTTGAGGAGCCCCACGCTCTCCTGGGCCCCACTCATCTTAAACTAGATTAAGACTATTACTCTTAGCTATTTCCATTTTGCGCTACTTTTCTTTACAAACCTTACGTATTTTCATAGCTGGCGGCTAATATCGTAGGATAGTCACCAATCAACTGTCCTCCATTCATCCATGGTTAGGGCAGAGAGGGAGGTGGTCGGTTTCTCCCTTCTTTGCTCAGGCTGAGGGGGGTGGGGGTGGGGATAACACTACATTCTTCCCATCTGTGCCTCTCCTTCAACTGGCCCCCTCTTATGTCTATCTTTTAGCGCCCAGGTCGCGGTGGTGCGGCGCGGAGCGTTTGGTCACCGAGTGGGAAAAGTGGACCCGGATTGTGCCAGCTGCTCCCTCCAGGGTGCTATACGCCTTACTCCAATCGGGCTCCCGTTGGGAGGGAGGGGGGGGTAATGTTAACTACCCGGCTAAAACATGGATCCTCGATGATGAAGAAAAAGATAACCGGACAAACAATAATGATGACGACCGGACATTCCCCTGATCAAGTGGCCTCGCCGTCTCTCTATTTTCTGGTGTCTTGTCTACTAAATCTTCTCCTCTGGGCGGTGTACCAAAACGGCTACCTCTCTAACGCAGTGGTGGACCCCATTTGTTTTCCCAAGAGCCCCCTACAAAAGAGTAGGCGTGGCCCGGCAAGATCTTCTTAGGGAGGCGTAACATGGTCGGTTCCTTTGTGTATGGCTACACATTTTCAACTCCAAACGTTTTATTTTGGGGGGGAGGGGCAGTGCGCTTGTTCTCCAGGTTGATCGGTGCCGGGGCCCGGCTACTTCCTCCATATTAGTGTATTCTGAGTTGGGTTTTTTTTTCGGCCTCCGCAACCTTGAAGATGTTCTAAGAAACCATGAAAATTCAAATGTATCTGCCAGAAAGAAATGACTGTAAATAACAGAATCGTCTTTTAATTTTTAATCGCATTGTTCAACTTGATTTGAAATGGCATCTTAATAGACCCACCCTCCCTCGCGCATCGTCAGCTCCTCGCGCACATATTTCCGTAGCCAAAAAGGATCGGCCAACGACTTCTCCATTTTTAGGATAATGTTGCGATTGGGGACGAGGCAGCTTTTTTTGTGGCTGGAAAAGTGAATAATGATAGTGTTTGACAATATGCACTACTGAACAAGCAATCTCCTTTGAATTCAACCTTTGACCGCGCTATTTGCAAGGAGAAGGTCTGTCTGTGGCTCGGGATAGATACGAAATGGCTGGTTTAAGACAGCAATTTTCAATAGTCGCCTAATTGCGCTGATTCATTTAATTGAATTGTCCCCCGCCCTCCCCAAATTACTGGATTTTAACACCTTGCTATATGTTCGCGAGGGGAAAATTTAAAGACTGTAGTGTTCTCAACCCTATCTGTAAATTTAAACCAATTGCAAGAAAGAATGAAGAAAGGATTCAATTTACTCAAGGAAAATCCAAAATTAATAAAAGGTGATCAATGAGATCTAAAGCTCAACTGTGCTTGGAGAGAAATGGAGGGCTTTTGGAGCGAATCAGACTTTAGGAATATTTTTTTCTGGTTGTGTACAATGACGATTCTTTTTTATTGCATTTTGTTAAATTTATTTTTCGACTCAAATATTATGACATTTAGTTAATTCACTTACCTTGTGTAAGCTTAGTTTGGATTATCTTCACTAATATCAATTCCGCTTCACCATTCTTCAAGCAAAATTACTGAACGTTTTTTCAATTATAGCGACGTTTTCAACAAACAAAATCTCTTTTACACAATTTAAAAAAAATCATATACTTTTTCAATTATAATCCATTAAATTTCGCTCAAGCTTTTCGTGACATACTATATTAATTATAACTAGAACTACTGTTCATTTATCAATTAATTACCGTTGAAAGTACTGTGTATTAATTAAAAATGGAATTGGTACCCACTTATACATTAAGATCAATTAGGATTACTGTGCAATTGAACTGGAAGTTTGACCCATTTATATTCATATTAAGACTAAGGTGGTGCATTTCAGCGGCCATCCATGACTCCACCCTGAACCGGATTTGTTTCTAAGTGGGGTTCGGTGGAAATGGAGGATTCGCATCGTTTTCTTGGTCTTGTTTTTGGCCGACGCCTCACCTGGCAGGTTCATATTCGCAGCCTTACGTTCTCTTGTGCGTGCCCTATGGGTATTCTTCGTTCCATGACGTTCAGCATATGGGGGGCTAATCGGGCTACTGCCTTACCTTTTTATCGATCCTTTATTCATTCGAAGCTTGAATACGAATGCGAGTTTTATGCATCTGCAGCCGAGCGTGTATTGCGGAAGGTTCTATCGATCCGCTACACCAACCTTCGCCTGGCGACTGGTTAACTTCCGCACGTCCCCTATTGAGAGCCTACTTGTTGATGCTGTGGAGATGCCACTCGCTCTGCAAGTGGCATCTCTGCCAGTACGCGCGAACCCGGCGCGTCTCTCAGTTGCCAACAGCTCTCACTGCATCTGCAGCTGATCTCAACGGTGCCTATGCCACCGAGAGACACCATTAATACCCTATGCCCTTTGTGTTTAGGTCTAGGAAGCTCCTTTCAGAGCTCGTTATAGCTCTCAGGTAGGTAGCACCCCTGGCTCTGCCCAGGACGCCAACCTGGAGGGTACCACCTTTGACTATTCGCCACCACGCCTCTGCTCCCACAGCTTCTACAGCGCTGAGAATATTGCGTTCGGCCTTTTTGGAGCACGCTCCGTGTCACGTTGAAACCGTGTGGGTGTATACGTAGGGCTCCAAGTCCCAAGAGGGGGTCGGTTTCCACGCCGTCTCCCCGCTGTTTGAAGTCAGCGGGGCTCTGTCAGGCACTGTGTCTATCTTCACGGCTAAACTTGTTGCAATACACCGCTCTGTACGGGAGATAAGGCGTCGTGTTCGGTTCGGAAACCGGATTGTGATCTATAGCGATTCACAAAGCGCTCTGAGTGCTCTCGAGACATTGGAATCTCCGCAATTCCTGGTTGCTATATCCGCGAGGCCACGGCTTTGGCAAGCAGGAAGGATGTCAAGATTATATTTTGCTGGGTTCCTGCACATGTTGGAATTGTGGGGAATGTGCGCACGATGAGGGCGCTAAGGAGTCCGTGAGAATTGGGCGACCAGAGCAGCGTTTCGCTCTTTCTCACACCGATTACATAGCAGGAACGAGGGCAGCCATCCGGGCTGCCTAGCAAAGAAGATGGGAGACGGCCGAGGGTAACTTAAAGTTGCGTGTCATTGCGCCGCAACTGTTCCCATGGACCTACCCCCCAATGCCGCGACGGCTTCAGGTCGCTGTCTGTCGTCTCCGAATTGGACAGACTCGCGGGACGCACCGCCATTTGATGAAGCGCACGCCTGCGCCTTATTGCGACGATTGCGTTGTCCCCAACCCATGGTGATCTTCGCAATCGTTACATGTCCCGGTACCGGGACGAGTTATGCCGTTACCGCTTGTCCCTTGTTTTGGGGATGGTTGCAAGCATACAGACTTGTAGACTGTCTGACATTTTGGAGGAGGCTGGCCTCCTCTATTTTATTTGACTCTACGGCCTTAGTCGCATGATTCTGACTAGGGTGGTTGCGGGTCTTGCCCCGATCCAGTCTCGTGTTTCTCTCTTGCTGTTTTTTGTTTTTGTTTTGTCTTTTTTACTTATTTTGATTTTAATGTAGCCTAGTATTAGCCTAAAGATTTTGTACGGAGACTTATGCCCTTGTCACCAGTCGCCAGATAGGCGTTAAAAAAATAAAACGATATCCGAGGCCGGGGTGTCATTCTTGAATAAACGATATCCGAGGCCGTGGTGTCATTCTTGACCAAACGATATCCGAGGACGTGCTGCCATTCTTGAACAAACGATATCCGAGGCCGTGTTGTCATTCTTGAACAAACGATATCCGAGGCCGTGGTATCATTCTTGAACAAACTATATCCGAGACCGTGGTATCATTCTTGAAAAAACGATATCCGAGGCCGTGGTGTCATTCTTGAACAAGTGCAAAGTTATAAGTATCTAGGAGACGTTGTAAGTGATAGTGGAACAGATGAATCAGATTGTGCCCACAAGGTTCTAAATGGAGGAAAGCCTCTGGAGCGATGATTGGTTTGGACAGCACATATGAGGCGTCCAAATCTTATCATATCACCGACTTCACAACCATAATAAAGTTCTCAACTCTTTTTAACGATTGGGTTGAAGCCTCATCTCTAGGTTATTTCACCCCACAGATCAGCCTCACTAAAGCCTTTCCTTTTGCAAAGGTCCTGTTACAATCGTTACGACGCTCTCAACAAATGCAGTCAGACTTGTTATTATTGTTTTAATATATATTTAAATAAATATGTTTAAATTGTAATATTAATCAATGTGGCGGCACTCGGCGGCGAGCACGCGCTCCAGGCGAGGCGACTGTGTCGGCTAAAAGTTCTTCGAACAGAAGTTTATGTTCGAGCCCAACCACTTTAGCACGATCTTGGCCGTGTGGGCGGGGCACCGTCCTGCTTAAAGACGTAGTCCTTCTACTTCGTGACCTTTCTCACCTAGGGCAGGACCTTTGTGGCCGATATATCCGAATAATCGGCCGTGATGAGCCTGTAACCGGCCGCGAACCTCATCGGCGGTATCTTCTCGTCATTCGAAGCCACGGCGCAGAGGATCATCAAGGAGGCCGGAAGGTTGGTTGTGAACATGAAGTGGACATCTGAGATGTCCTGGCCGAAGGGTACCACGCGGTCATTTTGCTTCTTGATGACCGGATCGACCGTGAAGGTTTATTCATCATAAAAAAATGACAATTCGATTGCCATGATTCTTCAAGTCGTTGAGAATGTGACAACAGCTCGCCCAACGTTGTTCCCGCAAACGGTTGGTTAGCAGAGGCCTTTCCACTTCCTCAAGCTCTTGCCGCTCTCAGCCTTGATGGCCCTGGACACTGTGACACCGAGATGGTCTTCTTTGCGAGCGCAGTCATTTTGAGTTTCGGAGCACTTTCGAAGGCCCTTCTGAAAGACAAACGGTTGGCAACTTAAGGTTTGCTTGAAAGAGATCGATCTCTGAGGTCTTCCCCATTCTTGAGTATCTCCACGATGGTTTTTTTTATTTTAATTTTAAGAGCCCATCTGGCGACTGCCTAGTAGGGGAACCTCCACGGCTTTTGGCGATGTCGGACTCGTTGTGGCCCGTGCGCTTAAGAGCAGATATCTCGATTCTTTTTCCTTCCACCTCGACACACTTGCACACATTGGAAAAAGACGTTTTTATGACACGTGCTGGAAAAGTAGAACTTTAAGTTTGTTTGACGGAACTTTTTCTATCAAACACTTAAACTTCTCGAAAGATTAAAAAAAAAACCCGATTGTAACAAAACTTGAGCAAAACCCCTCACTAGTGACAATTTCGCTTAGGACGCACTCTAGCTAACTACTAACCAATTCAAATATCACTAAAATATCAGTGTACATGTACGCATGTCCTATGTCAACATAGCCCAGGCAATTTTAAACATGTAGTAACATGGTTAAGTGGGAATACATGCGAGTAAATAGTATTCGCTCTATAAGCCTCTAAAACGCTTCGTCTTGGACGAATAGGGCCACTTTAGAAATGGCAGTTCCAAACACCTGTGACATGAGGTTAATATTGGCCATTTGTTGGAGTCATTGCCCAGGCTGCATCTTACATCTGGAAGGTTTCGTTCCCTCCCGGCCCCAACGGCCGCGAGTGGATCTGCGGCTATCTATGTTCCCATATTGGCGTTACTGCCCTTTCACTCCCCCATCCCTCGCAGAGAGGTGGTTGACATTTGGGGGTTCCTCCATATAAGATTGAGTTGACTTATTTAAAAGGTGAAACCCACCGTGAGCATCTCCCTCACAGATGGAGACGATCTCAAAGTGGTAAGGTTAGGGAAAGGGAAAATTAGAGGTAGGATTTAACGGCCAAATTGTGGAGAGAGGAAAGTAGTAATCCAACGGCGGATATAGTCTCAATAGACAAAGGAGGAGGACGGACACATGGAGAATACAAAGAAGAGGAATAATGAAGACAGATAGCAATAGGAAGGACACTGCGTCAATCCGGAGTGTCGGGGTTGGAAGTGTGCATTAAAGCCTCCAAGAACAAACTGGTACAAAACGATGCCAGGGCAAGTAGAGAGGAAGAGAATGGGCGAGAACAAACTTCGTCAGTTGTATGTGTCGTGGTATTGCAAGGACCGAGTGGTGGTGTACGTATGTATAGGTTTGTTACGTACTTCAAAAACTCCTTGATTAAGTTTTCTCTAAGATTGCTATATTTGATTATTATTACGTTATTTTTTTATCTTTGAGGGTTTCTAGTGCCATGCTCAGCGTTTCGAGGATTTAATTAAATGCTTCTAAGAAAAAAGACCTTTAATTGCAACATGAACAAAAAATAAAATCTAATAAACAAACTACACAGTTATGAATTAAACGAGTTTAAGTGAGACTTACTAAATTACACAATTGAATATACAGTAATGGTTGACCCAAAGCTCACTTTAATATTGGACGCTAATTGACCTTCCAAAAAAAGAGATAATTGGAATTTATTTACCTTTAAAAACCACACGAGAATCTGGTTTGAGACTGACCTTGTCCTCAATTTTTATGTAGCCTCAAGAATGTTGTTTTCGGGCAGGCGCGTAGACGTCTTTACTGCGACTCCAGATGTTGTCTGGGGCGAGGATAGCTTTAAAGCCACAAATGAAAATGGTGCGTGCGACGGATGGCGTTAAGTACGTTGTCTTAGTAAGATGATTTCACCAACGGGACAGGGAAAGTATACTTCTTCCACTCTTCGAGTTAATCTGGGAATAATTCGCACTGACGATCGATGAGCGAACGAACGAATCCTTTGACGAAGGGGAATGCTTGAGGGAGTTCACTTTGGGGTATTCCTTAATTGCGAAGACTATCTCTGGGTTTTGTTGCACACCAGGATAGAGGTTTTCTCTGAAGAGAACTAGTTGAACTTGTTTTTCAATACAAGCTAACTTAAAGTTCGGTGTGACCAGGAACTGGCTAAGCATGAGCTTCTTCTGTGTTCCTTTTTTAGGGTTGTCGGGCACTTCGCCAGACTTCGTTGTCTAGATCGCAAACTCGATCTCCCTTGTTCTTCTAAAGTTATCGGCATATATACTTCACCACCCCACTGGGAGGGGGGGCGGAGAGGGGGGATGAAGTCTTCGGAATTAAGACTCCTCCTCTTATGGTTCTTCTCAGAGCGTCTTTCACCTAGCCCTAAAGGCACCTTGTGGCATTTGGTTGTCGCTCCTCTAATTTCGCATATGGAGTGAAATTAAATACCCTCTCTTAGGGGAAATATTGCCAGTTTAACCAATGTTAGGCTGACCGGATCCGAAATGTGATGATTAGTGTATTATGTGGCTGGGCGAAGGCCTTTCTGGTGATCCTCGAGGCGAGGTAAGAGAGGTGGGGGAGGGGGGTAAGTAAAGGGTTACTCCGCTAAATGCCAGGACGTTGCGGTTACCAAACAGGGCCTCAGTTTTGAGAATGGGATATCGATTTTCCTACAGTATGTTATTTTTTATTCAAATATTTTATTAATATTATCAATATTATTATTAAGGAATAATTATTATATTATTTATTAATTAATTATTATTTATTAATATTAGTAGTATTGTATTTCAGCAGTTTTATATAATTTATTTATTATTATCATCTCAGACTTTATCAACCACCTTCTTATAGATCGCGATCCCAATATTTAGCGGGGTCGTTATAATCCTTCTACCTCCCACATGGCGGAAGTCACTCGAAGATAATACCGAAATCCTAGCACATGCTCCAAACCACCGACAGCTACCTATATTAGAAGCCTTATATACATATATAATTCACTCTGCTTTCCTCTCGTCTTCGCGCCCTGAATAATAACCCCTGCCCATCCTAATCCTGTGTCCATTATAGATTAACCATTTTAAGGAGTCTCAACCCTCATTTCAATGTACCTTTTTTGTGTCTAAGAATTTCCATTCCCTTTGAGTATATTCATATGTTTGTTAACATCTAAATCACGATGTATATAAAGCTCTGCCTTCAATTCCTTAAGTTACAAAGAGGAACCTTTGATAATGATACAGATGTGTATCGAAACGCGTCAGGCCAATAAATATTTTGTTTTGCTCAGTGAACTAGTTCTCTGCCCTCGTTCGTTACTACTTTTCTAATGATTTTGGCGAACTTATCCACGTGTTAACTCACGACCAAAAACGGAATATAAGACAAATTGAGACACTCCAAAAGAAAATAATTAACACTAAATTAGTGTAGTCGTCTTCAATAATATATATATATATATATATATATATATATATATATATATATATATATATATATATATATATATATATATATATATATATATATATATATATATGGTAGGTTTAATTGAAAGCAACCGCTAGTCTCGTGTTAATAATTTTCTTTTCAATCTTCTCGATTTGTCTTATGTTCGCCTTTTCTTCATCGTTCAACCCGTGAAGAAGCCTACCGAAGTTCATTAGAGCCTCATATTTATTAATTGCAAAATAAAAAGAAAAAAACACAAAACGAGGGAAAAAGGTCCTTAATCAAGGGGTGCGAGTCTAAGATCGTTGACTAAGCTTTTTTTTTTCTCTTCTCTCAGCTAGGAACTGACGTCTTTATGCCTCTCAGCCAGAATTTGACCTTTTGAAGTGACCGATAAAAAAAAACTAACTCGATGCCCAATTTTTTAAAACCGCCCCCGTTTTGCTTGAGCCACTGGGCTTCCTTAGCCTGCGCACACACGCGTGTACATCGTTAATCAACAGTCAGTCAGTCATATTTGGTCTCCCTAATAACGGAACATTGCGGAATGAGGAAACCCTCAGGCCAGAGGGGGCAGGGGGGACATATGCAGCTGTCTTTTGCATCCATCCCGATATTATTCGCCCAAAACCCAGGGAGAGAGGGGTTTGGGAGGGAAAGGGTAGAGAGTAAGAGGGAAGGAGTAGAGAAAGAGAGAGGTGAGGGCGTAGAAAGAGGTATAAAGAGCAAAAGAAGGGGTAGAGAACGAGGTGTAGAGGGACACTGGGGAGAGATTTTCTTTTTACCTTTGAACTAAGAGGCTTAAACCGTCGAGATCATATCTACTATGTTGTCACGATTGGTTCTACAGAAAGTGGTAAAATTAGGGAAAATAAAAAAGTGGGAATTATTCAGCCCGAGCACTTTAATTAGAAAATTCGGTGCTGGTTTGGTATGTGATCTACGTAGTTATGTTATCTACAAGTCATATTCTATTTTGGTATGCGATCTACGCTTATTATGGAATAGATAAACACGTTTTTTTTTTATTTTACTTATTTATTTGAATATTTGTTTTTAATTTATTTTACATATTTTATCGGTGAATAGATCTTACATCATTTAGAAAAGGAAGAAACAGATCTTGGCTGATTTTCTCATCATTCGCCAGCAAATATAATCAAAGTGAGATTGAAAGTGTTTTTTGCTGATTCCTTTCATTTTTTTCAAAATGCGAATCTTTGCTTCCAGTCAGTTTCTTTCATTTGACTGAGTATTTGCCAGTATTTGGATCAACATAATACTGTTGATGGTTTAGAGTTAAATGACGGTCATTTAAACGATTTAAGTTACACTACGACGGCTCTTCGTCAGAATGAATAACCGAATTTTCTGAAACCTCTCTTAGAATAATGGGTTCAATTGTTTCCCCCATTTCTTATTTCTACATATAGGGTCTTTCAATAAGGTCGCTTGATTTTTAAATGTAAATAAAACAAGTTGTGTGTGATATATGCACTCAATTTATTTTAAATTTGAAAGTACATTTTATGGCATTAAGTGTAGAATATGAGGTCGTTCAAATGTCCGCCGCGGCTTCGCTTGGTGGAACGTATTCGGGAGGCCCAATTTTCGATGACTTTGTCGCATAAATCTGGCTGAATTTGCTGGATAGTGTTCGTTATGTTGACTTTGAGGACATCAACTGTTTGCGGATTATTCTCATAGACCTGCGATTTAAGGTAGCCCCAAAGAAAGTAGCCTAATGGCGTTAAATCGCATGATCTCGGTGGCCAGTTGACGTCGCCACCGCGCGAGATGACCCTGCCTTGAAATCGCTGGTGCAAAATGTCTATGGCACGTAGCGCCGTCCTGTTGGAACCACATGTCGCCAGTATCCATATCAGGCATATAATCCAGTTGAGGCCACAAGAAGTTGGTTATCATCGATATTTAGGTCTCGCCGTTGACGGTTTTGGTAATCCCATCTTCGTTGTTAAAAAAATACGGACCGATGATTCCGTTAGACGAAAATCCGCACCAAACAGTGACTTTGTTGGGATGCAATTGGTGCTGGTGTATCTCATGTGGATTGTTTTCGTCCCAAATAGCGACAATCGTTACCTTGTTTCAAGACGAAGACCCATGGACCATCAATTTTTCTTCCAGGATTTCGGTTGTTTTGTACGTCAGCTTCGCTTTCAGTTGACTCTGGAGTATCATCTCCTTGCAGTAATCTTCCTCCGTTATAGTTTCGGCGTCTTGCAAACCGCGCTTCATCAATTTGCACGGGCTCTTCTTCAGTGCTTACCATTTTCCCACGATTGTTAACGGAAACAATATTTGAGCAAATTTCACGGCACATATTGAACCAATCAATGATTGCTTCCTTAACTCTACCTGTCAATTGATGAACTGTATCACAGGACAGATCTTGACTAAAGTAATAAATGAGTTCTAAAATTGTGATTAGATAAAGATTGCAGTTTACTCTGTTATTCATAACGTTTCCAGTGCGGATCGAACGAAGCGGTTTGGGGGGGGGGGGAGGTTAAGGAGTTACAAGGAAAAGAAGTACCTCAAAGGCCTTGCGGCCCATATCGAGGAGGCACTTTTTGTGGTTTCGATTCTTAGCATGTACTGATTACTTGCTATGAGATCATCAACTTTTCAAATATAATTTGTCAAGTCTACTCTTGAACTGTTCAACACTGCTACTCTCAACAACCCCCGCTGGTAGTTTATTCCATGTGTCGCAAATGTCATATGTGAATGACTTACCCACCGCAATGGTATTGAATCTGGGCAGCTCCACCTTCCACCCGTGATTTCGAGTCATATTCCGGTTGAGGGTAAAGAATTTGTTGGAGTCGACATTTTCAAATCTTTTCAAGATTTTAAAAGTCTCTATTAGACGACCGCGCAGTCTTCGAGTCTCTAACGAATATACATAGATCTAGCTCTTGCAGTCTTTCTTGGTATGACTTGTTCCTTAGCGATGGGATCAGTTTCGTGGCCCTGGCTTGCACCTTTTCCAGATGATGGATGTCTTTTCGATAATGAGGAGACCAGAACTGAACAGCGAACTCTAGGTGAGGCCTCACCAGCGAGTTGTACAAGGGCAAAACAACCTCTTTTGTTCGAAAGCTGAATTGCCTCTTGATGTAACCCAACAAGTGATGAGCCTTTTTCTCCACCTGTAAGCACTGCTTCGAGAATTTGAGATCGCTGCTAATCAGCACACCTAAGTCCTTCTCGACATCAGTAGACTCAAGACGCATACCTTGTAGCTCGTAGCCTGACCGAGGGTTCGCATACCCGATGTGCATCACCTTACACTTGTCTAAGTTGAAAGGCATCTGCCACTTGTCAGCCCTCTCGCCGATCATCGGTAGGTCATCCCTCAACATCTCGATGTTTTCGGGATTCGCTACATTAGCTCCAAGTTTTGTGTCGTCTGCAAATTTCGCTAGACGACTCACCAGTCCTTCATCTATATCGTTGATGTAGATGATGAATAATAGAGGGCCTAGCACGGAGCCCTGGGGGACTACGCTCGTTACTGACGACCACTGAGAGGTGTGGCCTCCGATGGTAACCCTCTGTCGCCTGTCCGACAACCAACTTTCTAACCATTTTGCGACCTTTCCTTTTATTCCCAGGGCATGTACTTTTGCCATCAGTCGGCGGTGGGGGACTTTATCGAAAACCTTTTGCAAATCCAAATAAAGTATGTCCACCGCTCGACTTCTGTCAAACTCGCTCATTATACCGTGGAAGAATTCAAGCAAGTTCGTGAGGCACGAGCGCTTTCTTCGGAAGCGATGCTGTGTGTCTCTCAACAGGTCGTGAGACTCTAAATGATTCATTATCCTATCCCCTATGATGCCTTCCAGTACTTTGCCCACGATTGAAGTTAGACTTATTGGTCGGTAGTTTCCTGCGGTGCCACGGTCCCCCTTTTTGTGGATCGGGGTGACATTGGCCATACGCCAGTCTGCAGGTACTTCGCCACTGTCGAGCGATGAGTTGAAGATCTCAGAAAGATGAGGGCTCACCTGATCTTTCACCTCACGCAGTACCCTTGTCAGGAAGCCGTCAGGACCTGGGGATTTATACGCATTTCACTGACCTAGCCTTCTAGCAACTTCTTCGGGAGTTGTAGTTATTGCTTCTAGTGATTCTAACTCGCGATCTATCACTATCGGCGGTCTGGGTATCTCTCCGCCCCTTTCCCTCGTGAAAACCGAGGAGAAGTAGTCGTTGAGTATGCCAGCTATTTCCTCATCTGAATCCTGGAGAACGCTGTCGCCGTTCCTCAGGGGTCCGATGCGTTGGCGTACTGGTTTTCGGCTGTTCACGTACGCGAAGAACTCCTTGGGGCTCTCTTTAGAGAGAGAGTGGCTACACGAATTTCTTCGTTACGCTTAGCCGTGCGCACTAGTGCCTTAACCGTTCTACTATGGGTCACATAGGCTTCATGGTGCATCGCACTACTATTCCTCTTCCATGCTTTGTGCGCTGACTTTCTAGCTTTAATAGCACTAGCGATTTCTTGAGAAAACCACCTAGGCTGAATGCTCGCTATTCTGACAGCCTTCGTGGGAACGCACTCGGCCTGACGATCCATAAAACGATTTTTGAAGTCGTTCCATTTGGAACGACTTCAAAAATCGTTTTATGGATCGTTTGGCATCAACAAGACTAGGCAGCGTAGGGTAAGCTGAATTTCACCATTTATCTGTTTTCTTCGAGTTTCCTTCATTTCCCCGCCGCAACGATGCCATGCTGCAGCTTGATTTTCTTCATCTAAAAGGCAATTTCTTTGTAAAAATGCAATTGCCTTTTTCTCATTGGCAAACTCTTGGTAAAACTCTTTAGCTAACGGATTAAGGGTTTTTTTAGGTAACAGATGTAAAGTAGACAAAATAACAGAAGAGTGCACAGACAATCATAAAGCAATCAATATCACAAAGAACTAAGCAGAAATGAAGTTTGCTTGGATTGGATGTTCTTATCATCATCATCATCATCACTAACGTTATAATTTAAGAAGGGGATTTT
This sequence comes from Ceratothoa steindachneri, assembly GCA_963969495.1. Classification (NCBI taxonomy): domain Eukaryota; kingdom Metazoa; phylum Arthropoda; class Malacostraca; order Isopoda; family Cymothoidae; genus Ceratothoa; species Ceratothoa steindachneri. The sequence goes on from OZ018322.1 coordinate 27,755,601, forward strand.
TTTTAGTATTAGAATAATAATTTCATCTTAGTTTGGTTATGACTTATGTTTTTTTATCAAACTCATTTCTAATAATTCTTTTATAATAGCAATGTGATATTTTGAAAGGCATGAAATTATTATAATTGGCGAAGTTCAGAAAATTTATAAAAATTAAACATTGGCTGCTTATTTTTTAGATTTTAAATTTTAATCTTAGTAGCGAAGCGCAAGCTCCCCCGTAGGGGGGAGTGGCGAAGCCATTGCCTGGTATATTGATGGTTTAATCCTTTAAGCTTCTATTCCTTCCCCATTTTACCATCTTTGATCACAAATCGTTTTCGTAAATGTGACCCGAGATTCCCGTACAACCACGAGGGACAATAGCAAAGCGCAGTGTAGATCGCATACCAAACCAGCAACGAAAATTCTTTAGTACCACGTTGCGGTGCCTGGTACCGAAGCAGCTGACCAACCTGCTCGGTCATCGTCAGCCCCAGCGATTACAGTCTGCTTGACCTTCACTGATATCCTCCCACATGTGAGGGAGATCCTTTTTGTACAGTGGCTTTCCGCCATGAAATCATGCTCCCACACTATAGGCTGCCACATTAAACCACTCCACTTTGAATTGGCTTCATCTTTACCTGCTCCTCCCGAAAAAGGTGGCGCAGGCCCACCTCCGCCTGGGTCACACGAGGCTAACTTATGGACACCTTATGTCCCGCGGTTTGACTATCACGTGTAGGACCTGCCGTACCAGACTCACAGTACTTATTCCAGGTGATCGAGTAGCCCCTGTCCCCGCTGGGGGAATCTTACCCCCCCTCTCTTCTTTTGCTCGGTATTTTAATAAAGGAAAATCTTTCTTTTATTTTGCTGGGTATTGTAATAAAGAAAAATGGTTCTCTTATTTTGCTCAGTATTTTAATATAGGAAAATGGTTCTCTTATTTTGCCCGGTATTTTAATTAAAGAAAATGCTTCTCTTATTTTGCTCGGAATTTAATTAAAAAACATTGTTCTTTTATTTTGTTCACTATTTTAATAAAGGAAAATGCTTCTCTTATTTTGCTCCGTATTTTAATAAAAGAAAATCTTTCTCTTATTTTGCTCGGTATTGTAATAAAGGAAAATGGTTCTCTTATTTTGCTCGGTATTTTAATAAAGGAAAACCGTTCTCTTATTTAGCTCTAAATTTAATAAGAAAAAATAAAGGAAAATGGTTCTCTTAGTAAGCTCGGTATTTTAATAATGGAAAATTGCTATCATATTTTGCTAGGTATTTTAATAAAGGAAAATCGTTCTTTTATTTTGCTCAGTATTTTAATAAAGAAAAACCGTTCTCTTATTTTCTCGGGATTTTAATAAAGGAAAACCGTTCTCTTATTTTCTCGGGATTTTAATAAAGGAAAACCGTTCTCTTATTTTGCTCGGTATTTTAATAGAGGAAATCGTTCTCTTATTTTGCTCGTATTTTAATAAAAAACAATCTTCTCTTATTTTGCTGGGTATTTAATAAACTAAAAAGGTTCTCTTATTTTTCTCGATATTTTAATAAAGGAAAATCGTCCTCTGATTTTTCTCGGTATTTTAATAAAGGAAAATCTTTCTTTTTTTTGCTCGGTATTTTAATAAAAGAAAATGCTCCTCTCATTTTGGTCCGAAGTGTAGGTTAAGATGTGATGAAAGATATCTTATTCACAGCAACCCAGTTTCAGCCCTGTTTCTAGAGCACCAGCGAGTGGGGGAGGGGGGGACTCAAGGAGGTTCAAGGAATTGGACTAGGTGGTCCTTGAGATTTTACTTGCACCTCTACTAGGGAGTGTTTCGCTCGTGTCTGACTTGTCTAAGGGCCACCATTTGGCCAGGTGCTGTTTGAGGACTGATTTTAATTGGACGTAACTAACGAGGGCATTTACCGAAGGAAGGGAGGGGAAAGAGGTAAAGTGGAGATTAACAAAGCGAAAACCATCGAGGTAAGCTCAGTGGAAACAAAAGTTTCAAGAGTTGACAAAGGGATGAAGTTAGGGAAAGTGAAAATGCGTGGAACATATCTAGTAAAGACAGATTAGGTTGTTTAGGTTGTTAACAAACGGAGGCGCGCAATTCTCTTGAATTGGGAAGAGTACCTCTCTTGAACCCTCCTTTGACCTCCTTCCTAGTGCCCCCACCCCCCCAAATCTCTGTTTTTTAATCTTCGGTTTGATTATCTTCCAAACATTTTCCTCGTACTTCTCTTTAATGACCTATTTTTCACTTTTATTTTTAAAATACCCTCATTTATTTTAGGCTTTTTAGTTCAAAAAGTCACCTCTAGTTGACTTTGCCTAACTAGAAAGTAACTAGTAGAAGTCTCTGGTTCTTTTTGTCCATCTTACCGGGGTCTTAATTGAGCGAGTTTAAATATCAAAGAAATGAATTAATGCATGAGAGATCATTATTTGATCGTTCACTGATTTAAAAAAAAAAAAGAAGACTTCAAATGAGAAATCATTACGAAAATTATCGTTCACTAATTAAAAAAAAGAAAGACTTCTGTTGAGAAATCATTACGAAAATTATCGTTCACTGATTAAAAAAAAGAAAGACTTCTGTTGAGAAATCATTACGAAAATTATCGTTCACTGATTTAAAAAAAAAGAAGACTTTTGTTGATAAATCATTACGAAAATTATCGTTCACTGATTAAAAAAAGAAGACTTTTGTTGAGAAATCATTACAAAAATTATCGTTCACTGATTTTAAAAAAAAGACTGTTTTGATTGTACCGAGTCTGCACTTGTGTCAGACACTGCCAGAAGCAAAAGTACACCCAAACTGTGACTCAGTTTGCCCTATTTATTCGTAGTCCCGCCCTTTTACATACATCTTAACATCTTACCTACTTTATCTCTTACATGTAAATTTACACTCTAGGGATTTCTTTTATAATAGTCACTGGTATAGTTTTTTATTCACAGTGGATTAATCTTTAGCGCTTTGCAGCATTTTCGGTTATCATCCCAAAGGTTACGTCGGGGTGAATTTTATATAAAATAGAGACGACGTTTGTAATTTCGTTTCTGAAATTTATATTCTCCTTGACTCAGATGGAATTTCCTCTACACACCAGGATTCCTTATCATTCTAGTGACGCTGCTTTGTCCATAATACGCCTAATTTCTCGCCCTTAAACTTAAGATCATGAAAGTAGGCTTTAAAAGTTTAAATTTGATCATTTCGTATTTGCTTTTGCGAAAAAATTAAATGTAATTTTATAGCCGGCGCTCACCTATTGGGAAATGTAGGCGCTCAATAGGCGAAGCAAAATGTGGAGGCAGAGACAATTATAAAATCAAATGGTGTGGTCTGAAACTACAAGAATATATACTAGTAACATAACCCTATAGGAAACTTCTAATGTTCTTGGAGGCTATTTAGTCAATAAAAATTCCGACAATGACGTTGGTATAATATAGCTTTTCAATATGAAGAATTAAAGCGATTTCTAGTTATGAATTTGGTAATTTCAACTTCACACGTTTTCCTACAAAACTACTAAAATACCCCTTTCCCTAGGGGTCCAATCAAACACAGCTACCCATATTTTTCACATACCCTTGGCACTTCATAATGATTTGTTTTTTTAGGGGGAGGGGGGTATGGTCATACTCATGGATATAGTCATGGGCAAAAGTTATGACATTAATTTATCGTAAGAGTATATTTAAACTATTTAAATAAGATGTCGCTGATGGTCGTATCCTTCCTACTGCGATTATATATATATATATATATATATATATATATATATATATATATATATATATATATATATATATATATATATATATATATATATATATATGCAAATTTTGTTGAAGACCATTGTGTATTTTGCATCAATCAATTTCCTTTGGCAACTTTCTCTTCTTCTATCTTTTTTATTCCATCTTGTAGATGATGAATCACTTGTCCAGTATTCATTTATTTTTTAAATGAATGGGTTTGGTAAAAACCAAACTAAATTTCTGAGCTTTCGATCTTATTCGATCATCTTCGGAGCGTTTTGAAATGTTCTTGACTCCTTTACCGATGTAATGAGTGGAGTGAGGATCTGGCAGAAAGTGAAAGCTGGTGTACTCAATAGTAAAAGATTTATATAGTGGTAGATGATAGATGGTGAAAGTGAGGTAGGGTTGCCCTTGTTTGAGGGGCATCGCAGGCATTTTTTATTTTTTAATACTTATTTTTTTATTTTCTTTTTGTTTTATTTGTGTTGTCAAGTGTTTGTCTCAGTGTGCATTCTTCTTTGTTTTTTTTCAGTTTATTTGTCTCCTCGTCTCGTTTACTTTGTATTCGTGCAGTGTTTTTGTTGAGCTTTCGAGTCTTTATTAGTGTTCGAATTTATTTTTTTACCTCGTGTTTTTATCTGATGTATTATCTTGTTATTTGTTGATTGTGAGTTTAGTATTTTCTCATAGTCTATTGTTGATGTTTATGTGTAAATTGGTAATGTATTTTCCTCGGAACAGAGTTTAGTGCTTGGGAATCGCCGGTTTCGAGCGACCTTCTTCTTAATTCTGGGATGATATCATTGGCCATTGTAGACCAGACCTTTTTGGCCATTTTCTGGGTTGCGACGTTAATGAGCTCCAGTTTCTGCCTGCGGTGCAGGTCCCTCTGCCGAAGATGCTCTCTTAGTCTGGTTTTGTTTATGCAGAGGGATGCAGAGTTCTGCACTCGTTGGAGCCTCCTCATAGCGGTCTTACCCCCGTAAGGGGCGCGGCGATTTGCCATCCTGGCCATCCTTAGCCTCTCTTCCTTCCTTCAGATAGCCCGATTTCTCCCCTACCTCGTCGCTTTCCATACAACCTCCCCCACAACTTTCTCTGGTCAGCCTCTAATTTCACAGGGTAGATGCTGACCTTCTTCCTCAAGCCAACCACCCCGGATCGGGGCTGAGGGGGGAGGGGACATTGTTCCCTAACCCCTCAGCTCCAGTTCGAGATGGGTTTTTTTTAACAACATGCTTCATCCCCAACCATACCTTCCTCACATCCCTTTTCCTCTCCTCTTCAAAATCTATCTTTTTTACGCCGTGTTCAAGGTGGAGCCGCCATGCCGAAGGACTGCCAGCCCACCAGGCGGGAGGGGTGGTCCCAAATGGCGGCGCCTGGCTCTGCCGGGCCTGTAAGCACCTCTTGCAGTGCGGGCTACTGCAAGAGGTGGTAAGCGATTGCGTCCCGTAAAACAAAGAGGGTCACCATGCCCAATGATGAAAAAAAAACCTCTCCCCTTAATTCCCCCTAAAACAACGGAGCCGCCCTCGTGCAGCTCCACACAAAAGATGGAGGTCCCCCCCCTGTGATTGCGCAGGTGACCCTCCATACCTCTTTAACCGGGGAGAAGGCTTACTCCTCTCCTACGCCTACGGGTGAAGGGGACTCCCCCTCACCCCCTTCTCTGGAGGTGCTTTCGGGCACCTCCCTATCTCCAGCGGCAGTCCCTCCTTTGCTTTCTAAGGGGACTGCCAAGAAAGCCAGCAGGCAGCCCATTGCCGACCGCCCCTCGTGCAAGCGGCTCGGTAGGGCAAACCCCCTTAGGGGGGAGAGGGAAGCCAGGCCCCTTCGGTCGCTTCCCTCAAAAGACCTGCTGGCAAGAATATTAAACTTTGCCGGGGTCAAGGCCTATGCCTCCCCACTAAAGACTTATGAAGCTGCCAAGGGGACCTGCGATGTACTGCGAGGGGATGGCCAACTGGAGTCCCCTCCTGGGATAAACATGGTCCTTGAGGAAAAGCAGCCTCAGACGGTAGGGCCTTCCATCGGGGGAAATCCGGGCTCGGCGCCAAGCACCGAACCCGAATCCGCCCCTATGCAAGGTCCTCATCAAACGGCTGTGGATTCTCAGGCAGTACAAGGAGGGGAGGGATCTCCCCCGGATGATGCCCCTGCGACCACCAAGACCTTCTCCATTTCGGAGAAGGACCTGGCTGATGCCGGTCCATCTGGTCTGGGGGCTTCTACCGGCGGGGGTGAGAAGCGGGTTCATTCCCCGCCCTCCTCTCCAAAAAACAAAAGGACGAAAAAGATGAAGAAGACTCGGGGCTCCTCTCCATCCGCGGGGGCTACGGGGACGGATGGGTCTGCTGCCACTTTGGCAAGCGACCAAGCCAAGATCGGCACATCCGGCCCCTCTGCCCCCTCGGGTACGGAGCTCCTGACGATGACAAAGACCAAAAGTGCACAGTGCGGAGCCTCGATGACATCGGGGCCCCTCATTCAGAGGTTACCTGGCGTTTTCGAGCCCGCTGGCTTCAAACGCTTCCTCGTTATTCGCTCCATTGATGGCAGCATGTTGTCCAAGGGCAACATGATCCATCAGAGGAGAGGATTAGCTAGTGCAATTGGTAGAGAGCCGAAGGTGACCCGTTTCTCGGACGGGAGCCTTCTGGCGAATGCGGCGAATCCCGCCGAGGCGGCCAAGATTAGTGCTCTTCGGACACTTCAAGGCCCCCCGGTGAGTGTGACGCCGCACTCTACCATGAACTTTGTGAAAGGAGTAGTTTATGCGAGGGAACTCGTTGACTACTCCATTGAGGACATCACCCTAGAGCTGGCCGACCATGGGGCGGTCAAGGTCGAACGTGTGATGAGAAAACAGGGAGGGGCCTCGAGACCCACCCCTACACTCTTCGTCACGTTTGACTGTGATAAGCTCCCTGAGTCGGTGCGTGCCGGTTGGTACCGCTACCGTGTGAAGGCATTCGTGCCACTGCCGCGGCGGTGCTATTACTGTCACCGCTTCGGCTATACGAATCGCTCATGTCGACGTGCAAAGTCGGGGTCACCCGAAGTCTGTGTAAATTGCTCCAAAGTCGCACACGATAAGTCCAAATCATGTGTGGCCAAGTGTGTCAATTGCGGAGAGCCGCACCCTGCTTCTTCGAAGCAATGTGGTGCATATCTCCTTGAGAAAGAAATCCTGGCCGTTCAGGCCCAGGATAGACTCTCATTCCGCGAGGCTAAGGACTTGGTCCTGGCGCGCCGGGCTCTACCTGGGACATCATATGCCTCAGTAGTTAGAAAGGCACCCTCTGCTCCTGGCCAATCCAGGCCAACGAGCACGGTTGTTTCTGCGCCCATTCGGAGCTCTTCTGCGGGCTCTACCAACCCGGGTGCTCCCCTGGTAAAGTTGGCAGCAAAAAGGGTTCATACCCTGCCCCGGCTAAGACCAGGGCTCCTCCCTCTTTCCCCAGCGTGACCGTTTCCCGTAAGGTGAAACGGCCACGCGCCTCCACCGAGTCGTTAGACTCACAGGAAGCAACACCCCTCTAGATGGCCGCTAGGCCATCTTCCGGGGTTCCTAAAGCTGTTCCCCGAAAGGAGGACAGCAACAAAGGAGCTTCGGCCCCTTCGCCCACGCCCCGAGGTGGAGCGAGTGGCTCGGAGACGGTGGTTCCTCGAAAAGAGGGCCCCCGGCCTCCGAAGCCGCAACGCCCGCCTAAGGTTTCGAGGCGGAGGGAGGAAAAGACTCGCATGGCGAGCCCAACCTCCCCCAATAAGTCCTCGAAGGCGACAGCGCCCGGGGTTCTTTCCCCGGGAAGCGTACGGCCATTCCCGTGAGGGTCTTCAATTCGAGGAGGGCCCCCGCGTCTCTTCCGAGCTAGGCCTGGAGGACATATTCCTTCAATGGAATTGCCGTGGACTCCGGGCCAACTGGGAGGAGCTGCGGAGGCTCGTCTCGTCCCGTTCCCCGTTAGCTATTTTTTTTTGCAGGAGCCTATGCTAGGCTCGTGTCTCCTGCATTCCCGGGGTATAAGGGTCCTGCGACCCCACCACCGCGGGATGGCCGGGCTGGGGGATGCGTGGTTTACACCCGGCATGATGTCTCCGTTCTTGCTTTCTCTTTAGATACCTCCTTTCAGGCAGTGGCTGTGCAGCTGCACCTGGATAGGAGGTATACTATCATTTCTGCGTACATTCCACCGTCAGCTGACTTCGAAGCGGATGACTTCCGCCGCGTCGTAGCACGGTTGCCGAGGCACTATCTCTTGCTTGGATATCTGAACGGCAGGCATCCTCTTTGTGGAGATTACTCCATAAATCCCAGGGGACAAGTCCTTGCCGATCTGATCGAAGAGCTTGAGATGGGTGTCCTAAACGTGGATGAGTTTACGCATCACTGTCCGAGAACCGCTTCATTTTCTTGCCTTGACTTATCTTTGTGCTCTTCGGATGCACAGCCTGATTTTGATTGGGGGGTGGTCGATGACCTCCATGGTAGTGATCACTTTCCCATTCAAATATCACTTTCAGGGCAACTGCCGCCTGAGAGACCACCTCGGTGGTGCTTGGCGCGGGCGCGGTGGCCTGCATTTCAGGAAATGACTGAATTCTCTATCTCAGTCGAGGAGTTAAAGTCGGTAGATGAGGCCATTGAATTCTCCTCCGGCAACCTCATCGCCGTGGGCCTGACTACTATTCCTAGGACGTCTGGCCGTTTCGTACGCCGACCACTCCTATGATGGTCGGCAGAGTGTGAGACGGCCCTCAAACAGAAGCGTTTATGCCTACATGCGCTATAAGCGCCACCCGAACGATTTCACTGTCGCTGAATTTCGTCGGGCTAGGGCTAGATTCCGGTATATTTCGAAGCACGCCCGCCACTCTTTTTGGCGGGCATACGTGTCTTCACTTAACGGGAAGACGCCTTTAGCTGAGGTGTGGAAGCGAGTCAAAAGGATTTGGGGCAAGTTCTCGTAGGACCCCCCCTCCCGTTCTCCAGGTAAATGGGACCGCAATCTCAGACCCCGCATCCGTGGCGGAATCCTTAGCGACCGCTTTTTCCGCATTCTCTAGCCGTGATGCTGCTCCGCCAGCATTCAATGCACATCGTGATGTTGCGGAAGGCCGCCGGCTGGACTTTACCTCCAGAGGAGGAGAACCCTTCAACGACAAGTTTACTGTGAGTGAGTTGCGTTCCGCTCTCGCTTCGTGCGCGGACACCGCCCATGGTCCGGACGATGTCCCATACGACATGCTTCGACACCTGGGTGAGCAAGGCATGGCCTTTCTGTTAGATTTATTCAACAGGATCTGGGTGGAGGGTCTTCTCCCAGACTCCTGGCGAATCGCTACTGTGCTCGCCTTTCGCAAGCCAGGGAGAGATCACTCTACTCAGACCGGTTTCCGCCCAATCTCTCTAACCTCTTGGTAAATGTTAGATTAGCCTATTTCCTGGACAGCGGAGGCCATCTGTCTTCTGCACAGTGCGGCTTCCGTAAGTTCCACTCCACGTCGGATGCTCTGCTCCGACTGGAAAATGCTGTCTGGAGGCTTTCCTTCGTAGACAGCACTACGCCCCGGTGTTTTTTGATCTGGAGAAGGCCTATGATACCGCATGGCGATACGGTATCATGGAGACTCTCCACACGATAGGGGCGAGGGGACGCCTCCCAATGTTTATATCTGAATTTTTGCGAGATCGTCGATTCCGCGTACGGGTGGGGGGAGCCCTCTCCGGCCCAAAGGAGCAGGAAGAGGGTGTCCCGCAGGGAAGTGTCCTCAGTGTCACACTCTTTGCCCTGAGCATCAACGGCATCACCTCGCTGCTTCCGGAAGATGTTCTCGCTACGCTTTACGTGGACGACCTTTCGATCTCTTTTGGCGCGGCCCAAATGCCAACTCTGGAGCGTCGACTCCAACAGGCATTGAACCGCGTCTCTCGCTATGCCGAAGCGCACAGGTTTAGGTTTTCTTTGGCCAAGACTAAGGTGGTGCACTTCTGCCGCCATCCACGGCTTCACCCCGACCCAGATTTGTTTCTTAATGAGGTGCACCTGGATGTGGTTGAGTCGCACCGTTTCCTTGGTCTTGTATTCGACCGACGCCTTACCTGGGAGGCTCATATTCGCAGCCTTAGGGTCTCTTGTACCCGCGCCATGGACATTCTCCGTTCCGTGACGTTCAGCGCTTGGGGCGCTGATAGGGCTACTGCCTTACTTTTTTATCGATCCTTTGTTCGCTTGAAGCTTGACTACGGATGCGAGTTTTATGCATCCGCAGCCGAGCGTTTATTGCGGAAGGTGGATTCGATCCACCACACCGGCCTTCACCTTGCGACCGGTGCCTTCCGCACTTTCCCCATTGAGAGCCTGTTGGTCGATGCTGGGGAGATGCCACTGGCTCTGCGCCGCGTGCAGTGCATCACTCGCCTGTACGCGCGAGCCCGGCGCCGCCCTCAGTCGCCAACAGCTCTCACTGCATCCGCAGCTGATCTCGACGGTGCCTATGCCGCCGAGAGACGCCAGTCATACCCTAAGCCCTTTGGGTTTAGGGCCAGGAAACGCCTTCGAGATGTAGATATAGCTCTTGGGCCGGTGGCGCCCCTGGTTCTGCCCAGGACGCCACCCTGGAGAGTACCACATTTGGCTATTTGTCGCCACGCCTCTGCTCCCAAAGCTTGTACAGCGCCGGGAGTATTGCGTTCGACCTTTTTGGAGCACACATCGTGTCACGCTGGTACCGTGCCAGTGTATACGGATGGCTCCAAGTCTCAAGAGGGGGTCGGCTTCCACGCCGTATCCCTTCTGTTTGAAGTCAGCGGGGCTCTACCAGGCGCTGCATCTGTCTTCACGGCCGAGCTGGTGGCAATACACCACTCGGTACGGGAGATTACGCGACGTGCCCGGTTCGGAGACCGGATTGTGATCTATAGCGACTCACAAAGCGCCCTGAGTGCTCTCGGGGCATTGGAATCTCCGCATCCCCTGGTTTTCGAAATCCGTGACGCCACGGTTTTGGCGAGCCGGGCAGATGTCGAGATTATCTTCTGCTGGGTTCCTGGACATGTAGGAATTGCGGGGAATAAGCGCGCCGATGAGGGCGCCAAAGAGTCCGCGAGGACTCTGCGACCGGACCAGCGTTTCGCTCTTCCTCACACTGACTACATGGCAGGAATGCGGGCAGCTCTTCGGACTGCTTGGTAAAGAAGATGGGAGACTGTCGAAGGGAACTTAAAGTTGCGTGCCATTGCGCCGCGACTGTTCCCATGGACCTATCCCCCAATGCCGCGGCGGCTTTAGGTTGCTTTCTGTCGTCCTCGAATCGGGCACACTCGTGTGACGCATCGCTATTTGATGGAGCGCTCGCCTGCACCCTATTGCAACGACTGCGTCGTCCCCCAGACTGTTTGGCACATTCTTGTCGAATGTCCCAGTCTGGGTGATCTTCGCGCACGACACCTGTCCCGGTACCGGGATGGGCGGGGTCGCTACCGCCTGTCCCTTGTACTCGGGACGAGTGCGTGTACTTTGACTGGTGGACTTATTGACTTTTGGGGGGAGGCCGGCCTTCTCCCTTTCATTTAACCCGGTTTAATTGTTGTTGTTGTTTTTGTTATTGCTTTGTTATTGTTTTTATTATTTCTTTTTATTGTTGTTTCCTGTTCAATTTTTTTTAAGTAGCCTAGAACTAGGCTGTTTGTTTACGGCAACTTATGCCTAAGTCGGCAGTCGCCAGATAGCCCCTTAATTAAAAAAAAAAAATCATAGCGGTCTTGCTGGCTGTTTGAGTCACTACTACAGGGTAGACGAGCTTAGCCCGGATAAACGACAGGTATAATTTCCTGATATTCGCTGAGCTAAGATTACTGAACCTATATAGCTTAGAGATTTCTCTCTTCGCCATATTCTGCCTCTCCTTGTAGTGACTCGAGTATCCGTGGTCGGAGATTTTTAGGCCCAGGATGGTGCCTTCGGCAGAGTAGCCATAATTTCAATGGGCCACGTCAACTTAGGGCACAGCGGGAAGATCTTAAATTTCTCCCTGTTTGTCCGGATTTTCCACCTTCTCTCGAATTGGTTGATGTTCGAGATCTCTGCAATGGTGTTGTTCGCCTGATCCCTTGCTTTGCTAACCCTACTGGGGACATCTGCGTGACGTCATCTGCGTAGGGAGGTCGATGGTGAAGACCAGGTAAAGCAGGGGACTCAGGCAGCTCCCCTGGGGAACACCCGCTTTGAGTTCGAATTCTGGTCTTTTGTGCTCTTCGATCATGATACGCGCCCTTCTGTCCATGATGAAGTCACAAAGAATCCTTTCCGGGACTGGGTTTAGCTGGAGACCTAAGATCTTGTATTGTAGTCCTCTCAGCCAAACCTTGTCGAAGGCCTTCTGCACTTCCCTCATTACGATGTCTACATATTTACCCTTCGCCCGGCAGTGTGCGATCTTTTCTGTTAGGAGCGCCAGGGCCGTTTCAGTGCTCCTCTTTGGTCTGAAACCATGTTGTTGTGGGTTGTGCGCTCCCAACTCGTCGAGTTGATTTTGTAGCCTGTTCGCTATAATCTTCTCTAAGATCTTGCCGGGTATTTCTAGGGGAGAAATTGGGCGATACTTAGTCTTTTATGATACTAAGAACAGAGGTGCAAGGCTTAGCAAAGGGTGAAAATAGGGAGAAAAGGTAATAGTTTACGAGTTCAACTGCCCCGATAAAGAGTGTAAGCTTTATAAAAACTCAAAATATATTGGCATGACAACTACCACACTTTCGAGACGGTTAACTATGCATCTACAAAGCATCCAGAAATTTTAGTTTGGTTTTTACCAAACACATTCATTTAAAAAAAAAGAGTTTAATACTGGACACGTAATCCACCATCTACAAGATGAAATATAAAAGATAGTTAGAAGAAGAGAAAGTTGCCAAAGGAAATAAATGGTCTTCAACAAAATTTGCATTCAAGAAAGACTGCTACCCAACTACACTAATATATATATATATATATATATATATATATATATATATATATATATATATATGTGTGTAAATAATAATTTAGAATGATTTCTATGATAACCTTTCTTTTAAGACATAGTTATTTATGAAAATTAAAAAGTTATCAAGAAACTTAAAAATGCCTTTTCTGCTGTAAAATATAACAAATTACTATATACAACATGGCTTCTTTATTATATATATATATATATATATATATATATATATATATATATATATATATATATATATATATATTTTGTGAGTCACCTCACACCACCCTAAAATAACCCAGTGGTATGAAGCAATTCCTGACCTGGTTTTCGAAGTCATGGTCTTAGCTATAAGCAGCTGTAGCTGGACCTCCGGTCAATAACATCTTTTGATAGCACTCCATTTTCTCGACCAGACAAATATTGATTAGGAGACAAGATTTGTTTTCCTTTCCTTTACGGGGCCCATTATTTGGGATGAGCGCTTTTTTCTTTTCTTTAAGAAGCTCATTAATTGAGGTGAGCGGTTTTTTTTATCTTTTTCATAAGTAAGCTCAGTAATTGGGTTGAGCGCTTTTTCTTTACATAACTCATTAATTTGAGTGTGTTTGTTCTTTTTTGACTAAACTCATTAATTTCTTTTCTTTACGGAGGTCATTAATTTACTCAGCGCTTTTTTTTTTCTTTGTGGAGCTCACTAATTGGGGTGAGCGCTTTTTTCTTTTCCTTTTCCTTTTCTTTACAGAACTCATTTATTGGGAGGAAAGTTCTTTTCTTCACGGAACTCATTAATTCGGCTGAGACCTTTTCTTTTTTATTTACGGAGCTCATTAATTCGGTTGATGGCTTCTCCTTTTCTTTCCTTTCTCGACCTTATTAATTGAGGTGAGCGCTTTTTCTGTTCTTTTTCTTTACGGACCTCATTAATTGTGGGGTTCTTTTTCTTTTCCTTTTCTTTACTGCCTTATTTTGGGGGACTGAGCCTTCTTTAAGGAGTTCAACTGTCCATTGTGATCTAAAGTATAGTCACGGAAATCTGGGTTGAGCTCAATAAGTCATGGAGTAACCTTTTCGACTTTGAAGATAATAAAAAAAACAATGATTTAATTCTCGTAATTGAGGCTAAAAAAAAATCTCAAAATACCGAAGTCTTATATCAGAGAGGAGAACTTTTTGGAGTGCGAATGCTAAATTCGGCCAAATCTTTTAAACAAACATTTCCAACTTGCTATCCGAAGTTTGGGTGAACATTGTATTATTTCTTGTCTTTAAGTATTGGAGAATCATTTTGAAATGATCAAAATACACACTGGAGCGTTAAAATTAAAGAATAGCGGAAGTATTTATTGTATGTCATGGAAGATTGGAATGTAGAATTTAGTGACTTTAGCCGATGAATTTATAATTAAAGGTCGTTTTACTCTATTGATTACATTGATATTTTTAATTGCGTTTAAGTTTCATCATATGTATACACTCGCGCAAGTTAAATACATTCTGTTTAACATTAGCTAAACAGTAACTAATAATTACGAGATTTTTGCTTCTTTATATCAGATCAGACGTCATAAAAATTAGGAGCTTTTAAATTTTACAAATATATTACAGCGACCTATATCGTAATCGTTTAATTTTTAAAAAAGTCATAGTAAAAGAAACGAAAATGAGATTCTTTTATTGATTGTTAATAAAATTTTATAAAAGTTATACCCCAAAAGTTACTTATAAAGTCAGATTTCTTTCTAGAGGTGAGCTCGAGTTTCACATGTCCCCAAAAATTTCCACACGAAGCCTTAGATTCCTTACCCTTAACCTATACCATAACTACTTTGCTTTGCCTCCTCAAACCTACTTTAATGATTTTGTCGAAAGACAAAATTAAAACCAACCAAAACTACTAGAGCGTGGTAAGAATCGTGATCTGGCGAGAAATAATTCCTGTATTCTTGAACTTTTTAAGACCAAGGCTTCGGAAACCTTTGTAATCGCCTTACGAATCAGCAGAGGTGATTGCGCCTCTTGCAAGCAGTGTCGCTTTAAAGAAGACGGAAAACCTCGTATTTCTTCCTCATACATTGTTTTGAGGGATAAGAAATGCAATCATAGGTTATCCTTATCAGATATCTTTTAATCGTTCTGTCCCCAACAACCTCTGTTGAATGTCGCCAGGTCATCTCACCATTTGAGTCACAGGATGTTTAATAGGAACGGGTATGAGATTTGGCGTAATCCTTGGAGTTCTGCATTCGGTATTGAGTCATCATGGGGGGGAGGCATTGATAACCGAGCTGTTTATGGGGGATTTTCCCCTCAGAATGAGTGAATATTTTATGCGCTTCAACAAAATAAGCACACCGACCACTAATCAGCTTCGAATCCAGTGTGATTTTTGTTTCAGGTCACACGGGCTAAAATAGCCTACCTTCAGAGAGAAGTTTTCGATTCTTGACTATCTCGAACGAGGAGCTGCCTGGCTTTCTAAGTAACGCTACGTTTGAGTAACAAGATCGATTCTCTCTACTTTTTATCGCATTAAAATAATCTTCAATTACACTATAGTTTAGAAAGACAATTTTCTTCGTTTAAATTTTATGAGGAGAATTGTTACAAATCTCTGGATATGGATATAGTCATGGCAAGATGTTTTGAAACTATCATCATCGTCATCATCATCACTAACTCTATAATTTAAGAAGGGGATTTTTTTGAGTATTTGAATAATAATTTCATCTTTGTTTAGTTATGAGTTATTTTTTTATCAAAATTATTTATAATAATTCTTTTATAATATCAAAACACAAAATGGTGAAGTTCAGAAATAAATATAAGTATCCAAATTTGGGGAATTTTTTAAACCCCAAAGAAGTACAAATGGTGAAGTTCAGAAAATTTATTTTTATATATCTTCTGTTCTATAACTTTATATTTTAGCAACGTGATATCTTGAAAGGGGGGAAATTTAGTTTAGAGTTCCTTTTTAAAATTATTATAATTGGCGAAGTTCAGAAAATTTATAAAAATTTAACCATGGGTGCTTTTTATAAGATTTTAAATTTTAATCTTAGTAGCAAAGCGCAAACTCCCCCACCCCCTATGGAAGAGTGGCGAAGCCATTGCCTGGTTATATCTATAAGATTATATTTTAACTTGGGAATTTTTGAAAACAAAAAGAATTATAAATGGTGAAGTGTAGAAAAAATAAATGTTTATCGAATGTTTTGGATTTTTTAAAAAATAAAAACAATTTACAAATTATGAAGTTCAGAAAAAAAATTAGAAAAAAATGATTAAAATTAAGGCACGGCTGTTTTTGTGTTTTTTCGTATATTCGAAGGTTTTATCGAATTTCACCATTTGTATTTTTTTTTAATTCATAAACATTTGATAATCATATTTATTTTTAAAAGTTTTTTCTTTAAAAAATGAATAATTAAAGTAAAAACATGGTCATTATCAAATCAACATATTTATTTACCAAAAAGTTTAATTTCTTTAAAAATTGGAATAATTAAAGTAACAAACATGGTCATTCTCAAATTTACCTATTTATTTACCAAAGGTTTCGTTTCTTCAAAAATTTGAATAATTATAGAAACAAACATAGTCATTCTCAAATTAAAATAAATAATCTTATATACCGAAATTTTTCAAAATCAAAATGTTGTATTATGGATGGACGAGTTTCGGAACTCGTGACCGCTGTGTATATAAGTCGGGTCGTTTCTGACGTTCAACCGAAGTCAGTGAACTTTCGAAATATTAAAAGGTTTCTCAATATAAACAGGTAAGAAGACGCAGTTTAAGCAGTATTTCGGTGTGAATAAAATCATTCTAAACTAAATGGTACAACGCCAGTTTATTCTTATTTAATATGGTCGAGCGCATTTTAGAAAGGGATTGTAATATATTTGTTCTAAATTTCAATAATAACGAAAGTACTACTTTCTCATCAGTCTAAAAATTAAACCATTTGACCACTATTGTGTTGACATTTTGGCTACCACCGTCTTAAAAATTAGGGTACATTATTATTGGTGTTAATTTTAAGGCTGAAATGATTAAACGAAGTGGAAGCTTCAAATCAAAGTTTGGATTTTGTTCTCCAATTAGGAATTAAAGTCTTGATTTATTATTGATAAATTAATGATAACACTAGAAAGTGTTCTCGTTAGTCTAATGTGTTGTATTTCCACGTGTGGTTACTAGGTTCGATTCCGAGCAAGATTCACACAAAAAAATTAGCTTGGGCGCCGAAACTGACCCATGGGCAGAGGCAGGTCCAACAGCATATGTCATCACCCCTTCGCATACACAAATGTCTGTCTCCTGAATCCACGGAAGAACGAATCCACACTCTCCGTATACGGGTAGCTGTTCATTGGGCCACGAAGGATCCTACGCTCAATGGTTGGTAGCGAAACTGTAAAAAGAGTCTTTAGGCCCTGATTGTTGATGCAGGATGGCGTATTTGAATTCCCTAGCCCCAAAGTACGTACACATAAGCAAATAGATTCAAAAGTACATCCGCAAATTCACTTCTAATTAGTTTAGTCAAACAATTGCGAATATTGGTAACTTCAATCTTTAAAGAGTTGCCAATTTGTGTATTTTTAGAACAAAGCCAATTTGAAATATATATTTTGTTTTTCATGTTATTTTATTGGTTATTTTTTATAACTCGATTTTATTCGTGAAATTCAATTATGAATTCGAGAAATTTATAATCATCTGTACCTGATTTTGTGTTAAATTTAAAATACTCCCCTTGATGAACATAGAAGCATCCCACCATAGGACCTTCCTTTGGCGGGCAATGGAAGCAGTTTTGTGCAGCGATGCTATCCCTAGGTTTTTAAACCAAGATCTTGTCTTTTTATTACGTGCCTTGGTTTATTGGTTTATTTTCTAGGAAATCAAAGAAATCTTTGGGGTTTTAGGCATTTCCAAGAAATTCCTTTTCTAAATGATAATAGCATAAGTTTATCACCGCATGGCAGTCAAATATTTTTGTATATTGCAGTATACCAATCTTTTAAAACGGTCATTAGTGCTTTCCTGACGAAACATTTTGAAACAAAGCGTAGATCTTTGAAATAATATTCAATTTTAGAATCGGTGCATCTTAAATGGTTAAAAGGTGATTCTGATTTCAAAAACAGTGTATATAGATTCTATTTAAAGCTTTATTTTCACCTACTCGTTTTATATTAATGATAAATGTATTTAGAAATGGAAGAGGAAGTTTCAATGCATCTAAACTGATGACCTTTAAATTTGTATTTTCAACTGAACGAAAATTAGAGGCAATTATTATGAATAATAAACCACTAATAAACCTTATGCATTAGAACATAAAGTTCAAAATAACTGATCCATGAGCAAATTTTCTTTCGATTTTGGACCTTATGTAAATAAACTATTTCTTTGAATTCGGATTTAGATTAAAGAAAAAAAATACTGCTCAATTAAGCGACACTGTTTAAATGAATTATATATGTGATATTTTACCCCTTAAATATTCATAGATAATAAGTAATAATGCAAGTGATGCTGTGATGCAATACAAGTCCGAAAACGTTTCTGAACATGTTCCGAACTTGCGCTTATCTACCATTGCCACATATGCGTAAACGTTTTAATATGTATAACAAGAGAATAAAAAATATCTCGTTTATTTACAGTAGAAACCTTTCTACTGTGAGACACGGCTTAGGTGGATTAGCTACCATTGGGTACAAGCTCCACCTACCCGTTTCCACGTGAGACTTTATAAAGACTGAACGGGGAGATTAGAACTACCAACTCAACGAATGGCAGGCAAGCGTGCTAACCACTATACTACCCGATAGGTTTAGTGTCTTTGTAAATTTGATAGTACAATATAATAAAATAATGAAAGTGTGGTTTGGATACTTTTGTGATTTTATCTCATCTTATGACGCGTGAAACGTAAAAAATATGGGCGTGAAGCTCTGGAGAAATCTGGCAGACTGGTGTATATTCCCTTCTACTCCAATAATTTTCATCATAATGGTATTGGTATATTCAAAATTCAAATTAGTATACTGAAAATCTTTGTTCAACAACACGTGGTGTCCTGATTTTTAAAAGAAGTGAGATACAGCTCGAATCCCTCATTATGAGTGAAAAGTCTCCAAAGAGAAAAAAAAATGGTATACCGAGTCATTTAAAAATGAATGGCTTGAACTGGGAGAATTTAAAGGATGGCTAAATAGAGATGAACAAGATGGAAGCATCTTTGAAGCAGCCAGGTCAAAATTCAGTATCACTGATTTTCTTGCAAAGAAAACAAGCTCTGAATCTGAAAAAAATTGCCAATGCAGGAATGTTATTTGCAGCAGATTTTACTGAACATCACATATATGAGATACTTATCAACCGTGGAACAAAGCATATGTTCTGCTTCCTTTATTATGTGTTAGGTAAAGTCAATGCTCTCAACCTGGAATTCCAGTCAGAACAATTTAGACTGCATAAATTACACTCATTGGTATCGGGTGAATACAAGATTATTTTGAACTTTTTCGTTCAGGAAAAGTACTTAAGTCAAATGGAACTCTGCAATATTGATCTAAGAGACAAAACAGTGCACAAACAAACTGAAAATTTATATCTCGGAGGTAAAACAATGTCTCTCTTAGAAGAAGAACACCGTGTTGATCATGAATGCAAACTTAGATTTAAAAAAGATAGTTTGAAATTTTTGATTGAACTGTGTGTCCAAATTAAACAGCGCTTTTCATTCAGTGAAAAGAACATAATAGCAAAGTTAAAAATTTTGGATCCAAATATTGTGCTTGGTCAGAATTCACCAATGTCCATCTCAAGTTTGGCATCTCAGTTTAAAACACTCGCACCAGAAAACAAACTGAATGATCTGGATGACGAATATAGAAATTTTCGGGTGACCACAGAACAACACAATATTAACAAAAATTTGAAAATTCCAGAGTTCTGGTATAAATTACGTGGCATCAAGGATGGCTTAGATCAACCCAAATATTTAACTTTATCCTATTTCATGACAAACATGACATCACTGCCTCATTCTATGTGGAGAGAATTTTTTCTCAAGTAAATACAGTAAAAGCAAAGCACACCAATAAGCTGAAGGTATCTGCTACGAGAGATATAATTTTGGCTAAACATATTAATAAAAACAATAATTCTTGCACAACTTGGCAGCCTAATAAAAATCTATTAAAAGACTTGCAAGACGGGGGAGCACACAAGAGATATATTGAACGACTAAAAAAAGCTAAAAATGAAGATGAAATGATAACAATTTATGAAGATATTGACGAAGATTAAATGCTAAATATTTATTGTAAGTACTTCCTTTTTGCTTCTTTTTATAATTTTAATATATAGGCTTACTATAAAAAAAGCCATTTGTTTTTAATATGCATTTTTACTAGTTATCTAAAATACTTGGTTTATTTTTGTCCATCTTGGTTATTTTTACTTGACACTTGGTTTTGGGAAAAATTCCCAATGGCGTCACTGGTTTAGTGATAAGTTGAATGCCCTCAAGGTCTTCATCACAGTTTAACCACTTTTTCCCAAATAATCCTCGATAATTAATCTAATTTTAATAAATAAAAGAAAGCTCAGATGTTAACTTTTTAAAAAGTATTTTACACGTTTAAATTTTTTATCGAAATATTTTTTTATTGTGATTTCTAATTTCTGCTCATTATAAATTCATTAGAAGGGAGCATTTAATGTTTGCCTCAGATAAAATCAATCTATTAATTTACGAGGTAGAATTTCCTCTATTGCCACTTTTTAATTAAATGAATATATTCAATTCTATTTTGCTTTTAGAGTTAAAAGCAAAAGAGAATGGATAATATTCATTTCATTAAAAAGTGGCAATATTTATTTATTTTTAAAAAGTGGACACCAACTCGTTATCTCTAACTTAACGTGTTAGAAAAATATTATTATTTGGCACCACACCATACCAACACTAAGAGACAGTCATGTAGGGCTATTTGATTATTTCTAAAACATATATAAATAATGTAGTTAATATAATTTTGTCAAAAACATTTTGAAAAAATTAACATGACTAATGAGGCAAACTTTACATTTAAATTGCTATCAATAAAAATATTTTATTACCAAAAAATGTAATATGACCTCTTGGAAAGTTTTCGGGGGAATTTAAGACAAGGTTTAAAAGTTATTCTATGAAATGATAACCATTCGAACTTGTAAAAGTAGATGAAAAAAATTGTGGAAGGTAGCATGGATCAGCCAAAGGAAGAAACTACAGAGGCCACAACCCTTCCATCCTGAGCCTACCCCTCTTACGACTTGAGTTAATAGAATATAACTCCTTAATGAGCAAAAAATAGACATTGAGATGGGAAATGGCAGCAGAAATAAATTTAGCTCAAAATAATAATAAAAAGCCAAGAAAATTCTTTTGCTATTATTAAATATAACATCTAGCAGAGATAAAATAGGGCCTATTAAATATCAAGGGATTGTGAAAGAATCTGATGAGGAAATAGTTGAGGTACTTAATAATCATTTTGCTTCAGTATTCACCGAAGAGAATTCGAACAGTTTAATTTATTATATTTTTACGTCAGGAGATGAAGTCTTGTATACCATTAATGTACCATAGTTAAGGAAATCATTAAAGGGCTTATAATTAAGTTGAATACTACTAGTAAGGCCTCTGGCCCGTATGACATTCATTCTAGGTTACTTAAAGAAGGTGTAGAAAGTACTGCTACTAGTAGCTCTTGAGAAGATATATATTAGATCACTAGAGTTTGGAGAAATGCCTAATGATTGGAAATTAGCGAATGTAGTGCCAATTTTTAAAAAGGGAAGTAAAGAGGACCCGAATAACTTTAGGCCGATAAGCTTAACTTCTATAGTTTGTAAAATTCTTGAGAAGATAGTTAAGAAGGGAATTTCTGACCATCTAGAGAGTGGTAGATTAATAAATGATGCTCAGCATCGGTTTAGAAGAGGTAGATCGTGTTTAACAAATTTACTGGATTTTATGGATTATGTAACTAAACAATTAGATTAGGGAGAGAATGTTAATGTAATTCACTTAAGATTTTAGCAAAGCCTTTTGATAAGGTTACACATAGGAGACTAGTTCACAAATTAAAAATGCATGGGATAGGTGGTAAAACTTTGAAATGGATTGCTGAATGGCTGAAAGACAGGAACCAGAGGGTGGTACTGAATTGGGTGATGCCACAGCGGAGATATGTTATCAGTGGCGTACCTCATGGATCATTTCTAGGCCCATTATTACTCCTAGTTTATAGAAATTATCTTGGGGAGGCTATAAATACAGTCCCATTTTTTGCTGATGACTCAAAATTGGCAGCTGTAGTAAATGAAGTTGAGGCTAACTTCAAAGTGCAGAGTTACATAAATAAGTTATTAGGTGGGGCTCAAAAGTGTCAGATGAGGTTTAACCTTAAAAATATAAAGTTATTAACATGGGAAGTTATAATAGATAATTTAGCTACGAATTAGATAGGCATGGGCTGAATGCATTAATGGATGAGAATGACTTAAGAGTAGTAGCAGTGTATTGAAGGAAAAAATAGAGAAAGTAGAGGTTGGACTTCATTAAGAGGAATGTAGGTTAGAAAAGTAAAGAGGCTATCATTATACTATATAACTCATATGTCAGGTCTTAGAGTACTGTATACAAGTTGTTTGAGTTGGAAGGTAGTATGTAATAGGACTAGGAGGAGGCAGGTTTCGGAAGTGACTGGCTTCCATCATCAGGAGGCAGGTTTTTCACCAACAGTGGTAGATTTCTGGAATGGTTTACCACAGGAAAAAATAAGTAGTACAAATTTAAATTATTTTAAGCACAACTTAGATGAGTATATGGAAAATGGAGGTTATCATGTTTTTTTAGTGACATTGGGGTAAATTACATATTGTAATATCGATAGTTTTTGTAAGTGATGTTATAAACGCATTCGTGTTGATGCAGCTTTATGGAGGGAGAAGGGGAGATTTATTTTAATAAATTGTATTTATTGATATTGTGTATTGTAGCTGCATGAATTAGTTTTCGGCAAGACTCGATAGTGATGCCTTTTTTAAGCAGTGTTTTTGGACGCAATCTTGTGAATGCAGTTTAGGGGGCGTAGTTAACTCGGATGACCTCCGAAAGCATTTGCAGCTTTTTTTTCATCCGTTGAATTATGTTATGAAAGAATTTAAAGATAACCAACATTACTTAAAGTCCTATGGACGCCTGGCAGAGAGAGCCTAGAATAGGCCTATTCAAAATATCTCCTAGATCATAAAAACACTCAAACACTATAAGTATTTTTCTGGTACTTGAAATTTTTAAAGATAAGTAATCCCTTTCTCAAAGTAAAAATCCTACATATCGATGAACCCAATCACCCCATGCTAATGATATTTAAAACGCCCAATAGGCGCCTGTTTTGCACCCGTTAATGACGTTGGTTCCAGTCTCAGCGGGCTGAATGACGTCATCAATGCTCGCTTGTTATTCTCCTGCAAAATGTCTACTAGGCGAGGTCGTAAAACTGGTGCCGGCGGGAATAAATCCTCTATAGCGAACAGGGCTGCCACTGAGAAATTTAGGAAATCCCCAAAACTTAGTTAGAAAAATCCCAAGATAATTTAAGCCGTAAATTAGACATAATACATAAAAATAAATTTTACCTTAATTATATTTTCTCATCAATATGTGTTCGTCCTCTTGAGAAAGACGGGTGGGTTTCCAGATCATCTTTTTGCTCTTTAAGTGTTTTCATATATTTTACGTACTGTACCACTTTCAAGATTACTTATTAAGGGTTTCACAGGTTGCCAGGTAATACAGGTTGCTTCCTTTCTAGTTATGTACTGTTTTGCCAACAGCCTATCTATAACAGTTTCTGTTTTTAAGGAATTTGTTATTTTTGTTTTTATGTAGTTCACATTTGAGAAAATTCTTACCACGAATGTGGCAAAATAGTCAAATTTGTCATAAAATTGGACAAGAGAGAGAATTTACTATTATTCAAGCCATCCTTGCTTGATATTACTTAATGACTGCCAGTACTTAGGGATAACCTCTGTTGGAAGAGTCAGTGTAGCTGCAGAAAGTCGAAAGGCCCTCCACTGGTAGTCTAGCTCATTTAGTTTATGCTCTGGTGCTAGTGAAGGAAAACTCACAGCTAAAGGTATGAGGCTTGATGGCGATTGTTGAATGTCACTTGCTACGTTTGGATCCAGCACTCTCAATTTTGAAATAATGTCATCTTCACTGAATGGAAATTTTTTCTTTATTTGAAAAGTAAGTTCTGAAAGAACTTTCAAGCAATCACTTTTAAATCTATATTTCAAGGAATCATTTGTCAAATGGTTCTTTGATCATATGAGACATAGCTCTCCCACCGAGGTAAATATCTTCTGTTTTTATGGTTGCTTTTGTTACAGGGATCAATGGCCGATAATTTATCTGCTTCAAACTAAGTATAGTCTTGTATTAAAACGATACTGTCATATACAGTTGATGCAGTCTGAAATGTTCAGACTGAAATTCTAAATTAAGTACATTAACTTTCTGTAGGATGTATTGGAGAAAGAGAAGCATGTTTTGTTCCACAATATTGTGGGCATTGTCAATTCTGTCTGTCTTTGACTCACTCTAAAATAACTGATATTACATTTTCTCTCGAGAGCCATCTGGTATTTTCTGAAGCGAAAATGGTTTAATATTCAAAGAAATTATGCCACTTTTCTTACAGGTTTTTTTAAAAAAACAACTAACTACTGGCATCTATGATAAAAACGGTTTGTTGTACAGTACGTGTACCGTAGTGTTGCTGCTACATACAGTATAGGAGATCAGGTCCATCAGGAGTGGGAAGAGAGATGGTGGCGGAGGGGGAGGCAAAAGAACCGACCATGCCTTTGCCAATGTTTAAATCATTCAATAATTATTACCATACTTTGATTCTTTACAAGTAGCCTATAATTTTAATTATGTTCTTTATGAGACAAGAATATTATAAATATTTTACTTTTGAAAGCTAAAAATATTGCAAATAATTGGATTGATATAAAAGAAATCCAAAGATTTTGATAGATTTCCAGAAAAAAAATCCCCATATCGCATAATATTTTAATTAAATTAGTTGATATTGAAAAATCCCAAGATATCCTGAAGAAATCCCCATATCCCAAGGTCAAAGCCGAAAACCCAAGGAGTGGCAGCCCTGACTGCGAAAAATAAGAATGGAATGTGAAATTGTGAAGTAGATGAGTAAATTAAGAGTGTAAGAGTAGAGGAAATGTGAGTCAATCAGCGAGTCGTATTTTCACCCGAAAAAATGATCGCGTGTGCCCATAGATTTTATTTTCTAATCTCTTTTTCTTTCATTTTTATTTATTTTTATCATTTTTTTCACGTTGCGTTATTTTTTATTGTTGTATTTTTTTACAACCCCAATATTACAAGTCTCGATCTGGGAAGAGAATCGGAAGGGCATTGGAAAGAAATTTGAGATTAAAAAAAAAATCCTCTTCAAATATAAAATTAAAGTTGTCTAAACAACTCGGATTGACACAAGCCTTCGTCTAACGCAGTAGACATTGTAGGCTTGCGCGCCCTCCTGTCCCTAGCATCCCTTTCGCAGATTTTTCACTTCCCAATTTTCTACCAATCTCTTCAAAATGGACAGAAATGCTCTTGTAGATTTCATTTAAGAATCGTTTAATCCCACAAGGGCGCGCTTACTCTGTAGGAACATAAAAGTACGAATTCCTCTCGAAAGAGGCGTGCACACACTGTGACTAAGGGAGTGTGAGATAATGAGAGTGTGTGAAGGAGTCTTTACAAGAGTATGCATGAGAGATAGAGAGCATGCGAATTCCTTTCCGACTATCATTTCACAGTTCTGCGAGACGGTAATTTCAAGGTTCGTGTAGGCCTCTTTTCGCGTGAGGAGGGCGTTCCCTATTGCTCGTTCCTGATCGTCATCTTTTATTTTGTAATCAAAACGCTTATCACCTCTCTTCCGCGTCCCATCAGTAGCACACTCGACACTGACGGCCCAGTGATCTAGTAGTACGGTAGATCGATTACCACGCTCGCAGGATAGGTCGAACTTGCCATCACTGTGGCCATTGAGTGAGCCACTTCTCAGGGATTCTCTTTCTCTTACAACTACCCTTGCGCCCTCTTATATCCACCGCTCCTGAGACATAAACATTCCATCCTTATGTATATATGGGGACTCGATAAAGGTGAAGCAATAGGTTCGTACTCGCTGGGATGTGACAATGTCAGGTGGCATTGTCGCCACCCTCCCCACTATCTACCTATTTATCTATCTGCCCTACAACACTACATGGGGCGCTGCGGTCCATCGAATGTTACTCCACCTCCACAGTGCCTGGGTTCATTCCAAATTGGACTTTGGCGGCACCATGTACATCTCAGCCTCCTCCTCCTCCACCCTCCGTCGCCTTGAATCAATTCTGAACCGGAGTTTTCGTTTGTCTTCAATGATTTTCCGCCCTTCTCCAGTGGCCAGCTGACGCTCGCAGTGTAGAGTCCTTTCCCTATCAGATATATGTACCTTCCTGTCCGCGAAGACATCTTCACTTCCGCCGAATGCCCAAATCCCCCAATGCTCCAGATGGTTACTAATGCCCTCTATACCCCCCTCTCCCTGTCTATCAGATCTGTTTCTTGGTAATCTTCTTGCCAATTGGCAAGTCATTGAAACGGTCTAGTGTTCTCCGGTCAGGTTGTTAGCCATGAGTCCGTTTAATTTTATGGTTTAGCCATCTTCACCGATGACTCCACTTTCTTACATAGCTCGTATGCTGTCGTCGTCGTGGAGACGGTTCCTCGGCACTTCCCTCCCTTCCACATTCCCCATGCGGTTTTCCCAATTCTTTTCCTTTACATCGTCAGCCTACTCCATTCCACCTATACATGTTGTTCTGTTAGACTCAGGGTGTTTTTATCTTTAGAGAGGTTTACGTGTGATAGAAAAAGTTCCGTCAAACAAACTTAAAGTTCTACTTGTCTAGCATGTGTCATTAAAACGTCTTTTCTATGCAGTTATGTCGAGATGGAAGTGAAAAGAATCGAGATCTCTGCTCTCCCCGCGTAGGCCTCAACAAGTCCGACATCGCCAAGTGGCTCAATGTCAGTCGGATGACCCTCCACAGAGTCGCAGAGAGGCTCAAGAACGGGGAAGACCTCAAAGATCGACCTCGTCAGGTAGGCCTCAAGTTGTTAACCGTTTGGCTCCGAGAAAGGCCTTCGAAAGTTCAAAATGACTGCGTTTGCGAAGAAAAAGAAGAACATATAGAAGGCCACAGTCTCCAGGACAGTCAAAGAAGAGGGCGGTAAGAGCTTGAGGTGCATGGAAAGGCCTCTACTCACCAACCATATGCAAGAATAAAGTCAGGAGCGCTGTCGTCGTCTTCTTAACGACTTGAAAAGTCATGGCAATCGAATTCTTTCTTATTTTTCTGATGAAAGAACCTTTACGGTCGATCCGGTCATCTGGTAAGATTCATCTAGGATGTCTCCGAGGTCCACTACGTGTCCACGAACAAGCACCCGGCCTCCCTGATGATGCTGGGCGTCGTGGCTTCGAATGGCTAGAAGATGCCGCTGATATTGTTCGCGGCCTATTACAGGGGCATCTTGGCTACGAAAGTCCTGCCCTGGGTGAGAAATATCACGTTGAAAACGGACTACAGCTTTTAACAGGATGGTTCCCCGGTCCACACGGCCAAGACCGTGCAAGAGTCTTTGGGTCCGAACATGAAATTCTCTTCGAAGGACCTTTGGCCGCCGGAGTCGCTTAACCTCAATCCCATCGATTACAGCGTGTGAGCGCATGTCGAGGACAAAGCCTGTAATGTCCGCTACAGCAACGTCGAGGAGCTGAGGTCCTCCGCATGTGAGCCACCAGCATGAGGAAGAACTTGTCCACAACGTGTTCGCGGCCTTCGGGTCTCGCCTGGAGCGCGTGCTCGCCGCCGAGGGCGGCCACATTGATTAATATTACAATGTAAACACATATTTATTTGTTAAAACAATAAAAACGTGTCTAACTGCATCCAAACTATCATTGTGTCCTTTGATGAGAGCGTCGTACCAAGTGTAACGGGACTTTTGCAATACCCGGGAGGTAAGACACGCTAAGACAACGAGAGTTACCATTTTAGGTGGGGTTATGATAGTTTAAAAATGAAACTCAGGAACAGGCCTATCTAAAACGTGATTCATCGAAAGATAAATATCTGCAATTATTATTAATTGGGCTATCCGTCCCTATTCTCTGGCACGGTAATCCGACCAGATAATGAAATTTACATATTGGTCAGTACGACAATCACTGCCACGCCTGTCAGGATCAAGGGCCGGTCTTCGTTAGGGTGTAAGGGGCAAGATGACCAATGTTACTATGATTTGGCACAAACCAGCGAGCAGAGAACCCTTCGTGGCTCAAGGTAGAGCCATCCCTTCCAAGTTAGAGGTGGGTGGATTATAAACCCCTTCGAGAGGAGGCGTAGCCCGGAAGAGTGGTATTTTGTGTGCGAAGAAAGGAGACGAAAGAGACACTAGCGTTGTGATTGGTTATGTGCGCGATGACATGTGTGGAAGAAACTGTCAACACGACTGCGTTAGACTCGCCGCCCCGCCGATTAACGGCAACTCCCTACAAGCTCCAAAAGATTTCTCTCCGCCCTCGCTTGGAATCCAACCCACTACCCAGGCGTGGATATTCAGCGCCTTATCCGTCTACAAGTAATGCTTATACAAAGCCTACTTGATGAAACGGATCTAAAAGCCATATTTTGAATCCTCCTCCCCATTTTAAAGCGTAAACTAACGTGGGTATTGCACAAAACAACGTAAGGATAAAAAACAACGGATGTTTGGAGCGAGAGGGTACAGAATTCCCCAGATGTCAGCCGCAGCATATTTGTTTATGCTATGACCTTTCCTTCCTCTCTAAATGTTTTAAATATTCAGGGAAATACAGAAGAGTAACGAGGCCAACCGAGGAAATTGACGGGAAAGTCAATTTTAATGGGGGAAATTAGTCTATTTTTCTCTGTCAACAAACGCCAGTCACCTTAGTGACTTGAAACTTTAATAAATCCATTTTAGTGACTTAATCCGTAATAATTACATGATTCGTTTCTATTAAAAATGCGAAATCCAACGTGGTTCACCTCCACAATGATTTTGAAAATGATTCATAAAAGTAATGAATTTAGGAAATGTTAAAGTGTATAGATGTCTCAATTTGTGTCTATTTTTCCCTCTCCCAATCAGGCTATGTAGCTTCCACAAATGTTCCCTTTTCCTATCCACTTTACAAAGATATTTTCAAAGATCCTTCAGTTCGATCCTTCAGTTCGACCCTTCAGTTCCAAAAGCAAAATTTCACGAGCTAACGAACGTACGTGGCTTTTCTTTTCTTTTTTAAAAAAGGGTCACCCTTTGTTAAAAAAGAAAAAGAATAACTACGTTCGTTAGATCGTGCATTTTTACTTTTTGATTCTATTAAATCAATAATCAACATAGTAATAATAAAAAGAGTGACTTTGCCACTACTCCTTACAGGATGATCTTGCGCTTCGCAGGCAGATCTTCGGTTTGCGGCCTACGGCCTATCCGCCTGTGGCAACGGGCTTCTGGTCTAAAAAAAAATAAAAGGTTTCCAGTACTTACAGTGGGATGGACAAGTTTACCACACACTTAGAAATGCAAATTGACATACTTTTAGTTAATACAGGATAATGAAATTTACGACGCATGGGGAACTTTATGTAATAAATAGAATGTAACGATCAGAAAATCAAAATTGTGAACCGAGAAAACTTTATAATGACAAGAGTGAAATTTGAAAACGCAAAGGTTTACAAGACATTCATATAGATATATATAAATAGGTCATATCTTCAAAATGTCTATTTAAAAACTAACCCTCATTTATTCCCGAATATCTAGAATATTCTAAACTAAATGCGAGGTTTCTTTCGTCATCCTGTAAGGCTACTGGGCCATTCCTTACAAAATTGTCGTACCGACATCATCTTCATCATGGGGAAAAATATACAAATCAGTCAAAACTCATCGTGAACGCACTGTAGCCCTTAATAAGAGTGGCCTTGGGTCAATTGGTATCGTAGTACGCAACTGGAGGTCTCTTAATTCATTTCATATTCTGGATCGTTCCGTTAAAATTGATGTTAACGGAACGTGCAGCTCGAAAACTTGCTAGAACAGTATGTGATAAAACACAGACTACTGTTAGAGAACTGCGGGAAGATCTGGAAACAATTGGAGTTGAAGTTAGCACAGATTTTTGAGTAGAACGCTGCGTCGTTATAATATATTTTCTCTTACTCCATGAAAGACCCCACTTATTAAGAAAACTCATTGTAAAGCGCGCTTCGTGTCTGTAAATGAATATTTAAATAAACCGGCAACATTCTGGAAGCAAATCCTCTGTTCAGATGAAACAAAAATAAAACTTTTCGGTCTAAATTCAATCAGCAGGCATGGAGAAAAATAGGACGAAGCTTACGTACTAAAGAATACGACCCCTACAGTCAAATTTGGTGGTGCATCAATCATGGTATGAGGTTGTTTTTGCTCATCAGGGGTTGGAAGAATGGAAGTAGTCGAAGGAAGGAAGAATGAACGACGAAATATACAGGGGAATTTTGGAAATAACTTTGTTATCTAGCGTTGGTTCTCTGAACTTGAAACCAGGATGGGTATTTCAACATCATAATGACCTGAAGCATACAGCAAAATGGCCAAGTCAATCTTCTGAGCTGAATCTCATCGAAAATCTGTGGAGAGAATTGAAACTCATGGTCCGGAAAAGAGATCCGCATAACTTATCTGATTTGAAGAAAATATGTTTGGAGGAATAGAGCAAAATCAACCTAAGAACCTGAAGAAATATAATATAAGACTATTCAAAGCGCCTGTAAGATGTAATTGACAACAAGGGTTATGCAACCAAGTAGTAAACCATGTTTATATGAATGTGTTGTAAACTTTTGCATCGTCAAATTTCACAATTGTCCTTATAAATTTTTTCCTGTTCATCATTTTGCTTTTCTAATCATTGCATTGTATTTATTACATAAAGTTCTACATACGTTGTCAATTTCATTAGCCTGCGTTAAGTAAAAGTATGTTAATTTTTATTTCTATCAGGGTGTTGTAAACTTTTGCGGCACAGAGTTTCTGCTAATAACATAACCTTGGTCTATCCTTTTTCAGATCTATTCTTATTTTCTAGGCCTAAACGCAAGAAATAAACTTAGGGCCATGACTATATTCATATCCAGAAATTTTCTCTTGGTCAATTTGTAAATACATTTTTTAAACGAAAAAAAATCCCGATTTAAAATAGTGTAATGGATAATAATAGGGATTTTTGTATAGAGCCTTTCATATTTAAAGCGCAATACCAATGAGGGCGTATCACGCAGGAAGATTGTAAGGATAGATCTGCGACGCATATTGCTGTGCTCACTATTGGCACTGAGTGATATTCCAGTAGGGCCTCTTTGCTTTAGCTTATATTTCCCTCCGAAATCATCGAGAACATTGAAATTTTGGAACATATTTTGGAGAACGTTAAATGTATAGTCTTTACTCTGGAAGGTTACAAGGAAAGATAGTGTACTTTGTGCTTTATTAAAGTAAATAATTTAACGATATTAATTTAATATCAAAAATAATATATTATCACACAAAAGGTGCTAATATTAACTTCAATATCTTGCGACTAAGAATTAAGTCACTTTTATTGCAGTAAATTTAGGTACTTTGAAAACACTGTAATTACATATGAATTTGATAATTATGCTTTTCATCGTATGTTAAAGTTTGTGAACATGCGAAGTTAATTAAATGATTTAGTTCGGTTAATTTAATCGAGAATACAAGTAGAAAACTTGCCGAGCAATGGAAAAAGTAGGCTTCGAAGGAGTAAAGGTATGAACTGACTTCGTTACCGTGGATACCAGCAAGAGATAAGTGTCTCTATTAATACAGGGTTTAACTCCTATTCTTGGTGTGGAGTAGGACTATACAGGTATGAATTGAAGCAATTGCTTCTCGACAACTGTTTTTATTCCTCCCCAAATTCTGGGAACCTGGCGTGTTCCCTGCTTGGAAAAGAAATTAGATTGTTAGGAATTTTTCCAAAAGTAACGCGACTCCCTATCACCCTATATGTAAGAAAGAGGACTTTGAAGGTGATTCTGGATCAAATGGAAAGCCAGTGCAGATCACAAGACATGTTGAAAGAGTCGAAGAGTAGAAGAATGGGATCCAGCGAGCGAGAAGAGAATTACAATAATCGAGGCAGGAAGTAAGAAAACTGTGGATGAGAATCTCGAAGAAGAGATGCCCCCGCTTTGAGCTTTCTCAATGGCCCTTCCAACCTTCTATCGCAGAAGAGGCTTCCCCCTCTCATATGTCTAAAGGAAAGGTGGCTTTACTCTCACCACTTCTTTGCAGTCGCCCTCGGATGAATCCAGCTCTGCACCAGCGGCGACCGCTTGACAGGGCCAACCACTTCAGAGGGGCAAAGGTTGGTGGGGCCCGTCGGGTCATGTACTCTAATGTCTTGCAGACATGTATTGTAAGCTTGCTGGGTCTTCCAAGGAGGTGAACAAAGACTCGGTGGGAGACAACCTCGAGTCAAAGTTCGCCCCTGTGCAAGATCCTCCTAAGGTAGCAAGGGCGCCGAGGACTCACGAGAGAGGAATAACCTCCTTCCTGTGTTGGTGCCCCCTTGCCGGCCTAGGCCTTCTCCATTTCGGAGAAGGAAATGGCTTAGCCTGGCTCGTCCGACCTTGGGGCCCCTTCCGGGTTTGGAGAAAAGAAAGCTCAATATCCACCTTCCTCTTCCAAGAAGAAAAAGAAAATTCCAAGCCAAAGAAAACCAAGTGTTCCTCTCCTTTCGGAGGAATGATTGGGATGGACCGGTGCCCTGCTCTTTCGGCAGTTGAACAGACGCCTCCGATCCACAGGCTTCCTCTGGTGGCTAGACCCACTCAATAACAAAGAATAAAGTTTCAGGGAAGGTGAGTGGAGCCTCGGTGACTTCGGTACCCTTCACCGAGAGACTGATCGTCATCTTCGAGCCCCTCGGTTGTAGTCATTTCCTTATTGTTCGCTCTGCTGATATGAACATGTCCAAAGAGCCAATGCTCCATTAGTGTCAGATATTAGTTAGGGTTCGAGGTAGATCACCAAAATTCTCCCGTTTCTCGGAAGGGACCCTTCTGGTGAATGTGGCAGATCTTTCCTTGGCTGCCATGGCGAGTAGTCTCCGGACACTCGATGGCTCGCCTGTGCAGGTGATACGCACTCTACCATGCAATTGAACTGGTGGTCTATGATTATTTTTGGTTTATGGGATTATGGGACTTGGCGAGATATTTGTGGGTTTCTTAGTTTTAAGGAAGATGACGAAATGCTTGATTAATTGTGTTAAAAAGTTGAGAGGTATACTTTATTTTATTAGGGAGAAATATTAGGCTCTTTTGTAGTGGGTCAATTTAATTGAAGGAATACTCAACGAGGTAGTTTTGTTTACGTTTTTGAGAACAACAGGGATGTGACGTGATGAGAAAAAGGCGCAGCTCGATGAGTCGGCTTGTTGTTGTGGTGGTGGAGGGTGTTGGTAAACAAAACTCTGGTCGGTTTTAGTTTGTAATTTTGATTTTCATTCGTTTTGGGGTGTTGCCGATATTTGGAAATAGACTACGTGTGTGCAGAACGAAGAAAAATGTAAAGAAAGTTTTGTCAATGCTTAATAATATCACACAAAAGCTGGCCAACCAAAGAGCCGTAAAGGTCGAAAGTTTGATGAAAAAACGGAGGGGGCTCTAGACCCAGTCATACTCTCATCACTTTCAATCGTGACAGGCTTAATGAGTCGGTACGTACCAGTTAGTATCGCTTCCACGTAAAGGCATTAGTGCAATTAACGCGAAGGTGCTACTATAGCCACCGCTTCGGCCATACGAATCGCTCATGCAGACGTGCAAATTCAGGTCAATCTGAAGTCTACGCAAAATGTTCAAGGGCATTGCATGATAAATCTATATTATGCAGTGTCAAATGTGTGAATAGTGTCAAGCCGTACTCTGCATCCTCGAAGAAATCTACCTTGTCGAAGGGAGGCAGTTAAGACTGCCGAATGTCTCTCTTTTCGCGATGCTAGGACTGGGTCCTGTCGCTCCCACCATAACGTGAAACTTCTTATGCTTCAATTGTTTAAAAAACACCATCTGTTCATAGTGCTCACCAGTCCTACAAGCACGGTCACTTCCGCGGACATTTGGAATCTTGCAGGATCTACTTTTCCCATCCCCATGTGCTAACTTGGTAGAACTAGCGGCAAAAATGGTTCACACCCATCCTAGGCTAAAGCCAGGGATTCCCCCTCCTTCCATAGCTTGACCGTTTCCCGTAAGGCAAAACGGCCGAGCGCCTCCACCAACTCGTTAAACTCCAGGAGACAAACCCCTCGAAGGTGGTCGTGAGACCGTCTTCGGGGACTCCTAAAGCTGTCCCCCGAAAGCAGGACGGCAGCAAAGGAGCGGCGGCAACGTGTGACCCTACAAAAGAGTGGCCCCTGGTTCCGAAGCCGCCTTGCCCGCCTAAGATTCGTAGGCTGAGGGAGGCAAAGAGTCATGATCCTAGACTGTACCGATAAGCTCTGGGAAGCGAAAGCGATGGCGCCTTTGACACCCAGCAACGACACCTGGTCGTTTTGCACGCCGTATGCTTCCGTGGTAGTCAGCCAAGCTTGAAATGGCCCTCTAACAGAAGCGTTATGCATAAATGCGCTAAAAGCGTCGCCCGAACGATTTCACTGTCTGTGAATTTCGTCGAACTAGGGCTCTGTTCCGATATGTTTAGAAGTAAGCACGCCGTTCTCCTTTTCACGGGAATACATGTCTTTACTTAGAGGGCCATTTCAAGCTCGGCTGACTACCACGGAAGCGTACGGCGTGCAAAACGACCAGGTGTCGTTGCTGGGTGTCAAAGGCGCCGTTGCTTTCGCTTCCCAGAGCTTATCGGTACAGTCTGGGATCATGACCCTTTTGCAGAGGTGTAGACACGATTCAAAATGATTTGGGGAAAGTTCTCGCAGGACTTCCTTCCTGTTCTCCGAGAGAATAAGACCACAATCTCGGACCCCGCTTCCGTGGTGGACTAATTCGCGACCGTATTATCCGCATTCTCTAGCCGGGATGCTGCTCCAGCAGCATTTAATGCACTTCGTGATGTCGATGAAGACAGCGGATTGGATTTTACCTCCAGAGGAGGAAACCCTTTAAAGACAAGTTTACATTGAGTGACTTGCATTCCGCTCTCGCTTTATGCACGGATAATGCCCTTGGTCCAGGCGATGTCCCGTAAGCCCTGCTTTGAAACCTAGGTGAACGAGGAATGGTATTTCTGCTAGAAATGTTTAAAAGGATCTGGACAGAAGGTACCCTCTCTGACTCCGGGTGAATGGCTACCTTGCTCGCTTTTCCCAACCCGGGAAGAGATCACTCTAGAAGGTTGGTTTCCGATTATTTTTTCTAACCTGCGTGGGAAAGTTGCTGGAATTTTTTTTAAACGTTAGAGTAGCCTTTTTCCTAGACAGCAGAGGTCACTGTCTTATGTAAAGTGCTGCTTCTGCAAGTTCCACTCCACGTCGGATGCTCTGCTCTGACTGGAAAATGCCGTCTGCGTGGCCTTCCTTTATAGACAGCACTACCCGACGGTGTTTTTCGATTTGGATAAGTTCTATGATACCACATGCGGTTGAGTTGAGCCCTCTACGACCCAAATGGGACCCCGCAGAAGTGTCCTCTGTGCCGCAGTCTTTGTCTGAGCATTAACGGTATCACCTCGGTGCTACCAGAAGATGTTCTCGCTACGCTCTCCGTAGACGACTTTTCAATCTCGTTTTGGTACGGCCCAGATGCGCCAATTCTGGAGTGTCGAATCCAGCAAACATTGAACCGAATCTCTCACTATGCAAAAGTGCACTGGTTTCGGGTTTCCTTAGCCAAGCCCAACGTGGTGCACTTCTGCTACCATCTACGGCTCCACTCTATACCCCGACAGACGAGCGTGTATTGTGAAAGATGGATCTAATCCACCACACTGGTCTCCGACCTACGACCGGTGCCTTGCGCACTACCCCCATTCTGTCGTGTTGTCGATGCTGGTCAGATGCCACTTGCTTTGCGCCGTACACAGTGCATTATGTGCTTGTACGCGTGAGCCATGCCCCTGCCTTAGCGTCAGCCGCCTTCACTGCATCCGCAGTCGATCTCGATGGTGCTTGTGATGTTTATATAAGCTAGTCATAATCACCACTTTGAGTTTAGGGCTAGGAAACTCCTTCGAGACCTCGGTGTAGCTCTCGGGCCAGTGGCTCCTCTGGTTTTGCCCAGGACGCCGCCCTGGAGGTTATAATTTTTGACTCTCTCTCTCCACCTCTCTGCTCCCAAATCTTATACATCGCTGGAAATATTGCGCGTTCTGCCTTTTTGAAGCGCACTTCTTGTAACAGTAGATCCATGCTAGTGAATAAGGATGGTTCCAAGTCCCAGGAAGGGAGGTCAGTTTTTACGTCGTATCCTCACTATTTGAAGTCAGCGGGCCTCTACCAGCCGCTGCGTTTGTCTTGACTGCCGAGTTGGTTGCAATAAACCACTCTGTACGGGAGATAACGCGTAGTGCCCGTTTCGGAGACCTGATTGTGATCTTTAGCGACTCACAAAGCGCCCTGAGTGCTCTCGAGGCATTGGATTCTCTACAACCCATTGCTTGCGGCATCTGTGCTGCCACACTTGCTACAAACCGACCGGATGTCGCGATTATCTTCTGTTGGCTTCCTGGACCTGTGGAAATTGCGTGGAATGAGCGCACCGATTAGAGCGCTAAAGAGTCTTTGAGGACTGTGCAACCAGATCAGTGTTTCTCTCTTCCTCACGCCGACAACATGGCAGTAATCATGGTAGCTCTTCGGGCTGCCTGGCAAAGAAGAGGCGAGATGCCCGAGGGGAACTAAAGGTTGCGTGGCATTGCACCGCGACTGTTTACACGGACTTAGCACCCCCCACCCCCCTGCTTCACGTCGCTTTCTGTCGTCTTCGAATTGGGCACACACGCGGCGCGGGACGCACCACCATTTGATGGAACGCTCACCGGTACCTTATTGCGAAGACTGCGTTGTCCATCAGACTGTTCGGCACATTCTTGTTGAATACACCAGTCTGCGCACGTTTCCTGTCTCGATATTTAGAGGAGCGGGGTAGCTACTGCTTGGCCCGTGTCCTCGGAACGGGTTCTTGCACACAAACTTGTGGACTATCTGACTTTTTTTCTAATTTTACTCCTTCGTGTTGGTCGCATGATCTTGCGCCATGAGGAGCAGGGCTTTCCTCTGACACTAGAACGTGCTTCCTTTTACCTTTTGCCTTTGTTCGTACTTATTTTTGCGGGGCCTTTTTTTTTATTCTCTTTTTATTTGTCTTTTTTTCGGGGGAGGGGTCAATTTAAAGTAGCCTAAAACTAGGTTGTAATTTTAATTGCAGCTACTTATGCCTTTGAAGGCAGTCACCCGATGGGGTCTGTAAAAAAAAAAGTGCATTGTTGCTGTAAAAACTGCAGTTAGTGCTTTAAGTGTTATCTACAATCCGGGATGACAACAGCCTTTCTAGAACTTTAGAAAGGCACTGGAGTTGAGACATTGAGCCCTTGCCAGGTCATTGTGGTTCATATCAGGTTTCATTAGGATCGGGCGAACAGCAGCGTTTTGGAAATCAGATGGTACCACACCTATCTAAATGGAGTTGTTAAAGATACCAGTTGGGTAAGGGAGGAGACCAAGGGGGAGGGGAACTAACTGTAAAAAAAACTTAGAGGGAAAGAGTGATAGGATAGCGTGTGTCTTTTACCCTAAGAGAAGTTAGTTAGTTCCTCAGGGGACACAGGGGCCAGAAAAATGAGGTCGCGCGGGGACGAAGGGGGGGATGGGGATTACTCGGTCTCGAGAAACAGAAGCAAAGGGAATCCCAGGAAGAATATGAACTATCGTTTCAAAGAAAGTCGAGAAATCGGCTCGGCATGGGTGATAAAGGGAGGAGGGGGGGACGCTTCAGGTGGAGATAGAGACAAGCAAGAAAGTTATAAAGTGTGTGCCTTGTTTTTTTGTTTTTTTTGTCAACAAGGATACAACATTGCAATTAGACCTGAAGCAGCAGTCGTATTTATAGAAAGGTTATTATTAAGGTTAATTTATTAAGATATTAAGTTGTCAGGAAATGTATGCCGTTTCTTAGAAGACTTTAAAAATTCTTTATTAAAGTAATTTAAATTGTCTCGGATTTGCTGCAAGTTTTTTTAAAAAATATAACAGTAGTAATCCTGATGCTTTATTAAGCTGTATTAATGCCATGGCCCTTTTAAAGCATATTGTAATTTATGTCTTGGCCTTTTTTAAACTGTAGTAATTAATGTCGGTCCTTTTTAAGTTGTAATAGTTAATCTCAGGGATCTTTTCTCTTATTATGGCGCAACTTCGTCTCCTCAGCCAGATGGCTGAACGGCCGGTTACTCGAGTAAGTAGCGGCGTAAATTGTGATATCTTTAATGTTCTTATATCCTTTGGTTTGTTTAAAAGCATAATGAAAAGATTTAGTTGCTCAAATTTGCAAAGACATTGGAAAGTTTTATCCATTAAATAATGTTTAGCTTTTTTTTTCTTTTTACTTTCCTCTTATTTGCTCTCCCAAACACCCAAAATAAATATAACATAGGAATAGTCCTATCCCTCGATTCCCGCGGATGAGAAAGGCAGTTTAGTGGCCTCAGCCGGACGTTCAGCCATCTGGCTGAGAAGACCAAGTTGTGCCATAATAAGGGAAAATATCCAATCTCAGCCTTTTTTAAGTTGTAGTAATGCCTTAGCCTTTTTAAGCTGTAGTATGCCTTAGCCTTTTTTTAAACTAGCAACGCCTAGGCCTCTTTTAGCTAGATTTTGTTAGAACCTTTCACTAATTATGGCAGCAAATGAACACACAATAGACATACCCTGATTTATCAATGATAGAAAGGGAACATTGCCACATTAGCAATTAAAATATTACACAAGTGTAGAGGCCGCCCTACTGGAATTGATCCTGATTCACTTGAGGCCCTTACGTAGTATAATCCTCAACTGATCACTCGTGAAATGGTGTTTGCGTGGTACATGAACTGCCTAAATGACAACTTTTACAACGTGCGAATAATTGCTTCATCTCTATCGGTTTGAAATGACCCTGTGCAATTCTGGACCTAACAATTAATACCAAACAAACTCTTTTTCCTACTCCTTGACATGGTCTCTAACAGCAGAATCCTATACTGTATACATTTGTGGCATTTTAAAGGACATTCCATATGAGATTCTCCAATCAGGAAATAGTTACTGCAGACCTACTGTATATATGTTCAACAATTGCAACGTTGTATTTCATCAAAACCAAATGACTTCAAGAAAGGAATCTACTATTTTAATTAAACGATGAAGAAAATTTGCAAATGGTGGAAACTACTTTATTGAAAAAAAAACCCACTTATATTAATGAAAATATGCATGGTACAAACTAAGGAGACTTGAAAACTAACATCAAGCAGACGGCTCCCTCCTGTCTACGGTCCCCCTAAAAATACCATTTCCGTGTCCCTGCATCGCCATTACTTTCACAATACTGATAATAGGGAAGAGGACGATGGTGTATTTTAAAAGAGATATGCAGATGAATGTATTATTTGGGACGAACATCAAGATCAAGAATAATATTGTTACTAGCCTTTTTATTCGTCTCACATAATTTATCCATCTGCATCCCTATATTCTCTACCTCGTCCTGATTATTATTATCCCTAACACTATATTTTAAGAACGGGATTTTGGGATGGGTTTAATAATAATATTTTTTTCTCTTAGTTTGTATGAACAAATTAACTAAAACAAGTGGTGAAGTTCAGAAAAAATAAATATGCTTCTCGGTTTTGGAATGTTTTAAAACAAAACGATTTACAAATGGTGAAGTTCAGAAAATTTATAATAGATTTTTTTTTTCTTCTAGTTTGGTTGTAACCTAGGTATAGTTTAAGTTTTTATCTAAGTTCTTTGTAAGAGTTCATTTAGAGTTTGAAAAAACAAAATGCTGAAGTTCAGAAAAAATGAATGTGATTATCGATTTTTTTATGGATTTTTTTTAAAACAAAAAGAATTACAAATGATGAAGTTTAGAAAATTTCTTAAACTTTAGTTATGGATGCTTTTTTATTTTATTTTTTAGTGTATTCGAAAGTTTTATTGAAGTTATTTCTGAAATATATTTTTAATTTTAATCTTTATCAAAAAGAAATAGCTAATGACCTATAAAAACGAGTAAAGCAAAATGGAATTATTTGAGCAAATTTAGAGGGAGAAAAAAATTGTTAGGATTGTTTTTTTCCTTATTTAAAAAAAAATCCGGTAAAAGTTTTTTTAAGGCCGTTGAGCCTAGAAAATAAGCATTGATGTAAAACAAGGTCTGCTGACCAAATGTCGCGTGCTCTCACTTATTTTGATTTATGACCTTACGACCTTCAAAATTTTCAATAATTCCAGGACTAACCTTGGGAGGACCTTGGCAATTATATCATTTGAAAGAGAATGTTAAACAACATAAAAATTTCAAATTTCGTTAGTATCGGCCGAATAGTTATGATGTTATTGCCAAATAATTCTCGAGCTAACCTCATAATGAACCTTGGTAATTATATCATTCGAAAAAGAATGTAAAACAATATCAGGGTTTCAAATTTCGTTAGAATCGGCCGAATAGTTACAATGTTATTACCAAAACAAACAAAAAAGCAAAACGGGGACCGACCGACCGACCGACATGTGAGATGTAGAATCACCCGTGACTAAAAATATACGGGGCTTTTTTTTCGGAAATATTCCATGCTGTTATCCAAGTTCTTTCTAAAAGTCTATTTAAAGATCGAAAAATAAAAGCACAGGCTTGGTTTTTCGTATATTCAAAAGCTTTTATTAAAGTTATTTCTTAGATTTACTCAAATTTGAAAAAAACAAACCCTTATGCCTGATATTTCTTATATTTTAAACTTTTATCCGGGTAATTTCTAAGAGTTACCATTTTTCTCACCTTATATACTTTTTGCTCCCTAAACCTAAGAATGAAGACGAGAAAGTTTTGAATAAAATAAATTTTAAAAATATCATATACGAAGAAGTATTTAGAGATGAGAGTATTAATAAATTTAAAAAAAAATAAGGATTACGATTCAAAAAGATTTTGAAAGTTCTCTACCTGGAGAAGATATAGATAAAATGGGAAAATAATAAATATATTTTATAAGAATTTGAAAATATAGGAAAGGTAATGCTCAATTCCACCCTGAAATGGAAACTGACATAATTACCTTATCTGCTGGCCACAGACCGACGGTCTGCATGCGAAGTGCAAGCTCCTCCTGTAAGAAGGAGTGGCGAGGCCTCCTTCCTTCTCTTGTTTATTAATATTATTTATTATCGGCCTAAAATTTAAGTAAAAACAAACAAACTAAGCGAGAAGCCGTATGGAATGCATCTTGGGTGGGGACAGGCACAAAACGCAGTGGTAAATTTCCCTTGACCTCTAAAAACAAAACAAGTCTTTCACACTTTTACCCAAATGTCTTCAAGAAGGAGTTAAGGAATAATTCAAGGATAAGGTTAATTAACATGCCGAGCCTAATCGGGTTGCTGGTCACCAGAGAAAGAAACAGGATTACTATTTTTGTCTTTATTAACAAAGACCTCTTCAAGGAGTAAAAAAAGAAGAAGATCGGAATCCAGTTTCCAAATGTGATTTAACTGGTATTGCCTAGGCAACCATGTTACAGGTGATATTTGAAATATTACCTGCCCTTCTGGCCTCAATGCTCTACCTTAATTGTAACCTCCTCGGGCAACGACCCTTTCAAACATCTTCACTTCTTCTAACCCAACCATTATTTCCTTTAACGACCTCCTCTCAAAATGTCCTCGTCGGTTGTCGCTTCATATTGTTTTATAATAATAATAATAATAATCAGATAATGGCCTCATCACTTCCCCCTATGGTGGGGAGCTTGCGCTTCGCTACTAAGATTAAAATTTAAAATCTAAAAAAAAGCAGCCATGGTTAAATTTTTATAATTTTCTGAACTTCGCCAATTGTAATAATTTTAAAAAGGAACTCTAAACTCAATTTTCCCCCTTTCAAAATATCACGTTGCTAAAATATAGAGTTATAGAAGAAGATATATAAAAATAAATTTTGTAATTTGGGTTTTTTTTAAAAATTCACAAAATTTCGATACTTATATTTATTTCTGAACTCCAGCATTTTGTTTTTTGATATTATAAAAGAATTATTAGAAATAACTTTGATAAAAAAAACATAAGTCATAACCAAACTAAGATGAAATTATTATTCAAATACTCAGAAAAA
Organism: Ceratothoa steindachneri; assembly: GCA_963969495.1. NCBI lineage: Eukaryota > Metazoa > Arthropoda > Malacostraca > Isopoda > Cymothoidae > Ceratothoa > Ceratothoa steindachneri. The sequence goes on from OZ018322.1 coordinate 27,797,944, forward strand.
TCCCCTTCTTAAATTATAGTTAGTGATGCTGATGATAATAATAATTATTATTATTATTATCATCATTATGTGGAGAAAAGCTAAAAAAAAAGCGTAAGGCTAGGTATACAGATTTACCACGAAGGGGAGGGGAGTAAAATTACGATTTCTACCACTTTGATCTTTATTTTCGGGATAATCTATAAATATGGGAGGACGCAATTAATATATCAAATCTCTAGTAGGAACCCGAACCCTGGTCAGTAATGAAAGGGATCCTGAAAATAGAAGCGAGAAGAGACGTTGGGCTGACCCAGTGATATGAGCTAACCCCGCCCAAGTCGACCTCAGTCTGCGACGACTCTTCTCACGTGACCGCCTAAATTGGCCTCCGTTTTACGCACTGGAAAAAAAAAATTGCCCCCACGAACACTCGTCTCAATTAACCCGTAATCTGTGTATGTATGTGCGCAGCGTTCTACTTCAGTTCCTCCATATCGTACTCACATAAGCCTTATGTTTTCTCTCTCTCTCACCTTTATATTATCTGTATTTAGGAATGTTGTTGGGATTAGATGAAATAAATGTCTGAGTGTCTGTCGTACTTGAGAGCGAGTGCGTGAGAATGAGAGGTGGGGGGGGGGGGTCAGTCTTTCCGGACCATATTTACATAACATTCCGGTGTTTTGTCACATGCACATCTTATGGCCATATGAGGGGAATGTTAAGATGACGGAATAATAATGTGATGAATTGTGTGAGTGCTTTGTAAGCAAGATGGGGTGAATGGGGTGAAGTCTATCCAACTCGAACTATGCATATGATAGTTAAGTTATCCGTCTGTCTGTCTGTTCCGGGCCTACCCCTGACGCCAGGGGTAGGCCCGTCGCTTTTTTTTTTCTTTTAAGCCTTTGTCCTTTTTTATCGTTGTTATTTGTCTTTTAATATCTCCTAGTATGTGTTGAGTGCGGCGACCTTTGACCTAGTACGCAGTCACCAGGTGGGATCGTCATTTTTTTTAAATGTCTGTCTGTTCCTCTCTTTTTTTTCTTCCCATTTTCTCTCCATTCTTTTTCTTTCTCTCTCCTTCTCCTTTATTTTATTTTTGTATTTTTTCTCTTGATCTTTAATTTTTGCTTTTTTTGAGTTATCTGTATGTTTCTCTCTTTCTTTCTTTCTTTCTCCCTCTCATTTCTCTTATTCTTTCTTTTTCTCTTTTTTGAGTTGTCTGTCTGTTCCTCTCTTTCTTTCTTCCTTCTATCTCTTTCTTTCTCTCTATCCCTCTCATTTTCTTATTCTTTCTTTTTCTCTTTATCTTTATTTTCTCTTTTTTGCAGTTGTCTGTCTGTTCCTCTCTTTCTTTCTTTCTTTCTCCCTTCCATCTCTTTCTTCCTCTCTCTCTCCCTCATTTCTCTTATTCTTTCTTTTTTCTCTTTATCTTTATTTTTCTCTTTTTTTGAGTTGTATGTCTGTTCCGCTCTTTCTTTCTTTCTTTTTTCTCCCTCTCATTTGCATTATTCTTTCTTTTTTTTCTTTTTATCTTCCTTTTTCTCTCTCTTTTTAATTATCTGCCTGTTCCTCTCTTTCTTTTCTGCCTCTTTTTTAACTCACATTTTCTTACTCTTAGTCTCACTTATTCTTTCTTTTTTCTCTCTTACCTTTTTCTCTTTTGTCTTTATCTTTATTTTTATTCCTTTTTTTCTTTTTCTCTATTTTCCCTCTCTTTATCTCTCTTTTTCTCTCCTCCTTTTATTTTCTCCCTCTCTTTCTTTTCTCTCACCTTTCTCTCCTCTTCTTTTTTTCTTTTTTTCTCTTTTTCTCCAACTATCTTTTACTCAAAATCACTCTTTCTATTTCTATCTGACTTGGTCTGTCTGTATGTATTTATTTCTATCTGTCTGCATATGTCTATATTTACATATCTATATACATTTATGTATGTCTCTCTCTCTCTCTCTCTCTATCTTTCTCTCTCCATCTGCATGTCTCCTTTTAGATCTCTCTGCACATCTATCTGTACATCTATATCTTTCCCTCTACATCTTCATATCTCTGTACATCTACATCTCCCTCTGCATCTACATATCTCCGTACATCTCACCCTCTACATCTTTTTCTCTCTATCTCTCTCTCTCTCTCTCTCTCTCTCTCTCAATCACGTGCCCTTTAAAGTGCCAAATTAGTGTGCTGCTACCTTGGGCTGTGGTATTTTGACCACGTCCAACAAATAAACACCACAACCACACCTCCAATGTCTTAACCAGGGCAAGATTAATTTAGGAGAACCTTAAGGCTATTGGTCGTCATGGGGAAGGGGGTACTTAAGGAGAGGGAGGGGGATAGGTATAGGAGATTGGGCGCAAGTTTTAGGGGTATGTGAGGGGGGGGGGGATGAGCGGGTAGTTAAATAAGGCCGTCGCTCTGCAAATGTCTTAGTTCGAATTAACACGCCTGGCGTTTTCGTCAGTTTCCTCTTATCTCGTTTCGCATACACTGCGTCTCGTGTGTCGTAGTGCTGTCTGTAGTGGTTTAGTTGGGTGGTTTTACTGGTAAAGCGTTGATTTGCCCAGTCTGTTGTCAAAATTTTAATATTGTCACACAAGTTTAAAAATTCCTGTTAAGAACCTAAAACTACCATTCTGACTTATACCTTGTAGTCTGGTTTCAGCCACAACCATGAGATGCCACTACCTAACTATCCTAGTCTTGTTTTTGTCGCTTATAATGATAATAGAAGGGTACACCTCCACCCCTAGTGATATGGGAGTGGTCCCCTCAACCAGTACAAGTACCGTAGCGTCCGCGGTTTACGACATACGGTCTACAACCATATGGATACTGGTTGCAGGGTTTGTATTGGCATTTACGCTCTCGTTTGGCGTCGGTGCCAATGATGTCGCCAACGTGTTTGGGACGAGTGTGGGCGCCAAGGTACTGACGCTTCGACAGGCGTGTTTGATCGCTACCGTAGCTGAAATCTTGGGCGCCATTCTTATCGGTAAGTCCTGAGGAGTTTAATCTTTTTTTTTCTCTCCCTTTCGCAGATTTGGGCTTTCTCAACCTGGATTGACGTTCTCCATCTACCAATAATTCCTAAATATATTTCACGCCTATCAACTCCTCTTAGACACACTTCATTCCCATCTACCAGCACTTCCTCTCATCTATAAACACTTCCTCTCTCATTCTCATCTACCAACACTTCCTTTATTATCATCTACCAACACTTCATCTGTTATCATCTACCAACGCTTCCTCTCTTCTCATCCACCAAAACTTCCTTTCATTCTCATCTACCAACACCCTCTCTTATCATTTACCATCACTTCCTCTCTTCCCACCTACCAACACGTGCTCTTCTAATCTACCCGCGCTTCCTCTCTCATTCTCATCTACCTGATTATACCTCGATCCACCCCTCTATTTCACACCTGTTCTTTCCTTGACTGACTGGGAAGGAGGTAACTACCTGGTCCTTGTAATCACCTGATCCTTACCACCACCTCTTCCTTCATCATGGAAGCGTTCTCTCCTGAACTCCTGCCATTTGTCATCGCTGGTTTTCTTATATCCTTCGTGCTTGCCTTTGGAGTAGGAGCTAACGACGTGGCCAACTCCTTCGGAACCTCCGTGGGATCCGGGGTTTTAACCCTGAAGGTGGCTTGCATCATAGCCACTATATTCGAGACCATGGGAGCCATTTTCATAGGTAGGAATCTTTCATCCGTGACTTCTTTAGTTTGACCACCGAGAAAAGGGAGAACTTTTCCGCAGAAGGGAATTTTCCCTCAAGGTGAAATGACTCGTTTACCTTAAGGATTAAAGTGAGCACCATTCGATATCGCATTGCTACCCTAGAGATTGACTTACCTCCAATTCAAATTAACTTTACCTTAAAGTTTAACTTACCTCCAATCCAAATTAACTTTACCTTAAAGTTTAACTTTCCTCCACTCTATATCTTGTTGTTTCCACCATGAATTAAATAAACCAAAATCCTTAGCTACTTGTTTTCCCTAAGGATTAAATGCCCTCAACTTCTTTTCCCGATGAATTATAGTTTGGATTACAAGTTTAAATACACCTTGTAGTATTGCCCAATTCACTTGTTTGTATTCATTTAATGTCATAAAATTACTTGCAAAATGGCATATACATTATAAAATACGTAATATGGTGCCGCATCCGAAAGTTGTATCTAGTTAATCTCATCCCTCATTAAATATACATATAAATTGGAAGGGTTATGAACATATATACTGCATATGCATATTCAGTCAAAAGTATGAATAAAGTAATGAAATTTTAGCAAACGAATTGTATTCGATGTACGGGACTGATAGGACCGGCGTTCATCATACGACTTTTAACCTATATTTTGCCATCTCTCTCCACATATGGGAAAGACGAGGATCATAGTGAAGACATTAGACGTTTTGACACCTGTCCTCAGACTTGGCAAAAGCGAGAATCATAGGGAAGATACGAGAGTGCGTTTTGGCCACCTCTCATCATTTTACCACCTCACCAGAAGTGGCAAAAGCGTAGATTATGGTGAAGACATGAAAAGACGTTGTTGACACATTTCCTCATAATTGGAAATAAACGAGGATCATATGAAGAAACGAGAAGGCATTTTGCCGCTTCTCAGTGTCGACAAAAGCGAGGATCATAGGGAAGTCATGAAAGTGCGTTTTTCCACATCTCTTCAGGATTGGCAAAATCGAGGATCATAGGCAAAATACGAAAAGGCGTTTTTGTCACCTCTCCTCAGAATTGGCCAAAGCAAGGATCATAGTGAAGAGATGAAAGGGCGTTTTTGCCACCTTTTAAACTTGATAAGAGCGAGGATCATAGTAAAGACATGAGGCCTTTTTGCCACCTCTTTTCAGAATTAGCAAAAGCGAGGATCATAGTGAAGACATGAGAGGACGTTTTTGCCACCTCTTTTCAGAATTAGCAAAAGCGAGGATCATAGTAAAGACATGAGAGGGCGTTTTTGCCACCTTCAGACTTGACGATCATAGTAAAGACGACTTTTTGCCACCTCTCATCAGAATTGGAAACTGACAAAAAGTTAAATGAAGCTCAGAATATCATTGATTGATATCCGTAACTTTGTACGAAAGGTTAAAGTTCACCTACACACTATGAAGTAAGGTTCAGTTTTGCAAAGGAATACTTCACCTGTGATTATTATTGCAGAAAGTATTATGAAGCAGACAACGCGAAAATGAAACTAATTGTCACAATTGTAGGCGAAAACGTTTGGCGGAAAGCTGATGAAATCCTTACAAAGATCATCATACCAACCGTAAAGCAGAGCGGAGGAAACCTAATATAATGGGATTGATTTGTTTCAACTCAATAAAACGAGAACAGATTATTTGGTTATTTAAACAAGGTCTGCTTACCAAAGTCGCGTGCTCTCACTTATTCTGATTTATGGCCTTACGACCTTCAAAACTTTCAATAATTCCCGGACTAACCTTAGGGGGACCTTGGCAATTATATCATTCGAAAGAAAATGTAAAGCAACATAAGGGTTTTAAATATCGTTAGAATCGGCCGAATAGTTACGATGTTATGGCAAAAACAAAGAAAAAGCAAAACGGGGACCGACCAACCGACGACCTACATAGGGAGATATAGAGTCACACGCGACTAAAGACACTTGTACCATCAATAAGTTTGGTACACGGTTTTACTTTCAACAAAACAACGATCCAAATCATACTTCTCTGTGGTGAAGAAATGGCTCAAAGATTCCAAAAATAATATTTTGAAATAGACATCACAAAATCTTGACCTGAATCGTATAGAAAATTATGTGGTTGGAATTAAAAAAGCTCGTCCACCAAAGAACCAACAACGAATGCTGGGAGAAGGGGGAGGCTAAGGAAAAGTAGATAGACAACATTTACTATATCAACGAAATTGCTAAAATAGTGAACAAATAAATTATTTACAAAAAAACTAGACACGGGTATTTAAATTTCTGTTTCCCCTTTTATTGACTCCTAATCCATATCGTTTTATAAACCTAATGATTAAATGACCTCTAACCCAATTGTTTGGTGTAATTCTTCTACTCCAAGTTCCAAAATAATTTGTATTCTTTACCATGTGAGTTTTTTCTTAAAAAAAAAAGGGAATGGCTTCGCCACTCCACCATATGGGGGGAGCTTGCGCTTCGCTACTAATATTATAATTTAAAATCTTAAAAAAAGCAGCCATGGTTAAATTTTTATAAATTTTCTGAACTTCGCTAATTATAATAATTTTAAAAAGGAACTCTATGTAAGCTAAATTTCCCCCTCTTTCAAAATATCACGTTGCTAAAATATAGTTATAGAAGAAGATATATAAAAATAAATTTTCTGAACTTCACCATTTTGTTTTTTGATATTATAAAAGAATTATTAGAAATAACTTTGATAAAAAAAACATAAGTCATAACCAAACTAAGATGAAATTATTATTCAAACACTCAAAAAAATCCCCTTCTTAAATTATAGAGTTAGTGAAGTCATAATGATGATGAAGTGATAAACTCGTATTTATAGTGTAGAAAAAAAAGTAACCATTTTCATCAGACACGTTTTGAGTAACGTTAGGAAAAGCGAAAACAAACGTTTAATGAATCAAATGTATATTCTAATTTTAAATATCTTTAAAATTGTCATTTTCTCTCAAAAAATTGCGCTCTTTGCTAAAAAGTAAAAAAAAACACCCCCCTCAGAATTAGTTTTTCTTAATTCATTCAGGAAATACAGTATTTCTGAAGCCTTGAACCAGTTTTCAAATTCCTTGCTTGACTCGGAGAGGGGGTATCTAAAAACATGATTCTAAGATCCATTTATGAAGATAATTATTTTACAATTGTTCTTGATATTTTAAATAGCACTTTTCCTTCACTAAATGTACATACGTTATATAGTAAGTAAAATATAGTATTATTCACTGAGACTTGTTGACCTTAAACAGAAATTAACATTTAATTTAAGGAACAAGTATCTAAGTTGATTTTATTCTTTTATAGTGGCTGAACTTTATAAAAAAGAAGAAAATTGTTTCATTAGCTTTAAAGATACACCCCGTTTCAGATGTAGAATGAATATAATGTTCATATTTATAAATTTTGATTATATTCATTAAATTCTGCTTGCTGCAATCAGGTTATAAGATCAAAAATATCTCACTGAATGTTTTTAAGGACGACTTAGTAGATTCCTACAACCACCTCGCTACAAGAGTAAAGAACGAAAATTAAAGATTTGTATCAATCGATAGATAATTCAACAGAGAATTGACGTCCTGTGAGACATAAAAAGATTGAGTAAATAAAAAGTTACTAAGCGCGATATTGGTGAGCTATTGCATTGCTTATGATTAATTGCCTTCGAGAATGAGTCATCAAGATGTAATAATCATTTGTTTTTGTTTTTTATTCGATTATTTTGAGCGATTTGGTGTTTAACAGAGATCAGTTTAGTTGTGTTTTTTTAAAGTTATTTGATTTTTCTTTAATTTCGCCGAAAGAGGTTTGTTTTTTTCAAAGCGGTTATGTTCGAAAGGGTATACGTATCCTAAGCCCGTTTTATCATTTCATAATGGCGTTGCAAGCCAATTTTGTTTTCACTTTTAAACGTCATTTTCAGCTACTTTGCGGAATTCAGTACATAAATGCAAATAACTTGTAATCATTACACAAAACTAAAAAAAACAACTAACATCTGTAGAATGTCAAATCGCTTAAAATAATCAAATGAAAATAAAGCCATATTAATGCATCTTTATGACTCACTCTCGCCGTCTATACGCCATACAAAGTAGCTCGCTAATATCGTGCTTAATAACTTTTTATTAACTCATATTTTTAATCGCGTGCGAGTCTACATCTCACTATGTCGGTCGGTCCCAGTTATTTCTTTTGCAATAACATCATAACTATTCGACTGATTATAACGATATTTGAGAACCTTATGTTGTTTTACATTCTCTTTCGAATGCTATAATTACCAAAGTCCTCCCAAGTTTACCTCGGGAATTATTTTGTTTGGGCAATAACATCATGACTATTCTTCCGATTCTAACGAAATTTGAAACCCTTATGTTGTTTTACATTTTCTTTCAAATGCTATAATTGCCAGAGTCTTCGCAAGGTTAGTCTGGGAATTATTTTGTTTTGTCAATAACATCATAACTATTTGGCGGATACTCTGCTAGACTAGACTAGGCTATAATATGCTAGGAAAACCTAGAATAGGCTATTATAGGCTATGCTAAGCTATGCTAAGATATAATATACAAGGCTAAGATATACTATGCTAACTTAGGCTATAAAATGCTATGCTAGGATAGCATATAGTATGTTAGGCTAGACAATACTAAGCTATGCATATCTAGGGTATACTAGGATAGTATAGGCTATACTTGTCTATGATAGTTAATGCTAGGCTATGCTAAGTTATACTAGGCTAGATAGGGCTATACTATGCTATGCTAGGGTAGGCTAAAGTATAATAAGCTAGGGAGGGCTATGCTCTGCTATGTTAAGCTATAGTAGGTAATACTATGTTAGGCTACGATAGGCTAGCTAACCACCAAAGCTATAATAGGCTAAGCTATGTGACTTATTCTAGTGTAGGGTATGGTATGCTATACTAGTCTAGGATATACTAGGCTAGGCTATAATATCATACGCTTTGCTATATTATGTTGGGTGTGGTCATAAATCAGAATAAATGAGGGCACGCGAATTTTTGGTTAGCAGACCTTGTTTTATGTCGCTTAGGATATTAATTTTCTGTTGAATTATCTAACGATCGATACAAACCTTTAATTATCGTTCTTTACTTTTGTGTCGAGGTTATTGAGGGAATTTACCCGGACTTTATATTCAAAGTAAAAATTCTGGGAATTATCGAAAATAACTCGTTTCCCTAATTAATTGGTAATCTTTTACATTAGCCACTCGGGATTTTTTTCCTGTTATCCCATAATGATTCGTCCTCTGTTCCAAAATCTTTCGTTTAACTACTTGTTCCTGAGGGTGAGCGAGCGGGGGGGATATGGGGGGGGGCGAAGTCCCCGCATATAGCAACTCATAGTACTGTTCGAAACCGCTTTCCAGTAACAAAACATTTTTAGTTATTCCTATTTTTCCCGATGTTCACTCCAACAAAAATGGCGCCTTCATGCGTGGATGAACGAAAGATTGAAATACAATATCGTTCAATTTGGAACCAAACACAACAACAGTAAAGCCCGAGTGGCTAATGTAAAAGAGTACCGATTAAAATATTTTAATTTCATTGTCAAATTTACATGTGCGTTTGTTTACACGCAAGTCCATTCATAAAATGATAGTTTGTTTTGATAAATGTCAAAATTTTAATTTTTGTGGAATTTTAAACTAACGTTAAATGAGGATTTTAATTTTTTGTCTCTTTAGTTTCTCCCCTTGAATATAATGGTTACATTGTTTTAGAGTTTTTTCTCAGCGTAGTCCATTGTTTTGTTTTCCAAACTTTGTGCTGCGGTACCCTGGTAGGCCACGAAATGTAATTAGGCCCGTCGCGAGTAGGATAAGATTATATTTCTTAAATGTGAAAAATAGTATACAATTTTAAATTCATAATAAAATTCAATTTTAACTGTCAACAGGGAATGGAGGAGTGTGTTATCTCAATTCATTTACGGTATTACACCAAATTTATCAGTGTTTTAGATGTAGCAGCAGAAACTTTGTCCATTTAGCTCTACTTTGAAAGCTTTCGAGCTAAAAGAAATGGAATTGAACGAACCTAAACCATAAGCTGGTGTCTCACCTGGATGAGAACTTCCTTTACAACCCATACCAATTCGGGTTTAGAAAAAAGCGAAGTTCGGAGATGGCGATAAATGTCATCACGGAAAAGCTTGTCCAAGCCAAACGGGAAAGGAGTTGCATGGGCATTGTTTGTCAGGATGTATTTATGGCGATTGATAAAGTGTGGCAACGGGGAATGCAGTACAAGATCTTACGGCTGGGCTTAAGTAAAAACTTAGAAAGAACTCTTTGTGAATATGTCATGGAGAGGGCGGCCTATGTCAGTTTAGGGTGATGCACGAATGGACCGAAGTTTCCGCTCACTGCGGGCCTCCCGCAGGGGGGGGGGGTGTCCCCCACTCTCTACTCGATTTACACAGCAGATGCTCCAGCGCTTGCGAACCCCACTTGCCTCAGCATTCAATTTGCCAATGATTTCAGCCAGATAGTCACTTGCCCATGGAGGAATGAGCCCATTCAAGCTCGTATGACAGCAGCAGAAATCGAGAGACTAAACATCTACGAGGCATAATGTAAGATTCGAACTAATCAAGAAAAGTTCAAAGTAGTCTCCATTACCAGGAAACTACTATCTGATGTCAGGGTAGGGGATATACGCTATCCCTACATCACGGAGTGTAATCTAATCGGAATGAAGATTACTTCATCTGGGTACAAACAGCACGTTGCAGATAGAATTTTCAAGGCTTCATCTGCAGTCAGTACTATATATATGTTAATAAATCTCCGTGAAAGTAACAAGAAAAAGATCTACAATGAACTTGTAAGATCTACGTTGCTGTACCCTGTTTCCGCCCTCTCTTATGTCTCGAAGACATAAAAGAGGAAACTACAAGTGGTGCAGAACAAATGTGTGTACCTAATCACAGGTACGCGCAGGCGGGATAGAAGACACCAAAAAGAACTGCACCGGGAGGCAGGGTTAAGTCCCATTAACGTTGTCATCGAAGAACGGACAAGGAATATGCAAGAGCTGGTTAAGGTTAATAGAGAATTGAACGATGAAATCGTTCAAATTATTAACCAGAACAGAACAGTTATAAGTCGCGCAAGATTTCCGAGCTCCGCCATCCAATAGTCTGGCGGAGCTGAAGTGCCGTTCTACGCATGAAAAGGATTATTTTATCAAAGATAATGACAAAGAACCGGTCGTAGGTGTGGTAGATTTCAATTACCTTCGCTTGCCCGCCCTAGACGCTGGGGGGTGGGAGGGGGTCCCTTTTAAGTATTGGGGATATTCGAGTGTGTGTATTCCGTTGGCTGACTTAGAAAATAGATCAATGGCTTTTTATGTGGTTCTGGGATTTAAACAAGAGAAACAAAAATAATCTTTACTATTATAAAAACAAATAACAGAATTTAACAATAATAATTTATACACTAGGGGAAAGCTAATCGTTCAGCAAAGGAATTAATTTACAATGAAATGCTTCGGCAAGACCTATGAGTAGAACAATATTTACTCTAGCGAAAGCGGGAGGATATTAGCGGGTGAAGCTTCGTAGTCGGAAAGCGTCACGACTCTTTGACGGTGATCGAGAAAACAGTAATAGGCTTACGATTTTCCAAGAATGGGGGGGGGGGGCTCGAGTCATGGTTCGAGGGAGTATCCTTGCAGGGCACGGAGCGAAGCGCGTATCCAGCATGAGTCCTTACGCCCTTGACTGCTGTAGTTCTGAACAACTGGTTTCTTGCATGCGAGTCCTTAGAGTAACAAGAACTCGCGTATGAAAGAGCGCGTTGTGTCCTTAGGCTGGTTCCAATGAATCTTCGTGATTATTGATTTGATACCGAGTGAGCAGTGCCTGCCTCCTAGTTGAATACTAATTTTCTCGTTTCCACGCTGGGAAATATATAAGGCTTCACGGTACCAGTTTCGAATTGAAGGCCCCAGGGATGCTTTTGTTGAAGAGAAAGTTCACCTGGTGGCTGGCAGGACCTGGTTCGTTCGAAGAGAGAGGAGTTACCGGTTGATACGGGGTCTGAGAAGGGGTGGCACTCACCTAGTGCACCTGGCGGGATAGTTATTCCTCAAGTGAGAGTTTTGAGGTCAATTTGTTTTCACATGACCCTCGATTCCGCAAGAACAACACACAATAGTCCTCCTGGGGAACGCTGACGAAGGGGATTAGAGGAATAAGGCTGGACTTCTCGTTTGACGGGTGTTCGAACAGGCTTCTGCTCGGAATGGCCGCGAATCTTGACAAAATTTTCCTTGTTGTGAGGAACGAATTTATTCCTATTTACCTTCGATTTGGGAGAATATGGTTCCACTTTCTTTCCTTCTTTGGGGTAGCAATTGTGGCTTACTGCATAGACGTCAGCTTCTTTTATGCACTCCTTGAAATTATTGCATCTTCTGTCCTTGGCGAACGATCTGATTTCTGATGGAAGTGATGCCAAAAGTTGGTCCTTAAGAAATTAAGGTGCCGTTGTAATGTGTACCCGAACTATCTGAAGGTTTGTTTGGACTGAATTCTGCACTGTCTAAACTTCACACGGTAAAAATTTTGGGTCATATTATAGGCGGCAAGTAGTTTGACCTTCAACGATGAATAATCAATTGTTGCCTTTGAGGGTAGGGAAATGAAAATATCCCTCAGGTGACGGTTCAGTAGGGGCAACAATTTAGCTACGCCGTCTGATTCTGTGTCCCAGTGAGTTACTTCAAAGATCTTCTCGAAGTGGGTTAAATATGAAGCGAAGTCTTCCCTTCTTTGAAGACAGGCAGTTTGACAGAGGCTGGTTGCTGAATTCCAGTCCCCGAAGTGATGGATAGGGTTTCGTTTCTCGCCCTTGTCATCTCTAATGCGTGCAAACGAATTCTCTTCCTTCCTGTTCTCTTTCTTTCTCTTCTTTCCGCTCTTGCTGCTCTCTCTTCTTCCTGGATATAGGACATTAAGTCCTTCCAAGTTAGACCAAGATATTCTCCTTGTGCCTTAAAATTTCGAACTAAGACTTGATGTCTCACCTGTTCGGACTTAAAAAAAAAATAACGCACACATAACAAGAGGATTCAGCGGGTTTGTCGAACTCGAATTAACCGTGTTTCACTTAACGCACTTATGAGCACCGACGGAAGTGCCAATGGGTTTTACGTGATCCAGTAGTAAACACACACAAAAAGAAACAAAATGAAAAAGAACTCGCTTAATTCGCACGATGCCAATTCTGTGATTGAGGCGAGCAAGCCTTGACGCCTACCCTTAAGTACGTCAACAAACTCGAACAAATACAATGTCTCTGAATCTTTCAAATGGCACAGTATACGCGGCTGAAAGAAGAGATATAATATCCACTTGGGAAAAATAGTGATGGACCACACCTAACATAATATAGCAAGCGTATCATATTATAGCCTAGACTAGTATAGCATACCATACCCTACACTAGAATAACTTCGCATAGCTTAGCCTATTATAGCATTGATTAACTAGCCTATCGTAGACTAACATAGCATTACCTAGCATAGCCTAGCCTAGCACAGCAGAGCATAGCCTTCCCTAGCCTATTATACTTTAGCATACCCTAGCATAGCATAGTATAGCCCTATCTAGCCTAATATAACTTAGCACAGCCTAGCATTAACTATCCTAGACAAGTATAGCCTATACTATCCTATTATACCCTAGTCAAGCATAGCTTAGTATTGTCTAACCTAACATACTATATGCTATCCTAGCTTAGCATTTTATAGCCTAAATTAGCATAGTATATCTTACCCTTGTACATTATATTTTAGCATAGCTTAGCATAGTAGGTATAGCCTACCCTATAATATCATAGTATAGCCTATTCTAGGCTTGCCTAGTAGATTATAGCATAGTATAGCCTAGTATAGTCTGGCAGAGTATCCTCCGAATAGTTATGATGCTATTGCCAAAACAAAATAGAAAATAATTCTAGGGCTAACCTTGGGAATACTTTGGCAATTATAGCATTCAAAAGAGAATGTAAAACAACATAAGGGTTTCATATTTCGTTAGAATCGGACGAAGAGTCATGATGTTATTGCCAAAACAAATAATTTACTGGCTAACCTAGGGAGGACTTTGGCAATTATATCATACGAAAGGGAAAGTCAAACAATATAAGGGTTTCAAATTTCGTTAGAATCGTCCAAATAGTTACAATATTATTATCCCAAAATCAAAACCAAGAACAACCGACATAGTGAGATGTAGAATCGCCCACGACTAGACTCGCACGCGACTAAAAAGGTGAGGGTCAATTAAGGCAGAGATACAATGAGCCAACTCAGGACATTAAAATAGATGCACTTAAAACTACAGACTGATTTAGTGAGTGATAGTGATACAATGGTTAGGATATTATTTATGTATTTTTTATCAGTATTTTTCTCTGGGGTACCTTGATCTTCAAACGTAATGAGAAAAAAATAGAAGATATTTTGATTACCGAGGAGATAGTCTTAAAATATATAGAATTAAATCTAGCAAAGCACCCGCCCCTGATGAAAATTTTCAACAGATTTTGAATAAATTTGGAATGTAAAGAGGTGCTAAATGAGCTTCTAGCATGCTATTTAGAAAATCTTAAGAGACTGGCGTTGTACCAACGGCATATAAGAAAGCTATTGTGATAGTTATCTTGCTCGTTTAATTACCGGACAGTGCGTTTGACATCAGTGGTGGAGGTAAATGATGTATGCTGTAATAGCAAATTCCATTAGGGATCACTTATATCAACATAATTTGATTAAGGAATCTCAACACGGCTTTACAGGAAGCAAATCATGTTTGGTTGATTCATTGGGGTTTTTATAGTAAGGTGTACGATGCTGCCGATTGAGATTGGAATTACGATATTGTTTATTTCGATTTTAATCAGGCTTTCGACAGGGTGCCACACCTACTACTTTTGTAGAAAGTTTAAGCGCATGGAGTTGATGGAAGGATTTTTAGGTGGATTCAGTCACGGTTTAGTAACAGACAGCGAAGAGTTGGTATAGATGGGATTAAATCTGATTCGAGGAATGTTACATATGGGGTTAGTCAGGGGTCATCTTGCGGCCGTTGTTGTTCTTGATTTATATTTATGATCCCGATTATGCTGAACTATTACAAGATGAATTGACCAAACTATTCCAATGGTCGGAGAAATGACAAATTGAATTTAACATAAGCAAGAGTAGTGTACTTAGTATTGGTAGCTGTAATCCGCACAATAATTATAAATTGAATGGGAGATTTTTAGGAACGATCAGAATGCGAAAGAAGCTTAGGTGTCCTTGTAAGTCCTGACCTCCAGCCTAGAAAGTAGTGCTAGGAATAGAGCTAATAGGGTATTAGGGTTTATTGTGAAGAACGAGAGAAATAGGAGTGCTAGCCATTCTAAAACTGCACCTGGCTAGATATTTTCACTAGGCTTTATCTTGACTATGCGGTGCAATTTTGCCCACGGTGACTTAGGTCTGTTGATTTTGTTTTTGTACTCATTGAGCTCAATCTTTCGTAAACTATCGTCTTTAATTGCACCGAACGCAATCTTCCAAAATAAAGTTCTTTAATTAATTTAACCACTTAGAATATCTTAGAATATAGGTATTAGTTCTTAGAGTATCTAAATATATTCTTTTGATCAATTTCATTACTACATTTAATTCAGATTGTCCAGTATTTCAAACACCCAAACAATCACACTCCACATATTTGGGTGTTTAGCTTATTTATAGTAAACACTAAAAACTCTCCGAATTTAGTGTTTTTACAAAAGAAATATGTTGCATTATAAGGTAGAATCCTTCCTCACATCTTTTTTTCAGTGTTCTAATTAGACGCTACATCCTCTTATCTAACCAAGCTGTTGAAAAGACTTGAGCCTTCTGTTAGAACAATCAAGAAGGCTAGGTAATGTTAAGCCTTTCAAAATGATTTGATCCTTTGACTATGACTCTTATTTTGTTAACAACTATGTAAATTTAGGGGTTCCTTTCTTAGTCGTGTTATAACTCCATATTAATTCATTTTCTTTATTAATGAGAAATTTCGTCGTAATTTGAGCTTCTTGCAGGAGGTCAAAAGCAACAGATACAGATACGAATAATAGTCGTAAAAGCAAGAAATTAAAAGCAGTGTGTAAAGTTACGGAGGTCATTTCCTCATATTTATGCACGCTTTTATTGGGCTGTAAATTTTATAGTCTCAGGACATTGAATCTTTGAAAATAAATGTAAACAATTTGCTTTCTTATCTTTTAAATATATGTATGTATAACGCAACATTTTACTTATACTGTCCTAAACCAACGTGTGCAGTAAAAAATGCTGAACCATAGCGATGGCAAGCATTCTCCTATATAATTTCTGAATAGAAAAATATGCTGCCATATTTTCAAAGTCCCCTCACTGCTTCCAATTACAGTGAAATTAAGTAACATCGAGAGAGGTTAGTCGCCCGATGGAGTCATCACTCGGGTCGACGAGACATCGGGTGCCTTACGTTGCAAATACCCGTGGTTCAGATCCCACTTTAAATTGTAGGTCCCCATTAGGAAAAATGGGATACAAACGAGAGCAGATAGGTGGTAGAATCGCTACCAAACTATTTATTTTTACTCGTCACTCATTCTCCATGTTGCCATTCTGCGAATTAACCCAATCTTTATCTCTTATTTGTTCTTCTAATCGCTTCTTTAATCGATCAGTACTGATCCCACTAATCACAGTGCTGCACTTGAATTTGCCACGCTACCTGCCAGTACCTAAATTTGCCTCGTTACCTGCCATACAAAATGCCATGTAACCTGCTAGTAAGTGAATTTATCACGTTACCTGTTAGTTTAAGAATTTGCCACATTACCTTCTAGTAAACGAATTTGCCACGTTACCTGCTAGTAAGCGTATATGACACGTTACATGCTAGTAAGAATTTTCTAAGTTACCTGCTAGTAAGCGAATATGCCACGTTACCTGCTAGTTAGCAAATATGCCACGTTACCTGCAAGTAGGGGAATATGTCATGTTACCTGCAAGTAGGGAAATTTGTCACGTTACCTGCAAATAGGAAATTTGTCTCGTAACCTGCCAGTAAGAGAATTTATTACGCTAACCTGCTAGTGGACGAATTTGCCACGTTACCTGCTAGTAAGCGTATATGACACGTTACATGCTAGTAAGAATTTTCTAAGTTACCTGCTAGTAAGCGAATATGCCACGTTACCTGCTAGTTAGCAAATATGCCACGTTACCTGCAAGTAGGGGAATATGTCATGTTACCTGCAAGTAGTGGAATTTGTCACGTTTCCTGCAAATAGGGAATTTGTCTCGTTACCTGCCAGTAAGAGAATTTATTACGTTAACCTGCTAGTGGAAGAATTTGCCACGTTACCTGCTAGTAATGGAATTTGCCACGTTACCTGTAGGTAAACGAATATGCCAAGTTGCATTCTAATGAGATATTTTGCCACGTTACCTTACACCGAGGTCATCTTTCAAGTCTCAGGGATTTTTTTCCGTTCATCTTCCATTATTTCTTCTTGCAAAGGTTCAACAATCTTTGTTGTTTTTAGTATATCAGTCAATACGGTCAATTTCTTCTTTTAAGCATTTTATCTCCGTGATATTTTTGTTATGCAGTGTTCTGTTTCTTTGATATCTCTCTTAAAATGAC
This sequence comes from Ceratothoa steindachneri, assembly GCA_963969495.1. NCBI lineage: Eukaryota > Metazoa > Arthropoda > Malacostraca > Isopoda > Cymothoidae > Ceratothoa > Ceratothoa steindachneri. The sequence goes on from OZ018322.1 coordinate 27,815,389, forward strand.
TGTATATTCCTATCTTAATCCTGTTAGTTTCAAAGAAGAATATTTATAAAAGAACACAAACTTTTTTATGGTGCGATATTCTTATTGCTATGCAGAAGAATTTCCAATCAGGCGCGAGTCACAAAATTTATTAGTGGCTTCGGCAGACAAGCAGGCTATTTCTTTTTTATTCCAAAGGGCAGTCGATATTTACCCATCGCCTGTAGGAAGTATAAATAATCCTGATGACCTATATTAGTATAATGAGTCTAATGTTTGCATCTGCCACAATTACCTAACAAACCAGCAAAAGAAAAATGATGCTCTCATTATTTCTTCTTACAGTATATCAGGGATAGAATATATTTGCTTCATATTCTGACATCAAAATTATAATCAACGCCTATCAACTTTAACAATCAATGCAGGAAATAGAAACAAAGGTCAAGTGAAGTGACGACTTCTCCTGCCCCGCTCAAGGTCAGGAAAGTTTCAGGGTTGCGTCATAGGGGGTTCAGACGAGGCAGACTGAAATTGCACTACGTACAGCAGTCAAGGTCATTAGAGAGCATAAAACGCGGATCTTTGATGAACCTGTTCTTATCACTCAATTTATCATAGCGTGTAGGGCACTAGTTGGTTTTATTTGTGGGCGAAGGGTTCGTGTTTTGATAGCGTACAAATAGGATCCCCACCAGGATCGAAAGGTCAATTAATGGGTAGCGAATGACACAGGCTATCAAAAAATGGGGCAGTGTTAATTAGTGCAGAGATAACTCCAATTTTGAAAATGAGTCTTAGGTCTTCGAAAGCTTTATATTTTAAGTCTTAGTGGTCGGAACGAGTATAGGAAACCACAGTATTATGAATGAGTAGATTGAAGTCAATGCATCAGGAAGGACAACCACTATAATAAGATCGCCCAGACTTGTTTTCGAAGTTCCTCAGTCTGTCGGAGTAGCCTGGAGACCCTGAGGGTGGATATGACTTGTACTGGATTTTCCGACAAAGGTCAGAGCTTTCAGGAAGTGTACAATGTGTTATTAGCGTATGTGGCTGTGTGAATTAGTCCTCCATAAAGCGTTTAATTGCGCTCGGAGATTGTGTTGCATTCTGGGCAGGCGTCTGCGATAGCACATCCAGTCTCTATGGTAGCTCATGGGGGTTTAGTGATATCCACAACACAGCCTGGAAAATGGCGCGATCACTACTGATGTTCACACTGCAGCCTGATCAAGTGGACTCTATCCTTACAGAGGAGGGAAGATTTAGAGAGTTTGGTGTCGGGAGACCGTGACTGAGGTAGGGTGTTGTGTGTGAATAAATAGACCGTCGAGTGAAATAGGTGTAGATATGTTTTTTTATGGAAGATGGTTTAGGGTGGTTGAGTTGACAGCTTATCTCTAATGTAGTATATATTGGGGTTATCTTAATGAACCTTTCTGGGAGTGTGTTATGGGTACTCTGGGTCACTTCCCTCTCCCGGATTTTTTATAAACTCGTATCAGTTTAAAAGCATTAACATCATAAGTAGAAAAGGTACAATAAGTTCACTGAAGTAAAGTGGCCAGGGGAAAATCGCCTCTTTAGAAATAAATCTTATTTTCATGAAATAAAATTTCCGTCTTTTAGAAGATAGCAAGAAAAGGGGTTGGGTCTTCCCTGCCATTCATTTTTTCTACTTGTTTAGGAGTTATAACATCCATGGCTATAATGGTCACAACCATTACAAAAACAAGTTCCTACCATTATTTCACTGTCTTTTTTTATGCAATGGTCACAGCCATTATAGAAACAAGTTTCTACCATTGTTTCATTTTTTATGCAATGATCACAGTCATTATAGGAACAAGTTTCTACCATTGCTTTAGTCTTTTTTATGCAATGGTCACAGCCATTATAGAAACCAGTTTCTACCATTGTTCCACTGTCTTTTTTATGCAAGGATTGATTTGACGTGTGTTGCGTTTCAGGATACAAGGTATCGGACACGGTCAGGAAAGGAATCTTAGATGTCTCTCTCTATAACAACTCAGAGAAGGAACTTATGCTGGGATCCTTAGCTGCCCTTGGTAAGTACCAATTTGGAAGTGGTTAACCATCCTCTTAAACACACAGGTAAGTCTAGCAATTACTAACATCCTTATCTCGTGTGGTCGTAAATATAAATCTCTTTTACTATGCAAATTTAAACTAACAGGAGAAAAGTCCTGCATTGAAGACGGATGAATGCGGAACAAATGGTATTCTTTCTTCTTATTTTATTATTCACGTTCGTCACTTTCATTTTATCCCTAAATTTACACATACATAGTAACATAGGATAATGAAGGAAAACCAATTCCTCGTTAATTCTAAATCAATTTGGATGGTTTCTAATTAGACCGAAAAATGGTAATATGAATTTGGAAGTCTGATTATGCAATTTGATATTTCCAAATCATGAATTTCTGTTAAGTCTGCCTGGCTCTATCTGCCTTAAATTGCAGCTCAAACTACAATAAACCCTTTTTATTTACTCTGAAAATAATGCAATTTCGGAATATTTCCAACTCCCCTTTTTTTATTGGGAAGGAGGGTATATATATTTTTGGGCTCGCCTCTTTAAAATGAGTTTCGTCATCTCAGCTTTAGATGCGAAAGGACATGGCTAAAAAAAATTGATCATTTAAATCGATAATTGTCTAAATGACTGTTCCTCTATTAAAGCAGGAGATCTAATCAAATAGCAATGTTAGAGACAGAAAGAATCCCATGCTAGAAGCAAACATTGTTTCACAGATTCTTTTACGTCTTCTCACTTGCAAACATTATTTCGATGGATTCTTTTACTTTTATTCACATAAACATTATTCTCAGACTTTTCCTTTTATGGTGGGCCCAAATTCCGCTATTACAATTTCTTCTTCAAACTTTTTTATTCCAAACAACTCTAATTCTTGATATTATCCTATTATCCTTTTTATGATCCAAATAATCCACGGATTGTGTTCGATCCAGGTAATTGTTTGTTCTTAAACATGAGTAACTGAGTAGGTGAATTTTAGGATGTGTCTGTGAAGCCTAACAAGAAGTGGATTGTGATCATTAGATGACATCAGATATTCGAATCGCTCTTAACATTCTCGAAATTTGCCTCCCAGAATAGTTAGTAGCTTTTAATTTAGTGGTTTTGCAGGCAGATGCAAGCCTGTTTCTAGAAGAACTGAGATGGTTCAAAGCGATCCAGATACATTTCTGATTTGCGATAACGGCACGTGATATCCCTAATTATTTGACCGCATGTTGTCTTGTTTAATGTCGTTAGCAAAGCACTGCCAACAAAAAATGCAGACTTTATCTGATTATTACTATAAAACTAGGCATATAGATCAATTTTGTTTTATTGGCTAATAATTCTAGTAGATGGTAAAAAGTTGTAGGATTGCACTAGTTCATTTTGTGCCTTCCGATAGGTGGAAGCTCCCTGTGGAATATCGTCGCCACCTTCTTAAAACTGCCGATTTCGGGAACCCATACTATTGTGGGAGCTACCGTGGGATTCACCCTGTGTGCCCGTGGCTTCAGCGGCGTAAATTGGATAACCTTCAGCAAAATTGGTAAGTAGGCCGCCTAATATAATAAGGAGATAAAATACACCAAATTTTCCCACCTTTTTCTAAGATTTCTTAAAGGAAATTTAATACTAAATATTTTAACTGAGTATGTCACTGCCAAATGAAGAAGACGCAGTTTTATGGAAATCTTTTTATAAAAACATAAATAAGGATTGACTTAAATAGCCACTCACTTCCAAACTGTCTCCTAAGTTAATATTTATATATTTTTTTTTAGAAAAAAACCTAAAATTGTGTTTTGCTTCTCAAAGTTAATGTTGAATCCAGCCTCAACGTAAAGTACCATTTGGGTACAACCAGAGCCGTAGCAACCGACCCCCGACCTACCCGGCCAGGGGAAGGGGGCAGCTCTTGAAGGGACCTCACTGTGGTCAAAACTTTATTTTATTAATGAAAATATAAAATTTTCGAATACACATTTTCTGTAATTATCTGCTTTATCTCTTCCCTTTCAACTGTCTCATTAATGATAGACCAGACTATTTGTATTAGAGGAATATTGTTATGGGGGCCCCACAATCTTGATTTGGGGGCGAGGGGGACTAGGCATTACTACGGCTCTGGGTGCAACTTGTTAAGTGGTTATCAGACCCTTCTACTAGGATCGACTTCAAAATAAACCTAGAGCTGCGCTCTCTAGACGTGAATACTGTACATTTATCACGAACAGGATATTCCTAGAATGAGCTCCGCATATGAACGAGGTCAACAGACCTAAGTAGCGTCCTCTCAATTATTCTGACTTATGACCTTATGACCTTCAAAACTTTTAATAATTCCCGGACTAACCTTGGGAGTACCTTAGCAATTCTATCATTCGAAAGAGAACGTGAAACACCTTGAGGGTTTCAGATTTCATCAGAATCGGCTGAATAGTTACAATGTTATTGCCAAATAATTCCCGGGCTAACCTTGGGAATACATTCACAATTATATCATTTGAAGGAGAATGTAAAACAACATAAGGGTTTCAAATATCGTTAGAATCGGCTGAATATTTACGATGTTATTGCTAAAAAACTCATTGAAAAGTAAAATGGTTACCATCTGGCCGACTACCTACGGACCGACATAGTAATTTATAGTCGTGTGCACACGCGACTAAAAACGAGTAACTCGGTTTTGTGGTAAAAGTGTTAGTGTAAAAAGCCTTGTTTAGATGACAGCTTTCCTTGTTTGCAAGTTTCAACACCTTTACTGTAAATTCCGCTTCCGATTATAGCGAAGTTAACACACATTGGGTGGGATTATCCACCAGATGAAGTCGACTTCACGGCAGCTGCCATACGCTGTAGATACCCGAGGTTCGGATTCGACCTCATAAATAGCCTCAATGAAAAATAAAAAGCCTCACAAACGAGTTTTAACTCGATAGTAAAATAACCGCCATTTTTATTCGCGTGCACGCGACTATCTATGTTACTATGTCGGTTCGTAGGTAGTCGGTCAGTCGGATGGAAACCATTTTACTTTTCAATGAAACTTTGTCAATAACATCGTAACTATTCGGCTGATTCTAACGAAATTTGAAACCCTTATGTTGTTTCACATTTTCTTTCGAATGGTATAATTGCCAAGGTCCTATCATGGTTAGTCCGGGAATTATTAAAAGTTTTGAAGGTCTTAAGGTCATAAGTCAGAATAATTGAGAGCACGCGACTTAGGGCTGTTGACATTGTTTTCTATACTCTACCCATCAACGCACTTATTAAATTTTATGAAAGTTATTGATTAATTATAGAATTTAAGTTGGCCATTTACAACACATGTTTCATTGTCCAAAACAACCCTTCACAATTGCTAGTCTAAAAACAATAAAGAAACAATAGGAGAATAATGGGCACTTGGACCCAACAAGCTCGGCCCTGTCAGATTCCCCACTCTTTGTTTCCTGTATATATACATACATCTGGAAAGCAAAATAAAAACAAAAGTTTCCTTATAACGCTTTTCGAAATATCTAAACTTGCGATACTATTATGTTATAGTTAAAATGTCTTCATATAACACATCATACTTGCTGATTAATATGATATTCCATGTCGAAAGGATCTGATAATAATAAAATAATGGATATAACACGTAACTATAACCGTGGAGGAAAGAAATCTGATACGTTTACTGCATGAGGTTCTCAGCTGTCAACAAATCGCCTGAAAATTCGGCGGACCTCATTCCGGTGTTGCAGAAGTGTTGAAGAGTATCCGAGAAAGTTCGAATATCCAAGATCGACCTCATTCTGGACGACCCAGGCTCACCACACATGGTGATGAAAAGTCTGCGTCGCACGGGCCTTCGGGATCGTAAGAAACCCGCAGTCCAGCTGCTACATGAATGGACAGAGGGCACCCAGGTTAATGCACCCCTCAGCAACAGCCCGTCGCTGATTGCTTTCACAAAGACCGACAGAAGCCGCTGATCGACCTTCAGCATAAGTGACGTCGATTGGGTTGGGCACGTGGTTGCCGCAACTGCACCATGCGTCAGTGGGGACGTGTCTTATGATCCGACGAGGCAACGTTAACGTCCGCAGGATGCAAGGGGCGGAGCATAATCGAGAGTGCATAGTATCAACAGTAAAGCATGGTGGTCGTTCTGTAATGTTTTGTCGAATTAAGAAATGAAGCTTATCGAGGGTTTTTTTTTTGGGGGGGGGTGTCACCCTGTATTCTACTTTTTCATCCACATCTCTATGTGTAAAACCAACATAAGACTACAACTACTAAGGTGACATCACCATTCCCGCAAAACACCCAAACCGCAACCAAGCAACTCGTAATCTACAGGTCGACTTCAGAACACTCGAACGCTGGCTGCAACAGAGCCAAATGAGCGTCTCACTTTCAACACCTCTTGGCAACCCAGAAACGCGATTACAACAAACACTCCCACATCACCTTAGCAAACACGCCACCTCCCTTAAATAAAACATTTCCAGTGCTCAGTGACTAATTAGCTACACCCATGCAAGCAATACATCCGTCTCGTATTTATCTATGCCTCTACAGACTGGGCGAGAAACCTTACACCCATTCATCTCAGCACTCTACAGTAGAGACAAAACAAAGCTTTCCGCCTAGCAGCAGGTAGATCCTCCAGCACCACGACTAGCCACCTATACCCTTAAATACCCTATTGATGCCCAGGGAACACAATTTCGCCATAGTACTAGAAACCCACACCATATATGCCACTACATATAAGACCCGTACCAACCTCCCCGTGACATGCGCACAATTCCAAGGACATTCTACACCTAGACATTCCAAGAAATCCCTCCACCCAAACACCATGACCCCACCACCCACACATAACGCAACAAAGCATACACTCTCTGGGCCAAAAACATCCGTATACACACAACACACCAAGGCATACAATCTGTACACCTAATCCGCCTCGTCAACGCCATTCCACTGGACATCAATCCAGAGGAAAGATCCCTCCCAAGCCACAAAAGGGTCCCCTTACCAAGACTCTGGTGCGGTCACCACCCAAAACTAAACATGCACAAGTGCCGCACAGGCCAGATCGACACAGATATCTGCCCTCACTGCCACCAGGAACCAAATATACAGTCCAAAACTTATTCACAACATGACCAACACAAGCACGCTGATACCAAACCTCTAGATACAGTGAGTGTGGGATCAACCAATGGAACGGGCAGGTTTAGGAAGTAGCTAAACTACTTATGATCATCAGCTGTTGAACAATTATCACACGGAGCAAATGAATATGAAATACTTCTATAAGGCATTCGAAGACCATGAAAAGGCCTTTGATTCATTATACCACGATTCGGTTTTAAGAGCACTAGGGAATTAACAAAACCTAGGCAGCACTCAGTAATAAATACGAACCACAAAAGGAGTTATACAGGGAGATCCCATCTTTCCCAAACTGTTTAGAGCAGTAGTTAAAAGTTTTCAGGATTTCGAAGTGGGGATAAAATGGAATCAGAAATAATGAACGATATTTAAGTACTTTCGCTCTGCCGATGACAGTATTATTTGCTTCAAATCTAGTCACTAACAATCATCACAAGCCAGCCTCACATTTATAGTTAAATTGACCTTTTCAACGAAGAAAATGACGACCAATTGTTTTGGAGAAAAGGCAATTAGAATTCCGAGCCAAATTTTAGAGGAGGTACCCAAGCATGACAAGTCCACTAAGGCATATTTCAGATCTTCCTATCAAACACAAAACTTAGGAGAGGTATTCAAGACAGAGAAAGGATATATTATTATTTACTCACATCTCCAGACGCACAAAAACCACTAGCTACGCCAACTAAAGGAAACCCATCTTTGCATTGTACAAGGCAGAATTAATTGACTTTATTGGCATTTCAAAGAAAAAGAAGTTTCATATATAAAAAAAATCACTTCTGTAAGAATCTATTCATAATCCATTCAATAAAGATTGGTCTTTGAATTAGTCAACAGCTATTGCTACCATTTTCACCCGTTCAGACTGTGGTACGAACTATTTAATTCATCTTAATCAACTTACTTATTCGTTTATCCAACTTAACTCACTCGCAAATCAAGGTAACTTCTCGTTCGCGTTTCAATCTGTTGACTTTTTGACTCATCAGTCCAGCGCCATTTTTTGTCATTCACGTGAATCAATCAATTAGTCATCCATCCTTATTCCACTACCCTAAGTGAAATTTAGTTACCAAATCCGGTTCACTGTATTGTACAAATCCTAGCGATGTTCTCCAAAGTTGGACTTCAGCGATTCAATCAATTCTTAGCTCACAAAGATTGTTAACATTTCTTTATTCAAAAGCTGAAATAAATTAATATATTTAACTTATTAATTTTCTTCTTGTTAGGGAGTCTAAAGTAGTGGGGAGCTACAGAAAAGCACCCCAACCCTACATGTACATATATCCTTTTGCACGCGTTGCCGTGTAAATGTATGTAAATTAATCTGTCAAATGTTGACGTCGCATTTGGAAATTTATTCAGTCGCTCCCAACAAAACTGGTGTCCGTAATCCGATCTAGGCCATGTGTCCCGAAAGGGTGGGCCGTGTAGAGAACGTGCTCCCTGCGTGGCTCCAACCAAGCAATGATGCACAGTCTCTATTGCCTTTTTTTTTTGCCTTCATTCCGCGTCCATTCAACTCTGATCCTTGGAGATGTGGGGAGAGGGGATGAGGTTTAGTTGCACACACATAATCTTACGCTCTTTCTTAAAATAAATCATTGAAGGATACATACTAAATCCTGACGGAAGAAGTATATCCTCCATTATGATTATTAGTAGTAATATCATCTCACAAGTGAATCGAGGTATTCTAGTTACGCTGGTCCGTTTCCTTGACAACGAGAGCCAAGAACCTCACTCCCCCATAATCATAGAACCGAATGACTCATTCCTTTCTGTTATGCCACGAAATTAAGGCTGCTTCTTCCATCACTTTATAAATGCAACTCAGAATTAAGTGTATTTAACTCAATCTCGCTTCTATTTTACATTGGCTGGCGTCATTCAAGCAATTCATAAAAATTGATAGCAATAAATCGTTGCTAACATCTTTTTTTTTACCAAAGTCTAATTTGCTACAGTGAATATAAAAGGTTATAAATGTTTAGGCTAATTCATTAATTGCTACGATACATAACACCCCGTTGATTTGATGGACCAATTTGGCGCCTAAAAAAATATGGTTGGTTTTGTTCTCGTTAGGGCATAAATGGGAGAGGGGTTGTTTTTTTGTGGGGGATGATGCACGCATACCCCACTTTGAGGGAATGCAGTTGATGGTGATGAGGAGGTTGGCGATTTTAATCATTTTCCGTTCAGTTGATTGTTGATGGAATTATTGCCATGTCAGTTTTTTTTTTCAAGCATGAACTTGTCAATTGTACACACGCAATCAGTCAGGATGTATGTATGTGTGTCTACATGTTTGCATTGGCAACTGAATGTTATGTCTCAGGGGTAAAGGACAGTTTAAAGGTGCCGTAGGGTTGTGTCATCAAAAACACTCGTTTGTGCACCTCTGTGTGTATTTTTGAGAGATTGCCCATTTTATGTTTAAAGAAAGAATTTGTTTTATTGTTTTTATTAAAAGATATTAACGAGGGCTACTGTAATACTGAGGGAGGGGCTAAGAAGAGTTCCAGGGAGGCCCAAGTGAACTCTTTACTCACTTACCCGAGTCCTTCCTTGAGTAACCACTTTTAATCAGACCAGCTGGTCTAAGGTTCACAGCTTAACTCTCCCGAAAGGTAACCCAAATGATTAGTACCTCTTGGTAACTTTGCCGTGGCTGACGGACAATTGAAGAGAAATGAGGTATTCACAATAGTTTCGGTAAAATAATCACTTTTACTACAAAAAAAGGCAAAATACTTTGAGAAAGACAAATATTTTAAGACGGGCAGAGGTAGAAGACGCTCTAACCACGTTACTAAAGATTACAATTAACAATTAATGAGACTAATTACGCCAGTCAATATCCATCCTACAAAACACTACACTCTGGTCAATACAAAACTCATTAACAACCAAAATTCTCAGTCAAAGGACGATCAGGAACTCAAACTCCGCCCTTGCTCATTTCGCCCCAATGAGGGCTGCCAAGATCCCTTGAATGACTCAGAGTACTTCATTAACCCTTTGACGCAAAGTGGAGCTTGTTCTCGTCTTCCACAGGCGTTCTTTATCCCTCCGCCTCACGGTAACCCACAAATCTTGAGATTTTTCCTACCACAACACACTCTTTTGGTGCGGCCCGAATGACAACTCTGGAGCGTCGACTCCAACGAGCATTGAACCGCATCTCTCGCTATGCCGAAGCGCACAGGTTTTGACTTTCCCTCGTCAAGACTAAGGTGGTGCACTCCTACTGCTATCCACGGCTCTACCTCAACCAGGACTTGTTCCTAAACGGGGTTCACCTGAAGGTGGTGCATTTTCACGGTTTCCTCGCTCTTTTTTTCGACCGACGGTTCATCTGGCAGACTTATATTCGCAGTCTTAGGGACTCTTGTACCCACCCCATGGCCATAGTTCGTTCCGTGACGTTCAGCACTCGGGGTGCTGAGAGAGCTATTGCCTTACTTTTCTACAGATCCTTTGTTTGTTCGAAGCTTGACTGATGTGAGTTTTACGCATCGGCAGGCGAGCGTGTGTTTGCGGAAGATGGACGAGACCCACCACGCCGGTATCCGCCTGGCGACCGGTGCCTTTCGCACTTCACCCATCGAGAGCCGACTTGTCGATGTTGGGAAGATGCCCCTCACTCTACGTCGTATACTGCATTATGCGCTTGTACGCGCAGGTCCCACACCCCCGTCAATCGCCACAGCTCTCACTGCATCCGTGGCCGATCTCTACGGTGCCTAATCCGACGAGAGACGCCAGTCTCTCGTTTGAGGCTAGGAAACTCATTCGAGATCTCAGTATAGTTCTCGGGTCGGTGGCGCCTCAGGCTCTGCCCAGGACTCCATCCTGGAGGGTACCACCTTTGACTATTTGTCGCCATGCTTGTGCTTCCAAAGCTTCCACAGTGTCGGGAGTATTGCATTCTGCCTTTATGGAGCAGACCTCCTGTCACGCTGAAACCGTGCCAGTGTATATGGATGGCTCCAAGTCCCAGGAGGGGGTCGGTTTCAACGTCGTATACTTTCCCTTTGAAATCAGCCGGACTCTACCAGGCGCTGAGTCTGTCTTAATGGCAGAGCTGGCTGCAACACACCGCAGAGTACAAGAGATCACGGGTCTTGCCCAGCTCGGAGACCGGATTGTGATTTTTTTTTTAAAGAGCCCATCTGGCGACTGCTTACTAGGGCAAAAGTTGCCGTACTCACAATTGTGATCTTTAACGACTCACAAAGCGCCCTGAGTTCTTTCGGAGCATTGGAATATCCACACACTCTGGTTCGCGGCATCCGTGAGACCACGGTTTCTCTGAGCCAGGCGGATGTCAAGATTATCTTTTGGAGAGTTCCTGGACATCTGGGAATTGCGGGGAATGAGGGTGCTAAAGAGTCCGCGAGGACTGGGCGACCAGACTAGCGTTTCCTTCTCTCTCACACCGACTACATAGTAGGAATCGGGGCAGCCTTCTGGGATGCCTGGCAAAGAAGATGGGAGACGGCTGAGGGTAACTTAAAGTTGCGTGCCATTGCGCCCTAACTGTTCCCATGGACCTACCCCCCATTTAGGTGGCTTTTGGTCGTCTTCGAATTGGGCTAACTCGCTGCACACACTGCCACTTGATGGAGCTCTCGCCCGTACCTTATTACCACGACTGCGTTGTCCCCGAGACTGTTCGGCACATTCGTGTTGAATGTCCCAGTCTGTTAGTATCTTCGCACACGTTACATGTTCCGGTACAGGGGATGAGCGGGATTGTAACCGCTTGTACCTTGTACTTGGGACGGGTTCTTGTACACAGACTTGCGAACTATCTGACTTTTTTCATTTTTTTTATTCTCTTTGGTGTTCGTTGCATGATCCTGCGCCCGAGGGGAGGAAGCGTTTTTCCTTCTCCTTGCTTTTGCTTAGTTTCTTGTCCTTGTTTTGTTTTTATTTATTTTTTGCTTTTGTTTTCTCGTTTGATTTTTTGGCGTGTCGCCTCCCTCCTTCCCATTATGTTTTTCAGTGAATGGTAATGCAAGTTGTGAAGTTATCGAAAGTTAAAATGTGTGGAAGGGATATAACCAGAGTATCTCACACAAGAGACCAAGACACACTAGAAAGGCCACGCAACTCTTCCCAGCTAGCCCTCGGCACGCAAAGGCAATGGGGGGGGGGGTGTAGCGGGCGGGGTGGTTTAAAGAGGTATCTAGACGCCAATAAAGATATTTTACAGTAGAACGATGACGGGTATATCTAGAATTGTTTTATTGCACCTCTTTTTAGATGACATAAAAGACTTGAGCATTTTTGTTCGTTATTGAACAGCGGATTTAATTTTTACGAGCGAATTATTGTGTTCTGTCAGTCGCCAGTGCTCCATGTTCAATTGCTCTGTCACCCTTTTCTGACTTAAGAGAAGTAATACATTGAAATTCCGCAGCAAACGCAACAATCTTGCGGATAACAACTTGGAGTAACAATTAGTCTCCTCATAACTGTTCGTTTAGCCGAAATCCTTAGTAACTGCCGGTATATCATCTTTCTTCTGTACCGTGTTGTTACAAGTGAGGGGCTTATATTGCTCCAAATATTATGTTTCAGTCCTTGTTGAAACTGTATATCCTCATTATATAGATTGACAGCAGCTGCATGCAATGATTAATCACGACCTTATCCTCAGGGCAAAGATATATATATATATATATATATATATATATATATATATATATATATATATATATATATATATATATATATATATATATATATATTAGCATCCTCAAGAGCAAGTTGTCAGCCACGTTTCTGGCGAGCGAATTGCACGAGAGCAGGGAGCATGAGCCAATGTCGGCTCTATTTGCGAGCAAATGAAAAAACAAGCTAACAATTCGAGCTCCTCATCGAAGAAAGATGGTCTCTACATATACACAATTTTGTCTTGGATGAAATGTAGAGTACGGTCAATAATTCGTTTATCGCCATACAAAGCAATTTTTATATTAATGCAGTTTAGTTTATTCATAAACTCACAATTGGTGTTAGAGAAATGCGAGAAAGACAAGGATCAGTACTGGTGAGATAAAGTAGGTGACGGGAACACTTAATATTCGAAATACGATAATACAGACCTTGCAAAGAGGCAGGTATAGCAGGGCTTTATCTGAGCTGTCCTAATTATGAGGTATTTATAGGTTTCCCCGAAGACGATGGTTCGCTTGTTTGAGAATAGTTAGTGACACCCAAATCTCAAAGGGAAGGAACATCAGGAAGTTCGGATATTTTGGGTACACTTGAAATAATACACGAATGTTACTATTGATTTCAGATTGAAATCCAAATTAAGGTATTAATGAGCTCCCTAAAGAAACAAAAACCTATGATTATTATAGGCAATAGAGATGTTTCTAATTTCGTGAGGGAAAATGACACGTTCTATATCTGTTCCTCGGCTGGGATCAAGCCAAAACTCAGACGAAAACAATTGGCTAGAGGTTTACCCAACTCTTCTGAACAAATCATTTTTTTTTTAGTTCTTTATTTTTATTAATAAAGACATTACAACTGACAAGATTGTCACTCCAACAGTCTATTTAATTGGTCCATTGACTTGCTAATAACCACATACCACAGTCTTCCTTGCAGAACGAGAAGCGGGAATTCGATTTTTGAAAAAAAAAGAATGTGACGTTAAAGGAAGCGAAAAAGGGGCTGAACATTTACAGACTAGTCAAAAAAGATTATATGGGTTGTTAGGTAGGGGGGAGCAACTTCCCGGAACCATTTTGAGGATGAACATTCATCATGAGTCAACCAGACAGACGCCCGCTTCTAAAATACCCCTTATGGACCCCCGGGTACCAACTACCCACTCGGATACCTTCTAATGCTATTTGAGAAAAACAGAGGATCAACACCAGAAGTCCTGTAGGTCCTATTGAAGAAACCCGGATCAGAGAAGAGTTTAGGGCCTTCCTAGGGTATAAAAGAGTAAAAAAAAAAGATAGGAAAGATCACAATGAACGGGTATAGAAGGTAAAAGCAATAAATTAAGTATCACTAATTGATTATTCATTTTTAATAATTTTATTCGTTCAAGAATTATCAATTCTGTTCTTGAACATATTCACCGATCTGCTTTCAACGACTCGCTTAGATAAGTCATTCCATAGCTGAATAATTTCATTCAAGACGAGATTTTGATATTATATTGTTTTAAATATTTTGTTAATAAGCTCGAAACTTTATACAAGGTGTCTATAATTAGTTTTAGTTTGATTAAAAAGGTAAATACCCCCCCCCCCCAAATATTGATAACATTTTGTGTATTATTATACAAACTATAAATGCATAAAAGTAAAAAGTTTGAATGCCTGCTATAAGCGTGTGCTCCATCCAAGTCTCTGAAAATTACGAAACTATCGAGTAATCCCTGGTATGGAACAAACTAGGATCCTCTGCTCACAAGGGTATGAGACAACCCAGGCTCGTCTTGTGACCTAGGGCGTGAGACAAACCAGGCTCGTCAAGTGATCAAGACATGGGCAACCTATCAGACCATTATACCTTTATGCATTTATATTTTATATAAAAATAGACGCTTGAATATTATATTATTATTTTTAATTTTCATTATTTTTTTACAAAATACAATTACTTTATAGACATCCTGTATTAGGGGATTGTCTATTATCTTAAAGATGGATTAGATTAACGGTGAAACGATCATTTTCCCGGGAAAGAAAATTAAGATTTCTTAGGATTTATTTCTAAGTTCGGGAATTAATTTCGACGCTCGACGCGTTCTATAAGCGTCTTTTCCAACAAAAAAGAACACCAACGGGGGTATCTGCCGTAGAAGGTTTGTAAGAGGAAATATGTGAAGAAACTAAAGATAGGTGAAATGAAAATGTGTGCAAGATATATAGCCGCAAATCCACATGCAATACTAGAGATGTTAGCTGCATATGCTGAAGCTGATATCTGGGGATTGTTTGCCCTCCCGGCCCCAACGCCCGAAGTTACCTTCCCTTCCGGCCCCAAAGTCCGAAGTTACCCTCCCTCCCGGCCCCAATGCATGGAGGAGGATTTACAGTTATATAAAACGCATTTTCACTTCTTCTAATACAAACTCTCCGTGAGATGCCTTCGTTTGTTTTCACTTAAATTACTCCTCCCGCACAAAGAAGTGGGGAGAATATCTTTAGATTTAAAAGCGAAACTGGGTGTGTACACCTCATAACTCTGTTCGCTTTTTTTTATGTCAACGATCATGTTTTCTGGTCTTTACAGTCGCCTCCTGGTTCGTTTCTCCTCTTCTCTCTGGTTTCATGTCAGCTCTCCTCTTTCTCGCGGTTCGTCATTTCATCCTGAAGAAGGACAAGCCCCTTGAACCCTGCCTCAAGTCTCTCCCCTTGTTCTACGGGGTCACGATCCTCGTCAACGTATTCTCCATCGTTCACGACGGACCACCCTGTAAGTATACTCGGATGAGGTTCTCCACTTATACCAATATTCTAGGTTATTTGTGTACACCGTAGCACCCGAGGTACGAGGGTTAAATTCCTCAAGTTGGATGCTAGCAAGCGCATCTGCGCATTTTACCTTACTAATCAATTTTATAAATAACTATCAATATATTGGTTGAATAATTGAGAATAATAATATCGCAATAAACATTAAATTGCATTGAATCAGATAAGAATCAGTTTACAGAATATTTTTAGCGATTTGTTGATGCACATTTGTAATGAGTCATTTCACAGACGCGGACACAATGCTCGCTTTAGCGACCGAATCTACGACATATTTTGAGCTAAATTTGAAAGACCTAACTTCACCAGATACATTTAGTGCTGCAGCACTTGAGAAACCGATCTTGTTGCACATTTTATGTTGAAGCATTTGAGTGACACCATACAACACATTCTGCCAAAACACTCGAGCGACCGAATCTAACATTTGGTGCCGACCCATTTTGTGCCGCACCGCATTTCGAGGTACAACAGAACCGATTGCTGATTATCCTGTCTCTATTTCAGTGCTGTACTTGGACAATCTTCCTTGGTGGGGCTCGATCGCCATCTCTGTGGGAGTGGGCCTTCTGGTAGCCATCGTTGTTCAAACCATCGTTGTTCCGCGGCAAAGAAAACTCATAACTGGTATGGTTCGATTTCGTTGGCACGTAACAACCTCGTGTTCCGAGGGGTTCTGGTGTGTAGGGAGAAGGGGAGTCAACTATTCAAAAATCTCCCAGGACAAATAATAGAAAAGGCACAGGTACTTAAATGTACACATTTGATCCCACCCGCGGGAAATATGAAAAGGCTGATGATACGCAGATATTTATAGTTAATCGCGTATGGCGGTACCTGGCTGTGTTGTGGAACGAAAATCGGTTTGGGCAAGTCCCCCACACCTCCCCATTCCAGACCTTACACTAACTTCAGCACTCCATGGAACACATTTAAAAAACTTTACGACAGGAATACCCTCGTTGGTTTTTGTTTCTTTGTTTGAAATAATAATAATAATAATAATAAATGATCATTTATTGTCATCAGCTTGTAATAGAAGAAATCCTTTACAATAATCCGCAATTATAATCTTTGAGTGGTTATGACCTCGTTATTTATCACCCTGATAAGATCTTCATAATCACCATCAACCGTTTTGCCAAGGTGTGGTCGGTGGGCATCATCACCGCTAAAAAAATTACCAATCTCTGCCAACCCCCTTTTTATGCCTTATCGAGCATAAATTTAATTTTGAATCCTTTGTTATTGCAGAAAATTTCAATGCATTAGACGCCCAAGACTCCAAGGTCAAATTCTCCATTGGATCAGCAGGTATGGATACCCTGTTACGAATGCTAGAGTTAATCCTAGAACCATTGAAACAGCAAGTATAGATACCCTGTTACGAATGCTAGAGTTAATCCTAGAACCATTGAAGCAACAGGTAGGATACCCTGTTACGAATGCTAGAGTTAATCCTAGAACCATTGAAACAGCAAGTATAGATACCCTGTTACGAATGCTAGAGTTAATCCTAGAACTATTGAAGCAACAGGTATGGATACCCTGTTAGAAATGCTAGAGTTAATCCTAGAACCATTGAAGCAGCAGGTATGGATACCCTGTTTACATATGCTAGAGTTAATCCTAGAACCATTGAAGCAGCAGGTATGGATACCCTGTTACGAATGCTAGAGTTAATCCTAGAACCATTGAAGCAGCAGGTATGGATACCCTGTTACGAATGCTAGAGTTAATCCTAGAACCATTGAAGCAACAGGTAGGACACCCTGTTTACATATGCTAGAGTTAATCCTAGAACCATTGAAGCAGCAGGTATGGATACCCTGTTACGAATGCTAGAGTTAATCCTAGAACCATTGAAGCAACAGGTAGGATACCCTGTTACGAATGCTAGAGTTAATCCTAGAACCATTGAAACAGCAGGTATGGATACCCTGTTACGAATGCTAGAGTTAATCCTAGAACCATTGAAGCAACAGGTAGGATACCCTGTTACGAATGCTAGAGTTAATCCTAGAACTATTGAAGCAGCAGGTATGGATACCCTGTTACGAATGCTAGAGTTAATCCTAGAACCATTGAAGCAACAGGTAG
This sequence comes from Ceratothoa steindachneri, assembly GCA_963969495.1. NCBI lineage: Eukaryota > Metazoa > Arthropoda > Malacostraca > Isopoda > Cymothoidae > Ceratothoa > Ceratothoa steindachneri. The sequence goes on from OZ018322.1 coordinate 27,833,224, forward strand.
GATACCCTGTTACGAATGCTAGAGTTAATCCTAGAACCATTGAAGCAGCAGGTAGGATACCCTGTTACCAATGCTAGAGTTAATCCTAGAACCATTGAAACAGCAAGTATAGATACCCTGTTACGAATGCTAGAGTTAATCCTAGAACCATTGAAGCAGCAGGTATGGATACCCTGTTACAAATGCTAGAGTTAATCCTAGAACTATTGAAGTAGCAGGTATGGATACCCTGTTACGAATGCTAGAGTTAATCCTAGAACCATTGAAGCAACAGGTATGGATACCCTGTTAGAAATGCTAGAGTTAATCCTAGAACCATTGAAGCAGCAGGTATGGATACCCTGTTTACATATGCTAGAGTTAATCCTAGAACCATTGAAGCAGCAGGTATGGATACCCTGTTACGAATGCTAGAGTTAATCCTAGAACCATTGAAGCAGCAGGTATGGATACCCTGTTACGAATGCTAGAGTTAATCCTAGAACCATTGAAGCAGCAGGTATGGATACCCTGTTTACATATGCTAGAGTTAATCCTAGAACCATTGAAGCAGCAGGTATGGATACTCTGTTACGAATGCTAGAGTTAATCCTAGAACCATTGAAGCAGCAGGTATGGATACCCTGTTACGAATGCTAGAGTTAATCCTAGAACCATTGAAGCAGCAGGTATGAATACCCTGTTACGAATGCTAGAGTTAATCCTAGAACCATTGAAACAGCAGGTATGGATACCCTGTTACGAATGCTAGAGTTAATCCTAGAACCATTGAAGCAACAGGTAGGATACCCTGTTACGAATGCTAGAGTTAATCCTAGAACCATTGAAACAGCAGGTATGGATACCCTGTTACGAATGCTAGAGTTAATCCTAGAACCATTGAAGCAGCAGGTATGGATACCCTGTTACGAATGCTAGAGTTAATCCTAGAACCATTGAAGCAGCAGGTATGGATACCCTGTTACGAATGCTAGAGTTAATCCTAGAACCATTGAAGCAGCAGGTATGGATACCCTGTTACGAATGCTAGAGTTAATCCTAGAACCATTGAAGCAGCAGGTATGGATACCCTGTTACGAATGCTAGAGCTAATCCTTCGAGCCACCCAGCAGGCGGGTACCCCGTGTAGCCTGCTACACAGGGTACACGGAGGAGGAGCTGCAGGTCCTCCCGGCCCGAGTGCAAATAAGAGAAACCCCGTCAGTGGGTTGTCTTGAACTATCTGACGGGGCCTGGGAAAGTTGTTGGTGCGCTTCCCTCTCAGCATTCCTTTTTTTTCCTCGACTATCCTCTCGACCTTTAACCTGGGTTTAAATACCTGACCAGCTACCTCATGCCGTGTCAGAACAGAGGCTCAGAAATCTATTTAAAAAAACCCCCGCCCTTTAACGCCCACATGTCGAAAGAGACCAGAACTCGAGGTGTCCTGGGCGTTGGGGCGCGATTAATAGGAAGATCGGTTTTCCTCCAATAACCACTTCCATGTGTCTAATGCTCGGGTGTACCAGGCTGCATTACTTAAGGCATGCGGGTTTTACTGCCTTGGCGATTAGTACGACCTAGTAAGGAAATCCACTCTTTCCCCCTGCCTCTTTGGCTGCTCAGTATAGAGCTGCGGCTCTTGGGGATCGACACGTTCACTGGGTAACTACTGGGTGGTCTGTGTCGTTGCACACTTGCGAACACCACCCAATAGCGCACCCAGGGGGGAGACCGGAAAAGTCTAAAACCAGAGATGGTATAGGCTCGGCGCGGGATAAAGCCCACTCACCCGCATTTTTTCTTTCAGTGGTCACAAATTTTTGAGATTTCGTTTGTTGGCAAACATTCGGATAGCATCCCTCTTACATACCCTCGCCATACCTTGGTGTTGAGTTGGACGAGGTGTTCCGTGACAGCACTACTTACCGGTGGAGGGGTCTCCCCTCCAACCATTTGTATGCGGCAAAGGGGCTTTTCCTTTGCCATCTTACGAGCCGTCCACTTGTGGTTGGACCCCCTTTACCTTCTCAGGGGCCTCCGATGGGTGAAAGTAGACTACACCAACCTCCTTAAAGGGGTATGAACGGCGTCGTCCTTTGAGCTCTTCTTAGACACCAGTAGACCCGAGGTTTGTCACTTTGATGGGAGTTGGCATGCCCGCTCTCCCATTCTCAATGTAGGTCAACATACCCCGGCCCCACTGACGTTCGTGACGGGCCATAAACCCTTTGAGTCTCCGGTGAGGATACCTGAAACTTTGGGGGCGATCGCCACTTGTAGGCCTCCCTGAGGTATAAATGACCCCGGAGGTGATGGGGCACCAAATGATAAGGTCTTCCTTGGGGGCGAACCTGGGGTCGATGCCATATAGTGAACCTGAGTGAGTTCGCCCCTGTGCAAGATGCTCCTCAGACGGCACTTTTCCCCGAGGACTCACGAGATGAGTATGTACCTTTTCACCCACCTGGGGACCTCTTGCCGGCCAAGATTTCCATTTCAGAGAAGGATCTGTCTGAGGCTGGTCCGTCTGGCCTTGGAGAGAAAAGCGAATTCATTCTACGCCCTCCTCTCCAAAAGAGAAAAATAAAGAGTCAAAGAGGACTATGGGTTCGTCTGCTTCTGCGGATCCATTGGGGACGGACGGCTCGGCAAGTGACCAAGCCTAGGAACTTGATCCTATCACGCCTTGTCTGACCTAGGACTTCCTATGCCTCAATAGTTAAAAAGGTACTCTCTGCTCCTTGCCACTTCAGGTCTACGAGTACGGCTGCTTTGCGCCCATTCGGAATCCTTCTGCGAGTTCTACTTCACCGGGCGTTTTCCTGGTAGAGCTGGTGGCCCAAAAGGCTCCACCAGTGCTCCCTCATCTCTCCTCACTGGACTGTTTCCCGTAAGGAGAAACGGCATCGTGCCTCCACCGAGTCGTTAGACTGACATGAGACAAACCTACCGACTGTGATCGTGAGACCGTCTTCGAGAACTTCGATGACAGCGCCAAGGAATCATTGGCTCGCACGCGCCCACCTAAGGCTAGAACGGGAGACTCGGAGGCACAAGATCCTCCAAGAGGTTTTCCCGCTTCCGAAGGATTAGAGACAGAAGAAGGAAAAGACACGCGAGACGAGCTCAACCTCTCCCAATAAGTCGTCAAATGCGACAGTACCTCCAGCCCCTTGTACGGCCTCCGGGTTTCTGCTTCCGGGAAGCATACGGTCATTCTCGTGGGGGTCTTCTCTTTGAGTGGGGCTCTCGCATCTCCTCCAAGCTAGACGTGGAGGTCATAATGCTTCATGGAATTGCCGCCAACTCCGGGCCAACTGTGACGAGTTGCCGAGGCTGGTGTCCTTCCGTTGTTCGTTAGCGTTTTGCAGGAGACCATGCTTGGCGCTTGCCCTCTGCCCACCCCTCCTGGGGTATAATGGTTTTGGGAGCCCCACCACCACGAGATAGGCTTCAGGCAGGGGGGTGCGTAATTTCCATCCGGTATAGTCTACCTTATTTCTGTGTACATTACACTGTCAGCCAACTTCCACACACGGGGGGTGTGAGTGGGTCTACTGCTGCGTCGTAGCACGGTTCCCGAGGCCGCTTCTCCTCCTCGGAAATATGAACGGTAGCCACCCTCTCCTTCTTCTAGTTTGTTTTCATTTGTTTTTATTTAGTGCGTGTATTGTATTGATTGTTTTTTTTCATGTAGGTAACCTAATAATAAGCTAAAGTTTAATTGAGGCGACTTATGCCCTGGATAGCAGTCGCCAGATGAGAGTAGTGAAACAATCCTTCCAGTCATTGTGCCAGTAATTATCAGCCTCTTTGACAATTGGCCTTAATTTTACATAACCAGCATAAACTAACCATAGTACGTTTACGTTCCTAATCTTTTATTACTTCCATAACCTTACATACTCGACAAGGGCTCTAATCCAACATAAACGGATTTAACTTATACCTTGATAAAAACCCTAATTCTGCATTAAGTACATAACCTAACCCCTAACAATTTAAAGTTCTTAATATTACATTTCCTGCATAACCTAACTCCTAACAGGTAAGGATTCTAATTTTACATTTCCTGCATAACCTAACTCCTAACAGGTAAGGATTCTAATATTACATTTCCTGCATAACCTAACCCCTAACAGGTAAGGATTCTAATTTTACATTTCCTACATAACCGAATTTAACCCCTAGCAAGTTTAGATTCCTAATCTAACCTAACCCATAACAAGTGAGCATTCTAATTAACTAACTGTTATAGGGACTCCATAGTCATTATATTGATAGCGTGTTGCCAATCAATTGTTGTCAAGGATTGGCTAAAATGGGCTCAAACTCGTACTATCACTATCCCTCAAGGGTGAGCACAAGTCAGTATCAACGAGTCCTTAGTTTGTAAGGCTAGATAGCCACTCTTCCAAACTCAACATGGCTGACGATATTATTTGATTATTCCTGTTTCTATAAATTTTATTCCTGTTTGTTCGTCTTTTTCTCTTATGTTCTGGCGATTGTCATTATTCTTAACCCTCGAAGTCCTTCCTTGAATTTCACCGAGTGCGAGAGTGAGACACTTTCTGGACCATTTTTCTTCACTCAACAATACCATGCATTTTATATAAATAAAATGATGATAATGCATTCAATCTTAAATTACTTTGAATAAATTAAGAATAATTGTATGTATATTCAGAGAATATTTTTAGTGATTCGCTGATAAGCATTATGTACCGAACCATTTTAGAGTCTGGCGACACATTTTGTGCTGTCACACATGAAAGACCGAACTAGCTATTTTCTACTCAAACACATGAGCGACCGAACTTGCGACACACAGTGTCCCTAAGCTCATGAGCGACCGAACTTGCGACATATTTTGTGCTTTCACACATGAGACCGAACATGCGACACATTTTGTGCTGAAACACAAAATACCTAACTTGAGACACATTTTGTGCTGAAACACATGAGACCGAACATGCGACACATTTTTTGCTGAAACACATGCGACCGAACTTGAGACACATTTTGTGCTGAAACACATGAAACCTAAAATGCGACACATTTTGTGCTGAAACACATGAGACCGAACTTGCCACACATTTTTTATTGAAGCACGAGACCGAATTTGTAACGCATTTTGTGCAGTCACACATGAGAAACCGAACTTTCAACTCATTTTGTGTTGACACATACATATATACATGGGAGACCGAATTTCCGATACATTTTGTGCTGAATTACACGAGAGACTGAACTTGTGACACATAGTGTGGCCGAAACACATGAGACCGAAATCGGAGCCTTTAAACTTGATGCCCAACCCTTCTATGTTAACACTAAATTTTAGCCCTTTTTTAAAAGTTTTAAGAACCCGTCAGACGCCGGAAACACCTCCGAATTTGACCAACAAATTTGATCCATCGTGTCTCATGTTGAGCCAATTGTTTAAGAGATCCATTCCGATAAACCAGTACTTTCAATTGTTCTGTATCTTCCTCACCCCTTCCTTTACAGAACTTTTCTTTCAAACTTTATGGTGGAGATGCCTCTGTAGGTTTTCTCTTCTTAGTTTATGTATGTAACAAACAAAAACTTCCGTTATGGGTTGAACCTTAAATGCTTACTTAATATTTGAGTGTAAACGTTAGCAATAAAGATATATAATTCCTCAACTTTCCACTCTTGTAATTTATCTCTTCTAAAATGTGAAAGGTGGTATTGGTAGGTTGTTATGACAACGGGTCCACCCCACTCCACATATCTTTGGTGGATGATAAAGAATAGCTTCTCTCTCGATAGTAACGAGATACTTATTAATACAGGGTCTATGTCATTGGAGAAGCCCAAAGACTTCCAAACATCTCACAAAACAATAAACAGTGACAATAAATCCCCCAACCTTAGAAGTGAGATTTTTTTTTATCAATTTAAGCGAATGGTTTTTGTTAGATTGCTTTGAAAATGGCATACAGAGCGTATATTTTGCTTTTCCTGTCATTGCACATGTTATACAGAAGAGATTTAAGCTTGTATTTACTTGGGTAGCATTTTCTATATTTTTGTAGCCCTATGTTTTTCATGTGTCGTGCATAGCCTAGCGCCAGAGGAGTTAGGCTTGCTTCGGTTGTTTTATCCTATCTTGACACTTGTTTATTCTTAGTTATCCTCTTCCTACCTGCCTCTTCCCTCTTCTTTTCTTTTCTTTGGAGGAAGAAATAACCAAAATCTGTCGTATTTTTTTTTAAAGCACGTGAATGTAGTAATTTTATGTTTATTTTGGTAGCTTTTGGCACTCGCTCTTTTATCGGTATTCAGTTATGTTCCCTAAAAGTAGTTCAAGGTAAAGACGACGAGGTTACCTAGATAGCGAAGAGGTCAGATAAAAAACATGTATTCGTTCATTTGTACCTACAATAAAGAACATATGACGCGTTGGGTGGAAGAAGGGTCGAAGCCACATTTTCAAATTTTTCAGGAGAGCCTTCCAAAGTTTGTATATTATACATCTTGCAGTTAACTGGTATACATAATCCAAAGTTTTATCGGTTACGTCTATTTCAACATTTTCTTGTTTGTCCTTTTTAGTTTCCATTTGTTCTGACAAATTTGTATAACATTTCGCTGCGTCTGTTGGCATTAATTTTGTAAGTTCTTGGATATCAATTTTCTTTTCCTTTGTTATTGGGAGCATCTTAGAATACTTTGGAGGCAGTGGCTCACGAGCTAAATTAAACAAATTGCAGCTGTAAGAATTTCTTCCTCTTTGCAGCCTGACAGGATGACTATTACTGTTTGGGCTTGTTTGAAGTCTAGAGGAAATCACGTACCCTTCTTTGTATTGATGATCCAAAACGAATTTTCTTGCAGCAATAAATTTAATTGCGTTTGATTTTCTTTTGACTTTGCGCTCTTGTAAAACGTCAAAATCGAAAAAATTACTTTGTTCAAGTTCTACAACTTTAAAGCGCTGAGAAACAGACGTAGTTATTGCTTTTACATAATCTTTCTTTGTATAAATAATATCATGATACTGTTTTTTTATATTTTGTTCAATTTGTCCGAACTGACCATCACAAGGCATTGTTGAAATTTGGATATGAATTAGTTCGAATTAGACTGATATTTAGTATAACGATAAACACCATTTTCAAATTTTGTGGCTTAGGCCTTTCTTCCACCTAACGCGTCATATATACCCGTATTCCAGAACTTTACGTTTCTTCATAGTGAAAAAATTAATTTTGTATTTTTTTTGAGTGCGAAATACTGCAGAAGATTTGCATTGTATATCACTTACATGTATACGGAGGAAAACCTTAAAATCTGTGTTCATTATACCTTGTATTTTCACCTACTCATTATAACCTATTTATTAACTTATTCCTAGAATTGTGTTAAGTATTTAGCCAGTATCGGAATATTCAAACTCAAGCAAGTATTTTCATTAATAACAAGCTCCCCACGTAAGGATTATAGGTGTCTACTCTAGATTTTGTATAGGCCTCAGCGAAATGATGAAGCAGACGAGATTATGAGTTATGACCTTTAAACCACTCATATCATACTTCTGCATTCTTTTTAAAAACCTCCTTATTCATTTTTAGGCCTTACTATATCTACCCCTCATAAGGTAAACCTTGATTTTTCATACTTAAAATGAATTCGATCGTTTCTCTGACTTTCCATTCAGTGTTTTCAATTTCGAAAAACGATGCATTAATATATCTTGTATTCTCTTATGATGGAATTCAGCGCCGCTGTTTTGATTTTGGAATTAGATCTTGTATGTATTATATTGGTATAAAAATCCGTACCCTACTTCTGGGGCTACTCTGAGGTCTTCTTTGGTGCATGTTTGTATGAGCATTTAAATCTTAGAATCTATTAATGCACCACAAATATGATAGAAGCATGACACTATAGTTAGAATTTACTGATAACAGCCGCAATTGATAAGATAGAATATCTTCCCGGAATCTAAAGACGCACATATAGAGAATTTCATTGTGCCATCCCCATAATAAAATTACCCAATTGTGCTAATTACTGGTCAAGCGAACAGTGATAGTTATATTTGATTGTAAATATATTAGTAATTTACTAGTTATATTTGAAAATAATTCACAAATTTTCACCAAACATCCCTGAAAAATGGTGTTTCATTCCTCATTTCAAAATTTACTTCAACCAATTCGCCCATTTCTTTGTTTGTATAACTCAGGCATTGTTGTTTTAAGCATTGTAGGTAGTAATTGTAAAACTGCAGCTATATATATATATATATATATATATATATATATATATATATATATATATATATATATATTCAAATTAAATATTAAAAATAGTCTAAGAAAGGGGAATCCTTAACTTTTCGTCAGTCTAATAATATCCGAACCATCACTATACCAACACTTTCTAAACTTAACTGTTCATAAGAAAATAAAAAGTAATACCCCTAATGCCATTTAAGCACCCATCGCCTTTGAACTAACTGACATTTTTTTTTTTTGCAGTCAATCACTCACGATCTCCTACTCCACCTAGCGATGTCTGCCAAATTGAAAAAGGGGCAATTCCTCAAATGACTCCTTCAACACTCCCTCTCTTATCAGTCGATAACAACGGGTACATGCCAGTACCCAACAAGCCGAGCGAGTTGTCCCTCATTTCAAGTTCCTCAAATAAAACTAGCAATGGATTCAGTAAGCATAAGCCTCTTGTCTTCGGAGTCGCCTTTAGTTGGGTTTTTAAGAAGCGCAAATCCACCGAAGCATTTTTGACAGAAAGTCTTTGATAAAGTCGCAAAAGAAATTGATTTAGTTTGAGGGAAAAATCTGAGAAAGTTACATAAGTAGCCAAAACGGATTTGGAGGGTGAAGTTAATGGCAGAAAATGACAGTTTAATAGTTTGTTGTTGTTTTTTTGATCAAAACTCCAATAACTCTGCACCATGAACAAGGGTAATATGGTCCTAAAGTGATTTCCCATTTTTAAAAAATGGTTTACAAATTAATCATGATTTATTGTGATATTTAAACAATGAGATGTTTTAGCTAAATTTTTCAGTTGGCTTACCTATAGTTATTCTATTAATCCATTAGCCAATTGACTATTTTATTACTAGCCTCCAAAACATTTAGTAAACTAAGTCAATTCGTTGGTTCTCTTATTTTCTTCTTGGTCCTAAACTTGAAGCGCAAATGCCATAGTATGGAAAATAAAGTATGAATAAGTCACTTTAAAATAAATTGGAGCCGGATAATCCCCCGAACCTAGGGCACGTCAGAGTGCAATGACAGCAAAACAACACGATTAATTTTCATTGAATTCTCCCATTTTTTTCGGTGACAGATGGACTAACATCCAACAACAGTCAACTTCCCCTCGTGAATCAACCATGTACGAAAGAAGAACTGAAGGAGGCGGATGAAGAGGATTGTTACGAGGTGAAGAAGCTGTTCTCCTTCCTGCAGATCCTCACAGCCACTTTCGGGTCCTTTGCCCACGGGGGGAATGACGTCAGCAATGCCATCGGACCACTCATTGCTCTATGGGCGATCTACACTGAGGGAAGCGTTGCCCAGAGATCCGAGACCCCTATCTATATTCTACTCTATGGCGGGGTACGTTCTTTATTCGAACATTGTTTGGGGAGGGGAGGGGAAAAGGAAGGCTAGGGGTAAATAAAAATCGAGGACATTTTTACTCTAAGGAGATAGGATGCGGCGGTGGTACGGACATATGAGGTGGATGAATAGAGAGAAAATCATAAAAAAGTTAAGACTGACTCCAATATCGAAGCTCATTAAACCTTAAAGCTGGAGCAGGGGGTGTATCACACATCCACGTACAAGGGTTGTACAATGAGGCCAAGAACGCACAAGTAACGACTCGAACATGAAAGGTTCCAAAGGAGTTTGGTAAAAGTGTTCGAATCGTGTTATTCATAGCATATCCTTCGTAGAATCTTGTTCGTGAAGGCTACGAATACTTTTCCCAGTCAACATTTAAAGTTGAGCAGGGGCTGGTACTACAACCCTTTTCAGTCTTGTTTCACTTCATGAGGGCTGGAAAAAACAGGTCGGATTGCGGCAGTCAAAATCCTAACTAAACATGTTGAAATTCAGGATCATCCTCTTCGTTCCCCCATAGAATTTTTAGATGTTTTAACCTTTCGTCAGCTTTACGAGTACAATGGACCTGTATTCTTTCATGTCCTATTTAATTTCACCTCAACACCCATAGTTCAATGGTTAACGGCCATCCAACACGATCTTCTTCAGGTTTGTTTCATGCGGTTGCGTCGGGTATGTTCTGAATTTGTTGAATTGTGTCTGGATCCTGTATCCTGCAAGGTAGTGTTTTGTATGTTGTTTTTGGGAAGTACCTGCACCGGAGCCTTGCCAGGGAGACCCGTGTGTGACGTGAAAGGGATGTTATGAGTCGATATTTGGTAGGAATGGCATTGAGGAAGTGATTTGAAGACTAAGATTGGATGATATACTTTGTCATGTGTGTGGATTGTTTAGTGAGTAATGGTGGGTGGCGGAGGAATCCTTGGAGTATCCAAATGTTTTGAATCCTGAAGTGACACCATTACACTACAGTTCATTTTCAGATGTTAATATCCGTTATATCCTGGGTCTTTTCCAACCAGCACAAAAATGTGCTGGTCGGGAGTCTCGTGGGTCGTTGAATAATATTATAGTTATTATTAATTTTTCCTAAGGGTTTTTAATACCTTCTTTCACTTGAGATTGCGTCTATCCAAGTAGTCTCCATTTTAAGCCTCGGTCTATGTAAAGTCGCCCCCCAAGTAATTATGTCACACACGAATTTTGGGGGGGTATATCTAGTTGTAAATAAACTGGATAGGATGTTTACCAATAAATTAAATTTAGGTTATTGCGGTATTTTTAAGCAGTGATGTCGAAACATTTTGAAACTTTGTTTCAAAACAGGGTTGCCAAATTTTCCCAACCTTTGTGGTTGTTGCATTGCGTCACAGGAGCAGATGATCTCTGTTCCCTCCGACCGATTGGGTGATTAAGGGAGGAAGCATTTGATCCTACAGCCTATGTTGTAGGCACCCCCGCCGCTACCACACTTAACGGGGGCCGCGCCCTCTGTGAGACTGTCCTGAAGGAAAAGGATAGAGCGGAGAGAGGCTGTTAGATGCTATGGGAGTTTTATTAGCAGCCCCCTCTGGTAGTGGTCTATGCAACAGCTAGGGAGTGGGACTTCAATTTCGGCTTAACCTTACGCGGATTACATCCAGGTGGGGTGGTATAAACTCAATGATTACATCCAGGTGGGGTTGTATAAACTCAATGATTGCATCCAGGTGGGGTGGTATAAAGTCAACGATTGCATCCAAGGGAGGTGGTATAACCTCCCTTGGGGTGGTTGTCATATGCAGTTGGAAATCACGTTACCACTTTGACTCTATTCATTTTTGTCCCAAAGGGTGATTACAGTTAGTAAACGACTTTTTCCTTTTTACAGCTTAACTTTTAACTTTTTAAATCATCCATATCACAAAAATATTCGCAATAGCAATTGGCTATTTTTTCTTCTTTTCAACCAAACGTATTATGAATATTATTACTTGGCAACACAGCCAAGCTTAGCGGCTGTTATCCAAAACTATTCGAGTCTTTATAAACATATAGCATAGTTAACTTTGTTCGAAACACTTTGAAAAGTGTGACATAATTAATTTGGCGATTGTACCTTCCACCTTTCTTCACCATTATCTTTACAAATTTCCTTTAGAACTTGTTGGCGAAATGTCTAAGTTAGTTTTCGCTTTTCAGTAATAGGAAATTAATATCGGCCTCTTTTTTTGTATGTTAGATTCCCAGTTTGCCGAAAACTGGCTGGCCAAGGGCTAATACCCCCCCCCCGCAAAAAAAGCCCATAAAACAATGAGCTTTATTTTTACGTGCGGCGAAACGCCAAGTCAAGGCGTCGCTTTTTTTTCAAAAGGAGTAAAATTCAATTGTACCCATTTAGAGCTATAAAATGACCCATAGGACCATGGGATATATGGTTATTCACCCTGGAGATTTCAAATGTGCCATCGGATTTGGCGCTGGGTAGTGCCATCTAGTGGCAAAAGCCTCATTTAGACATTCAAATGCACTTGTAAGTGATTTGAACCATGGGAAACCATCAATGCAATAATCATCTTATCACAAAACACCGCAGTTCATTGGAGCACCTTCCCTCTTGTTTTCGCGTAGGATTAGTTTTCCCCCAAATTCGAAGCCAAATACAAAAGCATGAATTTGTTTTTCCACCGATTTGCACTCTTTTAAAACCCTTTTATTACTCGGTGGAGAGCTACAGTTCGTGGGGTCCGAATTACGGTATCTACGGTCGACCCGGACCTCCATCCGGTGATTAAACACATCTGAAGTGGCTTAATATAGTTGCCAATCGTAAGCAATGTTTCTACACGACTAGACCGAATATAATATTATTTCTTACGCTGTTTTTGTGTTGCAGGTTGGCATTTCAGTGGGTCTGTGGGTGTGGGGGAGAAGGGTCATCCAGACGATCGGCGAAAACCTCACCAAAGTGACTCCTTCGTCGGGGTTCACGATCGAAATCGGATCCGCTTTCACCGTTCTTCTCGCTTCCAAAATAGGTCTTCCGATATCCACCACGCACTGTAAAGTTGGTTCCGTTGTGTTCGTGGGTTGGACCAAATCAACCAAGCGAGGCGTCGATTGGAAATTGTTCAGGTGTGTAGTTCTCCAGAGCTTATTTTAATGGGGCTTAATACCCCCCCTTTCCCTGTTAATTGGGTCTGACCAACAAGGAAAGGAAAACAGAAAAAGAAAGATGGAAAACAAGAGCGAAAAGACCTCTTGCAGCAAAACCAGTCAATCCGAACTGCTTGGGCGGAGTTCGAATTTAAATCCTTCGAGGCAAAACACATTCGCCCCCTATGGAATCCAACGCCTGCTTCTATGCATAGCTATCATAGATAATATCACCCACTCCATCCTCGGTCAGCTCTCTTTCTCTCTCACTCACATAATACACCTTTTGCGCGGCCATCCAACCCTTCTCACACTCTCGTATATTCGCTACACAAGTCTATTTCCATCCATTCTTCTTACAATGCCTCTGCCACATCAAAAAACACTCTTACAACTTCACTCACACCTAAACATCTTACCTAATCGTTTCTCACTATATACCTTAGCATCCCTTTCAGGTTTTTCCTTCCCCATACACCGTTGGAACCAATACATTCTCACGCATCTTTTGGTCAGATTTCACACTCTCTTAGCATTCAGCAATGGCTCAATCGCCTCAGAGACTTTCATAACATTTTAATCTTTGTGGTCGCAATCTGCTTCATCTGTACAATCAATCGTTCACGATTCATCTTAGTTAAAACTTCCCACTTGTTTAAAAGTAAGGCCACCACACTATTACACATCATACTATTTTTTACATTTATTTTAACTCCTTCCTCACCTCCCGGGGGGTCAAAGGCTTTGATCAACATTTACAAATCTCTCTCAGACTATAAGTTACTATGTCGGTTCGTAGGTCGTCGGTCGGATGGTAACCATTTTCTTTTCAATTAGTTTTTTGGGCAATAACATCGTAACTATTCGGCCGATTCTGACGAAATGTGAAACCCTTATGTTGTTTTACATTCTCTTTCGAATGATATAATTATCAATGTCCTCTCAAGGTTATCCCGGGAATTATTTGGCAATAACATGGTAACTATTCGGCCGATTCTAACAAAATTTGAAACCCTTACGTTGTTTTACATTCTCTTTCGAATTATATAATTGCCGAAAATGATAGTTCTGAAGGTCGTAAGGTCATATGGCTATAAAGTCATAAGTCAGAATAATTGAGAGCACGCGACTTAACTCTGTTGACCTTGTTTATCAGTAGGAACTTAGTTTAACGTGGGATCCGAACCACATATATCTACAGTGTCATACCAGCTGCAGTGAAGGCAACTTGAATCGAAACTCCATCCGATAACGTGCGACACCCGGTGTGGTTCAACTCTCTAATCGGAAACTGTTCACTCATAGTACCAAAAAAGCTCAAGTTCTCTCTCATCATATCACTTATTTGTTCATTCATATTTCCTACACCCATGCTACTCGTCCCAGGTCATTCTAAAATCTTTTTATCACCCTCACTTCTATTATTACAACCACTCACATAATTCAACCATTGCATCCTACCATCCTGATCGCACTCCATTCCAAACTCTTCATGTTTGTCTCACATAGAGCAAGCATCTGGAATCGCATGGTTTTAAAACAGTTGCTAAAGCTCTTCTTTCCCACATCATGTATACTTCTAAAATTCCCCTCGGGATTAACCGGTATGACTGGACGGGGTCCGGGGCAGCCCCACCCATTACCCTCCTTGTGTATAGTTAGTAGGATAAAACCTTCGGTTGGGCGGCTCCCCAACCCAGCAGCCCCCTATCCAGGTTTAGCCGCATTTTACATGTGTCGGAAGACGGTATGTGCTTGCTTCCTGACACGCACCAAGGCTTGGTAATCTCGGGAACAAATTATTTTGCCCTGGTAACCACAAAATATTATTTTCCTCTGGTAACCACAAAATATTATTTTCCCCTGGTAACCACAAAATATTATTTTCCCCTGGTAACCACAAAATATTATTTTCCCCTGGCAACCACAAAATATTATTTTCCCCTGGTAACCACAAAATATTATTTTCCCCATGATAATCACAGTTGATTCTCAGCCTGGTAACGACAAAAAGCACATTATGCAGACCCTGGCAACGGCAGAAGCAGATTATTTTCTTGCTGGTAACCACAGAACACCGCATCCCTTCCTCCCTTACATTTCAGTTCCTTCCTTCCAGAAACATCGTGATTGCTTGGGTAGTAACAGTGCCACTGACGGCTGGAATATCTGGTCTTCTGATGGTAATATTCAGAGCTGCCTTCCTCTAATGCCAAGGATGGAAAGTGCAGTTAAGAGCTCCTCTCCATTCGTCTGATTGGGTTTCAATCCTCAAGCATTTTGACGGGGCAAGTCATAATGTACTTCCGTTAAAAGAAATATATATATATATATATATTCAAACCACCTTTTTGTACAATTAAAGTATTTATTTTCTGATACTATTCACCAACCACTGCAAAATTAAAGTAGTTTGAAGTTGTTTTTTTTGGGGGGGGGGATTTTAATATTAAAGTTTTTGGATATGAAATGTAATATCAACATTATTATTATTATTATTCAAGTGATATTTTGTTGCTTATAGAAAAGATTCTGTGATAGTAGCCAATAAGTTGGCTATAATAATATAAATGTGTGTTAGTCTGTATCAATTTGTTTGCACGATTGCTGTGGCCATTAAGGAGTGGTATTTTAGGTAATGAAGCGCAAATACCAGAACCGTCTTCTTCATTCGCTAGGTCGGGTTTAGGGAAGAGGGGGTAGACTGCCAGGGAAACAAATTTTGATACAACCCGTGCTAAGAAGTTCTAGGCTGTACCTTAGAGTTCCAATTATTCTTACTTCTTAGTCTTTCATGGCACCAGATGGTTTTGATACCTTAAGGAAGCTTTCCGATTTCTGGTGTCACTACACTATTTATAATCTGCTGCTTTTTCTATTTCATAATCAAGTACCTATGCTTTAGCTGGTAGTTGCCTACTTCTATCTCTGGTCCACCTTCGAATGTATAAATGAGATATGCTAGATGACAATTACGATATACGCGTGCTTTCAAACAGGTTTGATATTTCAAACATGTTTTTTTTTAAGAACTTCCACGTACACATTTTCGGTTTTTAAACTCCACCAGGACATTTTAGAATCTTTTCTCAACCTCCACTTCATCTTGCACGCCCTCCTACGACGGCATGGGTTATCTCCAAATCACATATAGACAGGCGGAGTGGTAATGTAGATGGCTGAAGATAGAGGTACTGAGTTCATGGAAATGGTCTTATTTTTCCCTCCTCATACCCAGCAACCACTCACCACCAACTTTTCGCACACAAAATGCCAACGGTGGTAAAATTATAGATGAATTTAAACGGTGCTAAAATCTAGATAGCAGCAGATATGCTCGTGTCATTTGGTTGCAACATCTTGGTTGATGATATGATCAACCAGCCCTGGTAAATTCTTGGTAGCTACTGACATACAAGGTAAAGCTCTCGTTCCATCTAGTAATGATCATTATTTTGTTATTGAGTAGATACCTTATGAAGATATATTATCTCGAATGTGATAAATATGTATATTAGCTTCAATTTTCTGGACATTAGTAGTTAAACTTTAATTTTGTTTAGCAGCCCCCTTGTTAATTTTGCCCTATTTAACCTAATGTAAATATTTGCCTGATTTCGTAACGAGATATAAAAACAAATTGATCGACTTTTAAAAGTTGTGGCCAAAAACAAAAACAAGGATATTTTCCCATCCCAGTTATTGTCTAGATTTTGTTCGTCATATTTTTACTAATTAGAATTATATATAACAGTATTATCATTATTATAATGACGGTGAGTGGGGAAAATGAAATCATGTGTGAATGATAGTTGACTTAATTGGATTTTAATCTGGGGTTGACTTTGTATTTTTTAGACAATTTTCGGATCAATAGACGTAAATGAACAAGTAAACGCTGGATAGTAGAATTTCTTCTACTGCAATAAAGACTCAAAAATATTCATTTTCACTATTTTTCTATATTATTTTTAAACACAAATTTGAACTTTCATTTTTATTAATGCAATAAATGATTTTGGGTTAAAGGTATGACTAAACCCTATTGTCGGTCTGGAGGTGTTAATAAGGATAATTGAACTGAGTAATCCAGCACCATGGAGAATTAAGACAGGTAGAAAAACAAAAATAAAAATTGAGAGAAATAAAGAAGTTAAAGACGGATCACTTGACCCATAATGCACCATGCGCATCAACTCAATCAGATGATGGAATAAGGAGATGATAAACCAGTCTAAGCGTGGTAACTTAGATTACAACTGTGGTATTTGGTTACTCTAACAATGGTTTAGCCAACTACACACTGCATTGGGCGTTCCTTATCCACGTAGATAAAACTATCCAATAAAGCAATCCAACAGGCCTAACACTGTTTCTTCAGGGCTTCATCAAATGTCACTTTCACAAAAAAGGTTGTCAGCGCGCTTCAACTCCATTAAAACTACCGCCCTCTACTACTACAGCTCCTATTAAGCACCAAACTAGACATGATTTTGCCCAAGCCCAAGTTGTATTTCATAGCTATTGGGTGCTATTGTACTGTAATATTTTGTCCAGCGAAGGTTTATACCAGTGGAGAAGGTCCTAACTGGCGACGACGTGACTTCTAAGAGTGTCGGTGAGGAGGCAGCAGTAAGGAGATAAACGCCTTCACGCACCATAAAGGATCGAGATGCTAAGAAACTTTGAATAAAAGACGGTAAAAGACCTCTCATACCCCAACCGTATAGCTGCTTTAAGACGCCGTATCTCAATGTTGTGTCGTAGGCTTTTTCAATGTCGAAAAATATGGCCAAGAATTGGTGCTTTAACGAGAAAGCTTTCCGGATTGATCCCTCGAAACGTACTAAAAGGTCAAAGGTACTTATGACCCTTGCGAAAACCACACTGAAATGGAGAGAGTAAGTGATTGGTTTCTAGGAACCAGTTCAGGCGCACCAATACTATCTTCTCTAGCAACTTACTAAGACAGCTGGTAAGAACTATTGGGCGGTAGTGATCTGCGTCCAACCCATCCCTGCCCGGTTTGACAAAGGGAAGGACAATCCCGACGCGCTATGAAGATGGGTAAAAACCCTTAACCCATATAAGGTTGTACAAGTCAAGTAAGAAAATGATAGTGTGGATCGAGGTGCCGAATCCTATCAAAATGGATCCCGTCATGGTCAGGAGAAGTGGATCTACAAAGGAAAAATGCAGCGCGCAACTCGTGGATAGAAGGCTAGATTTTGTTGTAAAATTGAAATGATGAGACTCTTCGTATGATTTATGCCGAAGTTCGGCCAACCTGGCGAAGGGTTCTTTGGCGAAGCGACCGAGCTCGGTTTCAGTCAACCTTATTGCACAAGGTTGGGTTCCGCCGGAATCGGGCATGAGCTAACTTGTATTTTTTGACGGCTGTCGCACACTCCGAGGTCCACCAGCGTACGGTTGAGCGACGCGTTACGGGTCACCTCCGTGGAATGGTCTGTGTGGCCGCGTTGTAGATAATCGATGTGAAGTACGCTACTGCCGCGTGGACACCATTAAAGGTCCCCAAGGGGGCACTTGTGAAGGTCGCCTCTCGGAAACCTTCGCAATCGACACGGCCTAAGTCTCACTTGAGAGGCATGGTTGTATGAGGGCTAGGATGAACGGCCGACAAGACAATAGGAAAGTGGTCACTCCCATGCAGGTCATCAAGGGTTGACCATCGAAAATCAGTGAGGCAATCCAGGAAACATAGAGACTGGTCAACACATCTAAAAGAATCCGTCTGACTTGATAAGAGGTAAAATCGCCTATGTTTAAAACGCAAAGAAAGTCAGACAATAAAATACTGCCTTTGGCATTCCGAGTGATGTCACCCCAATATGGGTGACGGGCATTAAAATCTCCTAGTAATAAAAACAGGGAGGGCAAATAATCTAAAAGTTCTAAAGGTCGGGTCTTGACAATGGTAAAGAAGGAGCAAAATAGAGCAAACAGTAAAAAGCCTTAAGAGAAAAACCCTCACGGCAACAGCTTGGAGGGTAGTGTGAAGGGGAAGGAGAGATACATGGTGGGATGACGAAATCATAACTGATACCCCACCATGAGACGAGCCCCCGACAGGGGTAATAGAGTCGAAAATACGAAAATCAGGTACCGCCGGAAAAGGTCGTGTACCCAGTTTGTTCTCTTGAAGACAAATAACAGCGGGGTGGAGAGTCGTCCAAAGAACTTTGAGTTCTTCCCACTTGGGAAGAACGTCTTGACAATTCCATTGTAAAATGGAGGATATTGTGTGGAATTGTTAGATACCACAGTAGATATCTTTTTCTCCTTTGTGGCTGATGTTATGTTTGAATTGCGTCCCAAAGAGCTTGGGGGGCGAATAGCCTGCTATTGCAGGGGAAGAGATCCTGGAAGGAGCAGTGACATGCGATATGTCCGATGGTTTCGAGGAACCGGCCGAGGCCCCTGCCTATAATTGAGGCGCACAGCCAGGCGGAAACGAAAGGAGAGATTTTCGGACGGTAGATCCGGATTGATGGGCCGAAGGCGTTTTCGATGTCTGAAGAGTTGATCCAACAACCGCGGCTGGTGATGTTGGAATATCATCTGCTTCCATCGGATCATGAGTACAGGGTTGAGTGGGTGAAGCAAGCGATCTGGACAAAGTGCAAGGAATTGGGTGGATTTCTGTTACCGTTTGGACCGGTAAGGGGCTTAAGTCCTGTGAAGGGCGGGACGGGCTTGATGAAGACAGAGAATATTCAGCAACAGGAGAAGAGTCCATTGAAGATTCTCGAGGCTCGGCCGAGTCAGTTCCTGAGGTTGCCCGCTTATTGGTGGCCGATGAGCCAGGTAAGGAGTCCTTCCTCTTACCACGGGGCTTTGGGTCTTGGGCCGGGTAGAAGAACCTTCACTGGTAGAAGATTCTTTTAGATAACGTCTGATGTCTTCAATTGTCTCACCCTGAGCGTTGGTCTCGGCTAGAGCTGCCGGAGAGAGGAAGGAAACATTAGGTATCTCGGTGTGAGATCGATGCTTCGACGGTATATCGTGAATGCTTCTGACGGTAGATGGGCGAGGAGATGCTTCAGGCGTGTCGGAACTCGATCGTGATGGTCGGTTTCGTCAAGCGTCACGCAAAACGTCTGAGAAGAAACGGACAAGAGGTGATGTGTGCGCTCGAGCAGGTTGACGAGCCTCTCTCAAGTCCAGACGCAGAGTGTCGTGCAAAGCGAGGAACTCCTTTGCATATATGAATATTAGGCATATTTTTGACGCGGCACTCTAGGCATCACTGCAGTTGGCACAACACGGTGTTTTGGAGCATTCAGGGCCATGGTAATCAGAACTTCAATTCACGCAGGAACGGGAGTGCCGACTGGCACGACCAACATGTCCAAATTTATTACAATTGCAACACCGTCTGGGTAGTTTGACGTAGGGGCTAACCGGAACACGAAGGTACCTAGCTTTAATAAACTGCGGCAGTTCCTGATGTTCGAACGTTAAAATCAATGTGACAGTTGGGACTCTAGCAGAGCCTACAGTTTTAGTTATCGTGTACATGTGTGACGCGTTGGGTACTAAGCTTGCTCTAAAGACGGGTGAAGCGGAAATCCCTTAATTCGTTTGAACGGATGACACCTTTGACAAAATTAAGACGTTAATGGAGCGAAGCGGTTACGGGAACTTCGGCTATCGAAGATAGATTTCGCACAAGATTATGTTGAGAGTGAGATGGCACCTGGACTACTATATCACCATTACCTCTTGACCATATCCGGCGGGGTTCACCAAAGCACGACTCAAATGATTCATTAACGTCAAACACATCGACTTTTGCAAGGGAGGTATCAAATGACGAACTCATGACCAGAAAGCGGAGATAATCTAAATCTGGCTCCACATCGTTGGCCTAGGGATCCAACGAGCGAGAGAAGGCTGAAAGTTGGGGGTTGGGGTGGGGGTGAAGAACGTTTGTTACGAGAACCCTTACGAGAAGGGGAAGTTTTAGGTTTATGGCTAGCCATTGGAAATAGAAATAATTTCACATTCTCCCTCGGGACTCCCCACCATGGAGGTCTACAAGGGCCCGGTACTACTGCAACTCTAGATTCGGTTACGTCCGGTATGTCCTCTTGGAGAATGGAGACAGATACACCACACGATCTTTATAGACCGAAAAGGCTGCCCGAGTTCTTTTATGGGCGGAGAAAAGGGGCCAATGATGGGTTTCTCCTTGGGCGTCGGCAGACGAAGGCGGTGGAGATGCCCAACCTCCTCCGACTTTCATAAAATAACAATTCAGAATCAGTCTGAAAAAATCAAGCCGAGACCAGGAAACCGTCAGGGCCATTAGATACAAGAGAGGGAGGGGGAAAATAAGGGGCAGTAAAAGAAAGTAATAGGGAGGAGAGAGAGGGGTATATTAAAAGTCTAGTTTGCAGCACCAAGGGCCCCCTAAGGTCCCCAGGGCTGACCCACCTTACCACGAGAAAGCCACTCTGGGACCAACCCCTGAAGAAAGAGAGCCCCCCAGGGAGGGAGGGGGAGAAGAAATCAACGGCCTCATCCACCGAACTAAACTCCTCGACTAGGACAGAGAAATCGATCATTTTCTGGAATGCAGATCACCGAGTCCGCACCAACGGGGGAGGTCTCGGAGGGGGCAGCGGTCCAGAAAATGACATTTGAATAAGTGGTTACTACCATAAAGGTCATGGCCCACCTCCCACCTAGAATCAGGCTGTGCAACAAGAGCACAAGAATAGATCAAGACAGGAAATTGGAGCGGCTCTCGTGGTGGTGCGTAAGCTCATCCAAATTTAGGATACCTATCCAGTTCGGCAAGGAGCTGACCACTCATCTCCAATGATGGATCGTCTACCGTCCAACCCCATCTCTCTATGGGAAGTTTTCTTTTTTCAGGGGTTGGTCCCAGAGCTTTGGCCTTCTCGTGGCGAGAGAGGGGTCAACCATAGGGGCCTTTGGAGTCCCGTGTTACTGCAAACCAACTTTTATTGTACTCCTTTCTTAACTTTCCAATTACTTTCGTTTACCGTCCTTTATTTCACCCCCCCTCTTCTTTCTCCTATCTAGAGGCCCTGACGGTTACCAGACCTCCGTTATTTTCGGACTGATTCAGAACTGTTCTTTCATGAAGGTAGGAGGCGAGCTGCAGTAGCGCCAGGCCCTTGTAGGCCTCCATGGTGGGGAGCCTCGAGGGAGAATGAAAATTTTGTTTGCTATTGTTTACCTTAAACCTAAAACTTACCCTTCTCGTAAGAGTTCTCGTTCCAAACGTTCAATTCCCTTTACCAGCCTTCCTCGCTCGTTGGACCCCCATGCCAAAGATGTGAACCCAGAGTTAGATTATTCCCACTTTTCGGTCTCTAGTTCCTCTTCTGAAACCCCGCTTGCAAAAGTGGTTTGGCGTTAATGAATCGCTGTGGTGGACCCCGCCGGATATGGTCACAAGGTAGTGGTGATATTGGGATGAAGGTTTCATCTCACTCTACAATAACCTTGTCCGCAATCCGTCTTCGATAGCGTAAGTTCCCGTAACAAATTTGCCTCGCCCATCTCCACGGTAAGCTTGATGCCCAACGCGTCACGCATGTACACAGGTTGATAAAAACTGTGGGCTCTACTCTGAGTCCCAACTGCCATATTGATTTTAACGTTTGAAAATCAGGAACTGCCCCAATTTATTACAGCTGGGTACGTTCGTGTCCAGGTAAGCCTCTACATCGAACTACCCAGATGTTGCTGCAACTGCAACCAATTTGGACTTGGTCGTACCTGTCGAGACCCCTGTTCCTATCCGAATTGTGGCTCTAATTACCATGGCCCTGAAACAGTCAGAACACCGCGCTGAGCCAAATGATGTGGTGCTCATAGCGCTGCCTAAATCTTCTTATACAAAAAGGTCTTCCTCTCTTCCTCAGGACATGAGAAAAAACAAACATCACCTTTTGGGTCGTCTTTTCTGAGATGTTTTGCGTGGCGCAAGACGAAACCGACCATCACGTTCGAGTTCGGACACGCCTGTAGCATTTCATCGTCCATCTACCGCTAATGTCAAAAGTATTCCCGAGATACCTAATGTTGCACCCCTCTTCCCGGCGGCCCTAGCCGGGACCGCTGCTCAGGAAAAGACCCTGAGCGTCAAGTATCTTCAATATACTCTCTCTTGCTGCTCAATATTCTTCGTCTCCAAGCCCGACTCGCTTTTCACAGGACGTAGGCTCCTTACCGGTCCAAACGGTTGCAGAAATCCATCCAGTGCCTCGTACTTTGCCCAGATTGCCTGCTCATTCCGAAGATATTCCAACATCGGCAGCGGCGGTTGTTGGATTAACCCCTCAGAGATCGAAAGCGTCCTTGGCTCCTGATTCCGAATCTACCGCCCGAAGATCTCTCCTCGACCTTCCGTTTCAGCAAGGCTGTGCGCCCGTTACAAGCAGGGACCTCGGAAATATCCCCCCCCCCCTCCATCACTACTCGTTCCAGGATCTCTTCCCCTGTTACAGCAGAATCTTCGAAATCTGCTCTGCTCCCCCATCCCCCGCCAGCTCTTTGGGAGGCACTTCAAACTCGACCTCAGCCACAAAAGAGAAAAAGATATTTACTGTGGTATCCAACCATACAACATAATATCCCCCATTTTACAATGAAATTGTCAAAGCGTTCTTCCTAAGTGGGAAGAACTCAAAGGCCTTTTTGACGACTCTCCATCCCGCTGTTGTTTATCTTTAGGAGAACAAACTAAGTTACCAGCCCTTTTCCGGCGATACCCGGTTTTTGTATTTTCGAATCTCTTGCTCCTGTCAGGGGCTCGCCCAATCCACCTGGATTGGGGAGCTGTCCAAGTTTTTCTTCCTTAAAATCTCCAAGCAGTAGAAAGAGCATCGGCAATTGTGCCATGATGCGGCGGAAGTCCCCCACATTGAAGTCGGCTAACGGTGGAATGTACGCAGAAATAACAGTATACCTCCTAGCTAGGAGTAGCTGCACTGCAACTGCCTGAAAAAGAGGTATTTGTAGCAAATAGAAGAACGGAGATATCATGACGGGTGTCAATCGCGCATCCGTATCCTCCAGCCCGGCTCCCCTCCCGTGGTGGAGGGGTCGCAAAATCCTTATACTCTGAGAGGGTGAGTAGGGGGCCGCGCCAGCATGGTATCCTGCAAAAAGATAGCTAATGCGGAACAGGAGGATACGAGACACCGCAGCTCCTCCCAGTTGGCAGGGAGTCCGCGGCAATTCCATTGAAGGAATATGCCCTCCAGGCCTACCTCGGAGGAGATGCTGGGGGCCCACTTCGAAAGGAAGACCCTCACAGAGATAGTCGTTCGCTTTCCGGAAGCTGAACTCTGAGCGCTGTCGCCTTTGAGGACTTATTCGGGGAGGTTCGGCTCGTTATGCAAGTCTTTTCCTCTCTCTCCCCCTCGAAATCTTCAGAGATGGGGGAACCTTCCTTGGATGATCCACAGTCTCCGAGCCAGCCAGTCCAGCAGCTTTAGGAATCCCGCAAGACGGTCTCACGATCACCTTCAGAGGTGTTGCTTCCTGTGAATCTAACGACTCGGTGGAGGCGTGCGGCAGTTTTCGCTTGTGGAGGGGGGTGGAACCCAGGTTTTAGCCAAGGCTGGGTGTGAACCCTTTGTACCGCCAGCTCTACTAGGGGAGCGCATTGAGTGAGTAGAACCGGCAGGGTTTCGAATGGGCGCGGAAACGACGGCGATCGTATGCCTGCAGGGGCAGGGAGCTGAAGGTGCCTTTTTTAAAAGAGGCACAAGACGTCCTAAGCAGCGCCGGGCGCGCCAGGACCAAGTCATTAGCCTCGCGAAATGAGACGATCCGTAGGCTGAACGGCCAGGATTTCCTTTTTCAGGAGATACGCACCGCATTACTTCCAAGAAGCTGGGTGAAACTCTACACAATTGACCATAAACGATTCGGACTTATCGAGTGCGGCCTCGGAGCAACTTACACAAACTTTGGGTAAACTCGCCCCTGCGTCTACACGAGCGAGTCGTATGGCCAAAGCGATGGCAGTAGTAGCAGCATCGCGACAGTGGCACGAATGCCTTCACGCGGTAACGATACCAACCGGCACGCACCGACTCAGGGAGCCTGTCAATGTCAAACGTGATGAAAGGTGTAGGGGAGTAACTCGAGGTCCCTCCATGTTTTCTCATCACACGTTCGACCTTGACTGCCCCGTGGTCGGCCAGCTCTAAGGTGACGCCTTCTAAGTAGAAGTCAAGAGTCCCCTCGCAAAAACTACTTTCACAAAGTCCATAATAGAGTGCGGCGTCACACTCAGCGGTGAACTATAAGTGTACGTGGGGCACTAATTATGACCGCCTCGGAAGAACCCGACGCATTTTTTTAATTCTATAGAGCCCATCTGGCAACTGCCCACTTGGGCATAAGTCGCCGAAAAACATGAAGAATCCGACGCATTCGGCAAAAGGCTCCCGTCCAAGAAACGGGTCACCTTCGGTTATCTACCGTTCACGTTAGCTAATGCTCTCCCCTAAAGGATCATATTGCCCTTGGCCAACATGCTGCCATCAGTGAAGCGAATAACAAGAAAGCATTTGAAGCCAGGGGGATCGAAAGCGCCAGATAATCTTTCAATGAAGGGCTCCGACGTAAACGAGGAATCGCTCAGCACCCTTGCGACTTTGGTCTTTGTCTGGGCCTCCCCACCCGAGAGCGCCTGAAGGCCGGACGTGCCGATCTTGGCCTGGTCCGTCCCCGTGGAGGGAGAGGAAGCTTAAGTCCTCTTTGTCTTCCTGTTCTTTTCTTGTTGGGAGAGGAGGGTCGGGAATGAACCCGCTTCTCTCCACCGCCGTAGGTATCCCGTAGGTATCTCCGAGATGGAAGTGTTGGATGCCAAAGAGGTACCAGCCGGGGGAGAAGGTTCCTCCTTTCCTTGCGAGTTCTCGGGGGCCGAGCACGCGAAGATAAGATTGCACAGAGCAGGATCTACCCTCGGTGTTTGCTACCGAACCCAGGTTCGCTCCCATGGAAGATCCTGCCATATGCCGATTCAGAGCTGTGACCTGCCTCGAAGCAAGACTGGAAAAGCTTCGTCGATGCTAGAGGAAGACATGTATTCAGTGATGTGGTCAGATACTACCCTCTCAAGAGCTTTGGGTAGGAGCGGAAGTTGAGAGATAGGACGATAGTTTGAAGGATTATTGTCAAGATTTTGTTTCTTTAAGATCAGAGGAAGAGCAGCATGTTTAACGTCAGAAGGCACCTCACCTTGCAACGGAGGTGTTGAAGATACCAACTAGGTGTAGTAGGAGGATTGGTAGGAACTGAACATACAGACTGTTTTGGGAAAGTGTCAAGCGGAGAGCATGTTTTTGTTTTTTTCGATGAGCGGAGTACTGAGGCAAGAAGCTCTTCAGGGGAGACTGGGGCAAAGGAAGTGAGATTGGGAGAAGGATAAAGATGGGGGGCTATAAGTGTGACAGGAGACAGACGAAGACGGGATACCAGAGCGAACATTAACTACCTTCACAGAGAAAAGGCGGATGGGGGAATGGAGGAGGGAGGAGTTTGGATTAATTGTGACATGACGAGCAGAAAAGTAAGGGGGCGCGGGATCTGCGAGAGGAGGAGGCAAAATCTTGAGAATATCAGCCTAGAGTCAATGGACAAGAGTACGATGGTGTAACTGATCGATAAGACCATTGGTAGGTTAGTTTGAGAAGATTGAGTTAAACTAAATTGAATAATAAAGCGATCCAGAAATAGCATTTGAGGGATCTGTGACAAAGTCGGTGAAATGGGTATTGGGAGAAAACGAGATGAAGAATAATGGTGAGGGTAGAGGAAGTGACGAATTGGGGAGAGAAAAGTTCGAAGACTTTAAGGAGTCGTTGATGTAAGGTGGTGTTTCGTGGGGATATTGAAGTTGCCGAGTACCACGAAGATGGCGGAGGAAGTCACCCAGGAGCTCTGTAGGTGTTTGACTTTGAGCGAGGGGGTTAGGGCAAGAGAAGCAAGAACTACTTCGAAGGTGTCGATCAATGTGAGTGAGGGGCAGGGAAAGCCAGCATCAATATAATACACGACGCAAAAAATATCCAGTACACAGCGGGTTTAACAAAAGCTACCAGAAACAAACGCAAAACCACTCAACATACCATGACAATTCACTGCAGAGAAGGTATACAGGAAGCGAAATCTTTGCCTACCTCTCGTCGTGACAGAAAACACACACTTAAATCAAGGGGCATCAACACATTCAAACAAAGCTTAAACCACTCAAATCACAAAACTACAAGTTTTATTTATGTTGTTTTTTCAATATCGTCCATCTGACGAATGCCAGCAAGGGCCTACTAAGTTGCCTTCTCCCCCCAAAAGGTGACTTTAGCCTACCCCAACCAACCAGAACAAAAACAACAGCAACTGACAAAATAAAAGATAAAAACAAAACGCATGCTCCAGCTTCGGAGGGAACCCTTCCCCCGCCCCGTGTGCAACCAACACCAAAGAGGGCAACCTCCTCCAAAAAATCGTACAGTCCAGAGCCAGGAGTGCACGAATATGTCCCACGTTATCCCCCCCCCCCCCACGTCCCGGTAACTAGACAAGTTAACGTGTGCGAAGATCACCAGACCGGGACATTAGAAAAGAATGTCCCGGGTAATCAGGGAGACCTCTCAGTCGTCGCAGTAAGGTGCAGGCGAGCGCACGATCAAATAGCGGTGCGTCTCGCGAGTGAGCCAAATTTGGAGAGATAAAACGAAGGGAAATCAGTATAAACAATACCAATTTTAAAACCAAACTAATGCCCCACGGCCCCCACAACACAAAGCCCTATCTGCTCAACACATTATAAAAGACCAAAAGGCAAGCGTTTCGCCAGGGGAAAGGAAATTAAAGCCCATACCAACACACAAACCAGCAGAACCATAAACAACGTCATTACAAGGCTCCAAACTATCACAAGACACAGAGATACTCGAATGAGTCCTACCAACAGGAAACCAGACCACCATCATACACAAAACTCCACAAAAGAGCGATAACTATTCAACCTCTGGGCTCAACCATCTCCCAAATACCAGTGCACCATCAACCCCAGAAGAAATATCTGTCCCACATCGCACAGCCAAAGTTTACCCCTACAAACACTGCGTCGGTTTGGCCAATAATAATAATATGTATTTTTGAACGGCTCTCTTCAAAGCCATAGGCATTCACAGAGCTCCTGTACACCACAAACCAGACACCAAGATTGACCCCAAAGTAATTTACGAATTGATGGGATTATTAGTTGATTAGAGATTCACAACCACGCCCATTTTAGGCATGGTTCCGGTCACGTTTAGTGGTTGTTTAAACGCGCGCAACTAAAACCACACCACAGGGAAGTAATGCCATCCTCTTGATAACGATGAGTGATCATAAATACAAGTGAATAAGAAATACACATCCATTTATTGCTTTGGTTTTGCCGAAATGGGACGTCTCACCATCACGAGGGGGCTCCCACCACGGGACTGGGGGTGTACTGGGTCACGAAGGAGGCTTGGACAGAGTAATACTCCTCATGGGGTGGGTGAGCAGCGTAGGCGGTCCCAGCAGAGTACTGACCAGGATGAGTAGGCCCCACGGGGACACCGACCCAGTGATGAGGATGGGAGGGTCCTTGAAGCATACTATGGGAATGGGGCAAGGGGTGTGCGGGGCCAGGTATGGGCGGAGGCGGGGGTTTGTGAATGACATGGGTGTACCTCTTTAAGCAACCCCCCTGTTGCAGAGGCCCTTGGAATTCATGGGGTTGCTGAGGCGTTGGCTGGGTCTGCACCGGCGGATGATGAATATTCGTTTGATGAAGCTGGAGATGGTGATGAGGAGGAGGAACCTGGGGGTGTTGCTGAGGAACTGCTTCGTGAGAGACCGCTGGACCACTGCTGCCGAAGGGGAACTCCGAAGTAGACGGTTGTAGCGGGGGACAGGTAGATAAAGGCTGAGGATGGGAAACCCTCTTCTTCTTAACTTTAGTCAAGAGGAGGGGGCTTTTGCGCCCCGCCTCCTCTTCGATGCTCGACCAGATGGATTTAACCTGTAGGGATTAAAGACATTTCCTAATTCAACGAGTCTCCTTGATCGGACTGGATGGCGATATTCCGTTTAACTTCGCTTTAACTGGAAGGGGAGTTTCCACTCGGCTAGGCCGATGCGGTGGTAAAACAACACGCGTTTCCACCTCCATAGAGTGACAAGATTTTTTTTCAGAGCCTATCTGGCGACAGCCTACTAAGGCTAAAGTCGCTGGAATTATCTTGCAGTCTAATAATGCTAGGCTAGATAAAAAAACATATGCAAAATAAACAAAGTCAGAACAGGAAGCAAAAAAAAGGCTGGAAGAAGGAAGAGGTTCCGGTGTAGGGAAGAGGCACGCCTCCCCACGGCGCCCGATCATGGGACAAACACCAAAGAAAGTCAAATAAAAAAAGCAGGAACCAAAACCGCCTCCAAAAAGACTGATAGCCCAAGAGTCTATGAACACCGCCCCGATACAGGTAACGTGGGCGATGATCACCCAGACTGGGACATTCAACAGGAATGTGCAGAACAATCTGGGGGACAACGGAGTAGACGCAGTAAGGTGCAGGGGAGCGCTCCATCAAATAGCGGTGTATCCCGAGAGTGTGCCAATTAGAAAACGACAGAAAGCGACCTGATGCCGTTGCAATGGCACGTAATTTCAAGTTCCCGTCGGCCGTCTCCCATCTTCTTTGCCAGGCAGTCCTGATTCCTGCAATGTAGTCGGTGTGAGGAAGAGCGAAACGCTGGTCTAGTCGCCCAACCAAAGCGACCTATTTGGCGCCCTCATTCACACCAATTTCCAAATGGCCAAGAACCTAGCATAAGATAATGGTGACATCTGCCCGGATCACGGCAACCGTGTAGGCACGGATACCGCAAAACAGGGGATGTGGAGATTCCAATGCTCCGAGGGCATTCAGGGGCCATAATGAGTCGCTAAAGATCACAATCCAGACTCTGATCAGAATACAACGCGTTATCTGCGGTACAGAGCGTGTATTGCAACCAGCTCGGCTATCAAACAGACGCAGCGACTGGTAGAGCCCCACTGACTTCAAACAGATGGGATACTGCGTGTGAGCTGACCCCCTCCGTGTACAATGGTACAGATCCAGCGTTATAATAGACAAAGATGGTACCCTTTAGGGTGGCGTCCTGGACAGAACCAGAGGCGCCACCGGCCCGTGAGCTACACCGCACTTTCAACGAGTTTCCTAGCTCTAAACCCAAAGGGCTTAGAGTATGGATGGAGTCTTTTGGAGAAATAGGCACCTTGGAAATTGGCGTGGATGCAGTGAGAGCTGTTGGTATCTGAGCTAGGCGCCGAGCTCGGACAAACAAGCGGACTTGGCTAAGAGAAACCGAAATCTGTGGTGCGCTTGGACATAGCGAGAGATGCGATTCAATGCCTGTTGGAGTCGACGCTCCAGAGTTAGCATCTGGGCCGCGCCAAAAGAGATCGAAAGGTCGTCTACGTAGAGCGTAGCGAGAACATCTTCCGGCAGCACCGAGGTGATGCCGTTGATGCTCAGGGCAAAGAGTGTGACACTGAGAACACTCTCCTGCAGCAAACCCTCTTCATGCTCCATTGGGTCGGAAAAGGCAACTCCACCCGTACGCAGAATGGACGATGTCGTAGATATTCAGAAATAACGATTGGGAGGCGTCCCTTCGCGCCCATCGTGTGGAGAGTTTCCATGATACCGTATCGCATTGGGGTATCATAGGCCTTCTCCAGATCTAAAAACACCGTGGCATATGTCTACAAAGGAAGGCCTCACAAACAGAATTTTCCAGTCGCAGCATAGTATCTGAAGTGAAGTGAAGTGGAAGTTGCAGAAGCCGCATTGTGCAGAAGACAGGTGGCCTCCGCTGTACAGGAAAAAGGGTAATCTAACATTTACAAACTTCACTATCAACTTGAACATGCGGGAGGTTAGAGAAATTGGGTGGAAACCAGCTGGGGTAAAGTAATCTCTCCCCGGTTTGCGAAAAGCAAGCACGGTAGTCATTCCCCAGGAGTCTGGCAGGATACTCTCTGTCAAGATCCCGTTAAACAAATCTAGCAGACATGCCATGCTTCGCTAATATAGGTTTCGAAGTATGACATGCAGGACTTCCGGAGGAGGACCGATCTCCGCGCATGAAGCGAGAGCAAACGCACCTCACTCAACGTAAACCTGTCATGGAAGGGTTCTTCGCCTCTGAAGGTAAAGTCCAGTCGGCGGCCTTCTGCGACATCACGACGTACATCGAATGCTAGCGGAGAATCATTTCGGCTTGAGAGTGTGGAGAAAGCGGTATCGAAAAACTCGCAACGGACGCGGGGTCAAAGATTGCAATCCCGTAGAACGGGAGGAGGATCTTGCAAGAACTTTCCCCAAATCTTTTTTGACTCGATACCACACCTCTGTAAGAGGGGTCTTCCCGTTAAGTAAAGACACGTATGCCCACCAGGAAGAGCGGTGAGCGTGGTTCGAAGCATACTGGAACCTAGCTTTAACTCGACGAAATTCACCGACGGTGAAATCGTTCGGGCAGTGCTTATAGCGCATGTAGGCATATCGCTTGTCTGAGGGCCGTCTCTACTCGGCCCACCACCAACGAGGAAGTGGTGGGCGTGCAAAACGGACATGTTTTGGAATAGTAGTTAGGCGATCAGGTTGCCGGAGAAATCAACAGCCTCACACACTGACCTAAATTCCTAGAATGGGACAAAGAAATCAGTTATTTGCTGATATGGGGAACGCCGTGCCCGCCCAAGCATCATGAAGGCGGTTTTTCAGGCGGAGGCGGCCCAGAAAATGATCTTGAGTGGGAAAATGGTCAGTACCATGAAGGTTATTGACCACCTCACATTTCAAATCAGGCGGTGCATCCGGAAAGCGCAGGGACAGATCAAGACACGGAAATGAAGCGCTTTCCGGACACTAATGCATAAAATTTATCCACATTTAGGACACCTATCTTCAGTTCGTCGATCAGGTCGGCAAGGACCCGACCCCTGGGATTGATCGTGTAGTCCCTCTAAAGAGGATGTCTACCGTTCAAATTCCCGAGGAGTACGTTCCGGTCGGCAAGGACCAGACTACTGGAAATGATCGTATAGTCCTCCGAGAGGAGGTGTCTACCGTTCAATTCACCCGAGTAGAAAAGGTATCGGCAATCGTGCAAAGAAAAGGGGGGAAGAGTCTTGGAATTTAAGTGGGGTGATGGTGAGATGTAGGTGGAAATAACAGTATATCTCATATCCAGGGGTAGCTGCATTGCTATTGACTGAAAGGAGGTATTTAAAGCAAAGAGAGGAAGGATACATCATGTTAGGTGTAAATGGCGCATCCTCCTGCCCGGCCCCCATCCCGTGGTGAAGGGGTCGCAAAACCCTTATAACCCGAGAGGCTAGGCAGGGAGCAGGGGACAAGCGTCCAGCAATGTCCTGCAGA
Source organism: Ceratothoa steindachneri (assembly GCA_963969495.1). Taxonomy (NCBI): domain Eukaryota; kingdom Metazoa; phylum Arthropoda; class Malacostraca; order Isopoda; family Cymothoidae; genus Ceratothoa; species Ceratothoa steindachneri. Next base: position 27,865,487 of record OZ018322.1, read on the forward strand.
AAAATGGGAAATGGGAGGACAAGGGCCTCCCAGTTGTCTCAGAGTACGCGGTAATTCCATTGAAGGAATATTCCCTCTAAGCCTTGCTCGAAAGAGATATGCGGAGTCCCCTCAAGGGATGGCCAAACAAGGCGCTGTCGCCTTCGAGGGGAGGTTGGGCTAGCTCTGCGAGTCTTTTCCTCCCCTCCGTCTCGAAACCTTCTGAGTGCGGGGTCCCCTGTTTTGGAGAATCCGTCTCCGAGCTACCCAGTTAACCCTTGGGTGTGGGCGTAGGAACTGAAGGTCCTTAGGTGTTGTCCTCCTTTTGGGGAGGAAGATTTAGGAACGCCGGAAGACGGCCTCACGTTGACCTTCAGGAGTGTTGCCCCCTGAGAGTCTAACGACTCGGAGGCGCGTGGTAGTTTCGCCTTACAGGATACGGTCACGCCGGGGAAGGGTGGGCCCCTTATTTTAGCCAAAGCTGGGTGTGAATTCTTTGTGCCGCCAGCTATACCAGGGTAGCGCCCGGGGTGAGTTGAACCCGCAGAAGGGTTCCGAATGGGCGAGGAAACGATCGTGCTCCTAGGCCTAGAGGGTGCTTTTTTTTATAAAATTGAGGCACAAGACGTACCAGGTAGCGCCGGACGCGCCTGGACCAACTCCGGTAGCCTCACGAAATGAGAGACGACCCTTAGTCTGAACGACCATGATTTCCTTCTCCAAGAGATACACACCACATTGCTTCGAAGAAGCGGAGTGCGGCTCTCGACAATTGACATAATTGGCCATACACGATAGGGACATCGTGTGCGGCCTTGGAGCAATTTACAGACTTCGAGTAACCCCGACTTTGCACGTCAACAGGAGCGATTCGTAGGGCCCAGGCGGTGGCAGTAGTAGCACCTCTGCGGCAGCGGAAAGAATACCTTCACGTGGTAGCAATACCATCCGACACGTAGTGAGTCAGGAAGCCTGTCACAATCGAACGTGACGAAGAGTGTAGGGGTGGGTCTCGAGGCCCCTCCCTGTTTTCCCATCACACGTTCGACATTGACCGTCCAACTCTAAGGTGATGTCTTCTATGGAGTAGTCCAAGAGTTCCCTGGTATAAACCACTCCTTTCATGAAGTTCATGGTAGAGTGCGGCGTCAAACACCGGCGTACCATCAAGTGTCTGAAAGGCACTAATCATGGCCGCCTCGGAGGGATCGGACGCACTCACCAGAAGGCTTCCGTCCGAGAAACGGGTTACCTTCGGCTCTCTACCAATCAGGGTAACTAGTGCTCTCCTCTGATGGAACATGTTGCCCTTGGCCAAGACGCTGCCATCAGTGGAGCGAAAAACCAGAAAGCGTTTGAAGCCAGCGGGCTCGAAAAAGCCAGGTAGTCTCTCAATGAGAGGCCCCGACGTAATTGAGATTCCGCTCAGAGCACTTGCGACTTTAGTCTTGGTCTGGGCATCCCTACACGAGGGCACCTCGGGGCCCGAGGTGCGGATCTTGGCCTGGTCGCTAGCCTAAACGGCAGCGGACACGTCTCTCGCCGGAGCCACCGCAGAGGAAGATGAACCTTTTTAGTCCTCTTTGTCTTCTTCCTATTCTTTTTCTTTTGGGGAGAGGAGGGTGGGGGAATAAATCAGCTTCACCACTTCCAGAGTTAGGGTCTATGCCGGCCGGACGCCGGCTTCAGCAAGCTCCTTCTACGAGATGGAGAAAGTCTTAGCTTTTAAAAGACTCCTACCGGGGAAGGAGGTCCCTCCATTCCTTGAGTCTTCGGGGGTCCGAGCCACGCGAAGAGAAGTTTGCACAGAAGCATATCTAGGTTCGCCTCCATGGAAGGTCCTGCTATTCGCAGCAGGGGCGCCCCCCATGAGCATATTCATCTCAGGAGGGTGCTTCTATATGGCGGTCATATCCCCCCCCCACCTGAGGCAATCGAGGACTCTGTCTGTTCTTGATTAGTCGATCCCGGCAGGCTTAAAAGACGAACTGCAGAACGTTAGGGGTCACGGACCGATGGGCCGCGCTCTTCCTTGCTCCTCTAAGGAGGTTGTCCCAATCGAGCCGCTCCCACTAGGAGCGGGCAATTTTGGGCTGCCTGACAGCTCTATTGGCAGTCCCTTGAAATGGGAAAAGAGGGAATGTCGCTGGTAGGGAAATGGAGTCATCCGAGGATGAGGAGAAGACCACTGCATCCGTAGGCCTAGGAGAGGGGTCTGTGAAAGAGCCCCTGAGGGAGGGGGCACATCCTTGTCAGAGGTGGAGCTGCCAGAGAGAGGGTCCATAGATGGCAAAGGGGTAGTCTCTTTTCCGCATGGCGATCGTGAGAGGGGAGCTTCTCCACCGGTTGAAGGTGTGCCTCGATTTCCCTCCCCCTCCCCGACAATAAGGGAGGGTGAGGACATCTTAAGGGTCGGATCTCCATGCGTTTTCCCACTATTGCTTTCTGTTGTCACCATATTAGAATGAGGGAAAAAAAGATTCACAAGTAAAGTAGAGATTAAGTCATCCCAAAGACTCGGGAGGTGAAGAGAAAAGTCTCCATAGGATCAGAAATACCAGAATGCGATCAATTACAATCGGTCCGCACAGTCCACCCTTGGGCTTTGACAAACTGGCCCGCCATTCGAGCGACATTGTCCTGGAGCCTTAACCACTAACGACTAGGGTGGGTGATCACCTATTATTATCATACCCTGGTGCTAAGTGATCTCAAGATGGCATGCACTCCACCAAGGCACCATGGCTAGTAGACTGAACTAAGCACAGGTGGAAACCCTCATCCTGGTACAAAGTGCAGGTTGAGGGGAATAGCTATAATGATAATAATAAATAACATACTAATAATAATTAATACTAATCATAAATAACTATAATACATAATAAATGGTAATAAATACTAGTAATAAATAATATAAAAATACTAAATATATAATAACAAATGATAATAATAAATACTAGTAATGAATAATATAAAAATCATACTAAATATATAATAACAAATGATAATAACAATAATAATGCTAATAATAATAACTAATAATAATATTACTAATAAGGTAAAGTAGTGGTGAGTGGGAGCGAGGGGAAAGCGCACCAACAACTTTCCCAGGTCCCCATCAGAGAGTTAAAGACAACCCAGTGACAGAGCCTCCCTAACTTGCACTCAGGTTCGGGAGGATGTGCGGCTCATCCAGGTACCAATTGTAGCAGGCTCTACAGGGTACTCCCCAGCGGGGGACTAGCCTGGAGACATGACCTTACAACAGGGACTACAACAAAATAAGGTTTATTGTCACAATTCTTCCCACTCCTGATCTTATTTATTCACATTTGTTTTTCTTCTTCTCTCCAAAGGTTATGACCAAACTGTGGAAGAAGTAAAGACACATTGACTCTGTTTTCTCATCGGAGGGAGACAAAATTTTAATAGTGTATTTCACGAAAGCTGCCATAGAGTGAGTGACTTGAGGATCGAACCCAACATTTAAACACATCTCCACTGTAATAAGAATTATATGAGTCAATAAGTGATAACCGTACACCTTCTTGTGGCTGTTCTTCCCTTATTTTTTCCCCTGCCTCAACAGACCCGACTGTGGGTGAAAGATGGTGCTAAACACATTAAATGAAAACAAAAGAGGTGAGAATCCTAACCGTTTGCTTCGAGAGGGTGATCATCTTGCGGGAATCCTCCGGGACGGAAGATGTCTGCAGCCTCTCAACCAGAATCGTTTCCCATACCCTCGTTAAGTGGCGTGCGCACTGCGATGACTTCATCTTCATCACCGACAACAGCGACACGAAGTGGTGATAGAACTCCTGCGTCATCACAGTGTCTAGAAAGGGGCAGCGAATACTCAATCATCATTGTACCCTCAGTACACAAAAACTGGGTTTCGTCATGGGATGGAAAAAAGGGTGAAGCTAGTTAGGGCCCAGGACCACCCGCACACTCCTACAGACCCAGAGATATTTCATCTACACCAAAAACTGCCTCCTTCAGTCTCCCCATTTTTCCTGTACATTTTTCACAGATACTCCGTGTCCCCTCTATGGATACTACTCTTTTCTCTACTATACAGCTGGTAGTCCCAACCCCTCCAGCTACAGGCTACTTCTTTTCTTTACTATAAACCTAATAGTCCTCCCACCCCTCCAGCTACAGGCTACTTTTTTTTCTTTACTATAAACCTAATAGTCCCCTCACCCCTCCAGCTACAGGCTACTACTCTCTTCTCTAATATACACCTGGTAGCCCCCCCCCAACCTCCAGCTAGAGTCTCGGCCATGACACCTTTTCCCTCAAAGGTTTCACCAACAAAGACGTCTCACCCTAGTATAGGGTTTGAAGACTGAAAGCAAAGGGGTTCCAGCACCCCATCGTGCAAACATTCTACAAGCTCACCTATCATACAAAATTCCCAACGCTTGTTCATGTGAGAGAGTTGGGTTGGTGGGTATCAACCACACATATCATGGTCCCAGGGATGCCAAAAAAAGGACTAAAAAATAGTTTAACCATTTAAACTATTTTTTTTTAAATGGGGTCTAACGAGCAATGGACCAGATTTTCTTGGCTCATCCGGTTGTCGGTAAATCACCATCATAAAGCACTTCCTCACAAATGGTTGGTGTGCATCAATGCATCTCATTTGAGAATTGCATCCAAAAGAACAACAAAACCTTTTGATGGGAAAAAAAATGATCAAATTAATGTCATCACTCAGGACATAGGGGGCTATGTGCTGCCCAGTCTCAAGTTATTTGTTGCCACAAAAACTAAAAAGTGATAACCAACAAGAGTATCTGCGACAAAGTTAATAGGGAGAATTCTGTAGTACAAGTGGTGAAAGATGTATAGCTGCAGATCATCTGACTGACATTGGGAATGGGAGCATGAAATTCTCCAGATGTCAACTGCAGCAGTTACCCATGCTACACTTTACACCCCCTTGCAAAAAATTCAGAATGATGAAGCAGGGAACCCTTCATGGCACAAGAGAGAACCACCTGTACATCAGGGGAGTGTGGTTATGAAAACCCTTCCAAAAGTTCTATAGACATATTTTTTAGATAATTATTTTTTAGGGACATCATCTGGCGAGTGCCAAGAGGGGTATAGTCACAGAAATTATAATTCAACCTATTTGGGGGGGTATTTTAAATTAAAAAAAAAACAAAAAAAAAACCAAACAACAAAAATTAAAAAACACCCAAGCAACAAACCTAAAAATGAAAAAAACCCAAAGAATACACCCCTCCCCCCCCAAAAAAAAGAAGAAAAAAAAACACCCAAAGAACAAACTGAAAAAATTAAAAAATACCAAAGAACAAACCATAAATGAAAGAAACACCCAAAGAACATACAATTTTTTTTAAAACACACAAAGAACAATTTTTTTAAAAAACACCCAAAGAACATACCCCAAAAAATGAAAAAACACCCAAAGAATATACCAAATAATGAAAAAACACCAGAAAAACAAACAAAAAATTAAGAAAAACTCCAAGAACAAAACTAAAGTACAAAGGCGTGCTCAGGCACTGGATGGACTACCTCCTTCAGGCTGCCAAACACGCAGCTAATACTCAAACTAAACACATTGAGGGCAGCCTGATATACCCCTCCCACAACTCTATAATGCAACAGTTGGGTGTGCACAAACACATCTCAAGTATGGGGGGACAAGGGAAAGCGACCCTGCTCAGCCAAAGATGGTAGGTGTTATGTGGGGTAAAGAGAATGTAGGGGACAGCTGTGTTCTCATAGGTTATGTGATAATGCATCAAAGTGGTGGCAGCTCCCTGCAAATACTGGAAATTGAGTCATGTTCCTAGGAGTGGGAATCCAACGGTAATATGTGGGCAAGTCATACCCGAATGGGTGTGAGCTGTGGGTTATAAATGATTAGTGGTGGGGCTCCTGTGTTTAAAATGAAGATGTTCTGTACAGAACTGGTTCATGTATAATAATCCCATAAAAATGACCCTGGATTGCGGGGTGGGAGAGTTACCAGTTGCAACATTGCTTTGAGCTAGCATATTTTACCTATCTTTTTCCCCCCCATCACTTTCACCATCTTACAACTCAACCACAAAAAAAGGAAGGCAATTTCTTTTATTCCTTCTATTCCATTCTTTGATATTTTTTTTTTTGTCCAGCCAATTTTCTTATATTTCTTTTTGTTGTCCCATTTCTTACTACTATTTTAATTTTTAGCGCATCTATTTTCTTATTATGTCTTTTTGTCCTATCAGTTTTCTTATTCTCTTATTTTATATCACTTGATAAAAAAAAAATTAAAAAAATAGTAAAACCCTGTACAATTTTTTTCATTTCTTTTCCTTTATTAGTTTTCTTACTTTGGCAAACAGCCCCCTAAAACACCTCAGGGCCCTGCAGCCATATCTCAGCTCACCAACATCTCCAACCATTACTGGTTGCAGCCAATCATCCCTCTCCCATCTTAAAACACAGACATCACCCCCCCCCCCATCCTCAAACAAAACACCCATCTCACTCTTATTACCAACTTTAAAAACTGTAGAAAAACATCCTCAGCAGAAATAAACCATTACATCCCTCTCACACATCCAACATTGATTCAGAGAAAAACACACTACAACCACACTACTGACCAACCTAATGTACCTCTTAAAAAGCACCAAAAACACAAGATCAACATTCAAGTAAACATAGATGGCATAAACACACTCAAAACAGAACTCTCTACATTCATCAAACACGAAACAAAACTATAATCAAAGCACCTTTTTTTCTGTGCATCCGGCAATTCCTTTTGAGGGCATGACTCAGCATAATTAAAAGTCTAGCCTAGTACGAGACTATTCTAAAATTTTCAAAAAATGACCCAGGACAAATTAGAAACCATTAAAGGTCTAATGAGCTGGCTGGATTGGAACCAGGCCTTTTGTGCACCATATCACGATTTATGGTTACTGCAATTGTTAGAAATATTTGGGCACCATTTATTTATTTTTGGAAAGGGACTGTACAATGTATATGTTGTACCTGTATTTGTAATTTTGTAAATTCTTACTCGCATTGATTTATATATTTTGTTTGATTGCATTTGGTGAAGATATGTGTGTGTGTATGTACAGTATGGTTATTTAAACTGGGTGGTGGATATATATTATAGTAAAAATTTTATAAGTATCCACATCGACTTCCAATATCCGATATCTCATGATTGAGTGAGCAGACCTTGGTGGTAGGTGGTAGCCAGGACCATCCTAAACACCTCCATTTCATGTTGAGTCTAAAAGACCTAAGTCACAGTTCCTCCACTCACCTCCATAAGTTCTCACATTAAGGGTCATTTGAGCTGTGGAGTCCTCTTTAAATGCCTTCCTGGCATGAGGATGGAAAAGGGTGAAGTTGCAGTGGTGAACTTTGCAGTCCAGCTTCCTGTATGTGAGGATGATAGGAAGAGGAAGGTCCAGGCATCGCCTCTTCATCCTCGCCCCTTTGAACACAATTTGGCAAGGATCTTCACCACCCTTGAACAAGAGAAAGCAGATCAGTGACACTTGATCTCAAGATGACCAGAAGTTAAATTTATGAAAAGGACCAAAAGAGAAAACAAAGTCATGTAGAATAAAACAAGGTCTGCTGACCAAAAAAGTCGCGTGCTCTCACTTATTCTGATTTATGATTTTACAACCTTCAAAACTTTCAATAATTCCCGGGCTAACCTTGGCAATTCTATCATTAGAAAGAGAATGTAAAACAACATAAGGGTTTCAAATTTAGTTAGAACCTGCTAGAATAGACTACTATAGCCTAGCCAATATATCCTTGCATACTATAGGCTAACTTGTTATAGCCTATCCTAGCATAATCATACCTAACATAATAGAGCCAAGCATATCATATTATAGCCTAGCCTAGTATAGCATACCATACTCTACACTAGAATAACCTTGCATAGCTTAGCCTATTATAGCCTTGGTTAGCTAGCCTATAATAGTATTACCTAGCATAGCATAGACCTCCCTAGCCTATTATACTTTAGCCTACACTAGCATAGCATAGTATAGCCCTGTCTAGCCTAGCATTAACTATCCTAGACAAGTATAGCCTATACTATCCTATTATACCCTAGGGAAGCATAAATTAGTATTGTCTAGCCTAACATACTATATGCTATCCTAGCAATTTTATAGCCTAAATTAGCATAGTATATCTTACCCTTGTACATTATATCTTGGCGTATTATATAGCCTAGCCTATAATAGCCTATTCTAGGCTTGCATAGCACAGTATAGCATATAGCATATTATAGCCTAGTCTAGCAGAGTATCGGCTGAATAGTTATGATGTTATGGTAAAAACAAAATAATTCCCGGGCTAACCTTGGGAAGACTTTTGCAATTATATCATTCAAAAGAGAATGTAAAACAATATATGAGTTTCAAATTTTGCTAGAATCGGCCTAATAGTTATTTAAAAGGTGGGTCTTCAATTACGCTTGAAGGCACCAAGAAAGAGGGAAGTGTATATTGCAGTAGGTGTATCATTCCACATTCTCAAGGTATAAATATAAAGTACTATGACCCATGCAGCAATGACAACTATGAGGAACAATCAGTAGGGGAGGCAGAGCCAGACTGTATGGTTCTCAGGAGCTAGAATTTTTTTTTTTTAATTTGCCAATCTGGTGACTGCCTTCAAAGGCATAGGTCGCTGTAATTAAAATTCTAGCCTGGTACTAGACTTTTCTAAAATTAACACACATAAAAAAAGGAAGCACACGCCGGTGTTGGTGGGAGGTTCGCCTCCCCTCGGAGCAGGAACAAGTGATATACCACAAATAGGGCGAAATAAAATGAAGGAGGCCAGTGTCCTCCAAAAAGTCAGTGACCCTGCTCATCTCGATACCGGAACAGGTAACATGCATCAAGATACTCAGATTGGGACATTCAACAAGAATGTGCAAAACAGTCATCGCAATAAAGTGCGGTCCATCAAATGGACGAGCGTCACTTGGGTGTGCTCAATTCGAAGATGACAGAAAGCGACCTGAAGCCCTTGCATCATTTGGGGGTAGGTCCATGGGAACAGTCGAGGCACAATGGCATGCAACCTCAAGCTCCCCTCTACCGTCTCTCAACTTCTTTGCCAAACAGCGGATAGGACTGCTCTGATTCCTGCCTTGTAGTCAGTGTGAGAAAGAGCCAAACGCTGGTATGGTCACCGAGTCCTCGCAGACTCTTTGGCGCCCTCATTTCTCACATGTCCAGGAATTCAGCAGAAGATAATCTCGACATCCACCCGGCTCGCGGCAACCGTGGGGGTTTTCTTGGGCCAAATACACCAAACTCTCAAAAGAGTTTCCTAGCCCTAAACCTAAAGGCTTTAGGTTTAGGGTATGAGTGGTGTCTCGGCGGCATAGGCACAGAGGTGGGCACTAAATACATTTAAAGTATTTAAATACTAAATACATTAAATGTATTTAGATACATTTTTAAATACATTTCAAATACATGATATATAATGACAATCGATAAGGACCATTGGTATCACAACAAAAAATATCCATTAAAATGAAATTATATATTATAATTACTAATGTAGGATTTGATGACAATTGTACTTAGGTACTACAAAAAAAATAGAAAGTTCCATAAAATGAAATTTCAGTTAGGTATTTATATCAGCATTACATTTAAGTAATATCAGTTGCTGAAATGTTTCGTCAGATAAAGAACTCCGTTTTGGAGATAAGCTCAATCCTCCTAAAGAGAAGAGCTGTTCCACAGGAGCTGACAACAGAAGGGTGGTGTTGTATTTAATAAATAACTTTTTTATTAGTTGGATATCTATCTAAACTTTGAAGTGTTTTATTTGAATCCTGAAGGTAACTGAATAATTCTAAATCTGCGGCTAATCGTGTTTGAGTGGGTTTTGTAAATCCAAAATAATGTCACTCTCCGATACACCACTGGATGATTCAGCTTCGGGTCCCTCTGTTTTATTTGAATCCTGAAGGTAACTAAACAATTCTAAATCTGCGGCTAATCGTGTTTGAGTGGGTTTTGTAAATCCAAAATAATATCACTCTCCGATACATCACTGGATGATTCAACTTTGGGTCCATCTGCTAAATTCTCAATCACTTGAATCATAATATTTTTAACAGTCTTGGTGGCTTGAACTGTCCCATGGAATAATGATATCTAACTAGCGGAGTTTGAAGAATGGATGGCTTGTTGATGCAATAATGGCACCTATAACGCTTGTTTTATTTGCCAAGGTCAATTAAGAATGGTAGCGCTTTCCAAAGCCCTTAGTGACTGCCCTTAGAAGAGGTTGGCAAAATTTCAGAGAACGTGACTGAAGGCTCTTCAGCTTTATCTCCACAGTAAGCAGGGTAGGGAGCAATTCTCCATAAAAACAGTTTTGTTCTCCCTGTAGGCGATCAATTGCCCCTGCAATAGGAGCCAAAACTGAGACATACTCCCCAAGAAATTCAATTTCGTGACTTCTAAACACTGGAAGTTCAAGGGAGGTCATGAGTTGATGTAATTTGTCCTTGTATTTTAAAAGTAATGACAATGCATCAAACAGAGAGTTCCACCTTGTAATGCAAGGCACCTTTAATGAGCAGTTGATAACAGCTTTGATAATCTCTGCTGATTTTGGACGACCGCTTTTGCTCCATAATGCTGAGCATTTACCCATCGCAGCATGATTGATATTTGCAAAAGAAGATATTTTCAGTGCCTGTTTTGCATCAGTTGTGGCGACGAGGCTGAGTGTGTGTGAAGCACAGCGCGCATGCTTAGGTAGGCTGAGGATGCATGGGTCAGAGGAAAGGTCTTCTTCCTGATCTAAGGCACTTATTAAGAAACTATCCTCCAGTTCGGGCTCACCCTGATCTTCTTCACCTACCTGGATTCCATCTTCTGAATCTGTGGACACATTTGCAGCAGTGACTGCAAATTCCTTAAACGCTTTAACAAAATTAGAGCTGTTATCAGTGATGGTGCTCGTGATTTTCTGCAGGTGGATATCGTATTCATTAATGATATTCTCCATATGTTCAGCAATCTTGATGTAGTTATGTTCTCCTTTGAAGTGACAGCATGTCAATACTCCACTGTGACAGACAGGAGCAGCTTCCTCAAGTTCAAAGAAAAATGAAATAACAGTGCAATGTTTGTCTCATAAATGTTTCTATGAATTTTACATATTAATATAATCGAGATAAATTCCACCAACAAATAGGTCTGCTTTCAGCCAAAAGCTGATAACTCCGTAACTGTAAAGACATTTTCAATTTCATATTTCATAAAGAGCAAAATCTTAAAATACCCAATGAACTGTAACCCCCCAAAAACTACAGTGACGAGTTGACCAAATATCTGCAGTAAGCCATAAGTAAGAGGTGCTGTCTAGTTTATTCTTCAGTAGAGCTCTTGTCACTTTCTCTTCTTCTATAAGATTTCAGCCTAGCGTCCACCTTGAAATAATGTCAACTGAAGAATTTAGACCTGCTGTAGTGGAATGTGTGATTATTGTTAGTGAAATGAGAATATATGATATGCATATAAAATTTTATATATAAAATGTGACTATATGAATATCCTATAGGTATATAAGACTGGTACATTAATTCATAAATATATTATTAATCCTTCATATTTAGAATTACATAGTAAAATATTGACTTTCAGTATTGTTAGGAATATATACATTATCAAGATTTATTTCCTACATTTATGACAGGCGGGCATGCTAGTTTTGACATAATGATATACAGGTATTGCTACAATAACAAAATACATTGTTATAGGAATTCATCTAATAACTACATATAATCAATCAATAATTGTACTAATTATTCCTGAAAACATTTTATTCAATGATATCTTCAAGTAAATGATAGCGTGATTTAAGAATATATGTATGTAGATTCTCATGGAATTATTGCAATATATTAACCTCTGTTGTTTGTATATATCTTTCTTTATTTAACTTTGTTATATAGCCTACATAGTGACCAATGATCCCAACGCTTTAGTATTCGGTCGTTATAAGAGCTTAACCTGTACTACTAATACTATAATTGTAAACAACATTTGTAACTCAGAACTCACATTTAATTAATCTCACAAAAGCTTGTTAATAGGGGATGCACATCTTGTATGATAAAATCTGCAAATCAGCTTATCAACAACAGAATGTTTGACCTTCTTAGTATTCACTGCAAAACACTCTGGTAATGTCTTTACTTTAACACTGCTGCATGAAGCACCATCGTTTAATACTGAACATTTCTTTTTGAATCTTTTCTTTGAGCTGTCACATAGTTATCTGCTTTTTGCACCAAAGCAGGATGCTTTCTCTGTTGATAAAATTACATGATCAGATAATTGAAGGGCATTTGTTTCATGTTGCCATAATTCACGTTAAATTCAATCAGCATATACTATAAATAAAGGTGTTGCAAAAGGAAGCAGGTAGGTTCATGCATGGTAAACCTACGCTACTTAACATTATCGTTAGCTACTAGCAATTTTGCCATTTTTTTAAAAATAAGAAATAGTGAAACTTGTCAATTCAATTAAGTATCATATAATTAGCTTTAATAAATTCTTACCTTCAAATGAATGCATGGATTGGAAGTAGCATTGCTCGCTGCAGAAATTTCGCCATTGCATGATGTACATACACACTTCACTTTTTTTCCGGCGGAAGATTTCACTCTAAAAAATTTACCATCTAGTAAAGGATGACTATAATTACATGATTCTTTATCTTCGTCTTTATTATTGTCTAATCTCTCCATTTCATACTCTTTCTAAGAAGCTAAAGCTGCCATGCAGCAATTGAAATAATGCTGAGCGCTCTCACTATACAACTGAACACAACTGTGACCATCTGTTAACTGAATTTGAACTGATGCAAGCAATCTTACCTCACCGGCTCACGCAGTCAACTGTTTGTGTCATGCAAGTTGCAATAAGCTAAAACATGCATTACACATTCTTAACAGCTATATAAACCAATTATCAGTAAAGTATTTGCGAAAAGTATTTACATACATGATTTTAAATGTATTTACAAATACAATTTTAAATACATAAATATATTTAAATACAAAGTATTTAAATACTGCCCACCTCTGAATAGGCACCGTCGAGATCGGCTGAGGATGCAGTGAGAGCCGTTGGCGACTGAGGGAGGCAATCGACAACCGACTCACGCGTACAGGCGAATAATACACTGTGCTGGGCGCAGAGTGAGTGGCATTTCCCCATCATCGAAGGGTAGGGTCTCAATGGGAGACTGTGGAAAGCACGATCGCCAGGCGGAAACCGGTTTATAGGATCGAGTCCACTTTCAGTAATATACACTGGGTTGCCGTTGCATAAAACTTGCATCCAGTCAATCTTTGAACGAACAAAGGATCGATAGAAAAGCAAGATAGTAGCCCTATCAGGACTCAAGGTGCTGCACGTCAGGAAACGAATAATGTCCACGGCGTACAAAGCTGCGAATCCACCACTTCCAGGCAAAACCACGTATAGGACAAGCCGGGTCGGGGTGGAGCCGTGGTTGGTGGAAGAAATACACCACCTTAGTCTTGGCCAAGGAAAAAAGAAACCAGTGCGCTCAGCATAGCGAGATGTGTGGTTCAATGCCTGTTAGACTTGACGCTCCAGAGTTGGCATCTGGTCCGCACTAAAAGAAATAGAAGAAAGGTCGTCCACGCAGAGCACAGTGAGAGCATCTTCTGGCAGCCCTGAAGTGATAACATTGATGCTTAGAACAAAGAATGTGACACTGAGGACAATTCTCTGTGGGACGCCCTCTTCCTGCTTAATTGGGCCAGAGAGGGATTCTCCCACCATTATGCGGAATCTACATTCTCGCAAAAAATCCGATAAAGATTGGGAGGCGTTCACTCACCTCCATCGTGTGGGCAATCTCCATGCGGCATCATAGGCCTTCTCCAGATCGAAAAACACCATGTCGTAGTGCTGTCTACGAATGAAGGCCTCGCAGGCAGCATTTTCCAGTCGAAGCAGAGCATCCGATGTGGAGTGAAACTAGTGGAAAACAGGTGGCCTCTGCTGTCCAGGGAGAAAGCTAGTCTAGCATTTATCAATTTCTCCATCAACTTGCACATGCAGGAGGCTAGAGAGATTGGGCGGAAACCAGCTGGGGTAGAGTGATCTCTCCCCTGTTTTCGAAAAGTGAGCAGAGTAGCGATTCAGCAGGAGTCTGGGAGGATACCCTCTGTCCAGATTCTGTTGAACAAATCTAACAAAGGCCATGCCTCGCACACCTACGTGTTGAAGCATGGTCCGGACTAGGGGTGGTATCCGCGCACGAAGCGAGAGCGGAACGCAACTTACTCGATGTAAACCTGTCGTTGAATGGTTCTCCGCCTATGGAGGTTATGTCCAGTCAACACTCTTCAGTGACATCACGACATGTATTGAGTGCTAGTGCAGCAGCATCTCGGCAGGTGAATGCGGAGACAGCAGTCGCAAATGACTCCGCTACGGACGGGGTTCTCCTGGAGAACGGGAAGGGTGTGGGGGCTGCCAGAAATTGCCCTGGATCCTTTTGACTCGCTTCTACAACTCTACTAGAGGTTTTTCCCGTTTAATGAAGATACGTATGCCGGCCATGTTTCGAAACAAACAGGAACCTAGCTCTAGCTTGCTACTCTCGACAATTGACACACTTGGCCAATCACGATAGGGATTTATCGTGTATGGTCTAGGAGCAACTTACACAGACCGGGTAAACCCGACTTTGCATCTCTACAAGAGTCATGGCCATACCAGTGACAGTAGTAACACTTCCGCGGCAGGGCACGAATGCTTTCACGAGGCAGTGATTTTGGGTGGTGTCTCCTTCCAAGCCCCCAGGTATCTGCAAGTGAAAGTGGTTGTGTACGAGTGAGTAGAGTAGGCTATTGGAGCTGTTGCTGTCTCTGCATCATGAGCACAGGCAGCAAAAAGTCATCTCTCGCATGCTTGTCTTTGTTTCTTGCATCTGCTGTTCTGAGCATATCTGAGTGGGGATTTCCAATTTCATGGGTGGCCACAACATATCCCAGTAGCTGCAAAATCGACTGCAATCTGGCTTCTATTCACTCCTTAACCATACCAAAGGTGGTGAAACTTGATTCATGGTAGGATAGTAGGGGTTTCTACCAAACTTGGTCATAAGCCTAACCATCTCCGCAGGCATACCTGTCTTCAAGGCCAAGGTCAGCACATCAAGAGTTGATGGCCCTCCATACCCTGGGTGCCCCAAGTAATTCCCTCTTAAGGTTATTCAGGTCTGTACCTTTCGACTTCCTTTAACCTCACCACTTTCTTCACAAAATCCTCAAGAACTTTCGACCTGAGACGCCTTTGTTGGTTTTTGCTTCATAGTTTAAATAATATAGATTGTCAAGTACAAACCCACCATTCTCACAGATACCATGTCAAACACTTCAACCAACTTACAAATCCCTCTCCATCTAAGTCACTGACACCAAGCACGTCATCAGCATATACGAACATAGAACACACCCCATCAACTCGCATCCCTTTCCCTCATTCCAATTCATACTCCTCTTGGTACTCCATCTATAAAAGTATCAAAGTCCTAGCAACCTCCTACACCCTTGCATTACCTTTCACACATGTATTAAACTACTCATTCTGGCCATATTACACCTGGACACATGCCTCACTTACAACACTACTTTTCACACCCTATAAGTTTACTACCCACTTCATACATTCTTAAACCTGCATAAACACAATGAGCTCAACCTGACTTTGAAGATGCTGGAATGGGATGGATGACAAGACAATACCTTGTGGCACACAGGTGGTTTCCATGCGACACGAACGTTTGCATCAACGGTGAAGACGTCGAAGGAAACACGTTTCACAGCCTCCTCTTGCATCAATGGACCCAGCATCAGAGCCTTGGCAGAATGGCACTTCCGCCTTGGTTTTAAACGGCTCCTGGGGTTCACACGACCTCGATCAGGACTTATTTGAGAGTCATCGCCGTTCTTGATGTCGGGAAGAGGTGAGATGGCTAATAAAAAAGAATTACCTTTCAACATGGATGTGTTGAGGAACTAAGTGCAGGATCTATGCCCGGAAGAGTGAACAGGATGAGAATAATCATTCAACTAACAACCATCGCCTGTGGTGTTGTATTATGATGGTATGTATGTTCCATACCAAGATATACCATCTAATACTATTTTCACTCATCAAGTTTATTCTTTGAACTACTAGGGTTAGCCTAGTGACTGAGTAGTAGGACTTAAATGCCTAGGTACTGAATTCATTCTCAATGAGGACCCGAAAATTCACCATAGGGAGTTAGCCACATACAATAGGCACACAGCCTGACACAAGGATGCAGACAACTCTATCTACACAGCCAATCAGAACACCACTGTCACTAGCTCCCTCCATTGAGCCATGAATGGCTCACTGCTTGTTGGTTGGGGTGAAAAAATACCCTGAACTTCTGGCAAAAGGATTGGCATCTGGTCTCCTCTGGGTTGCCAATGATTATCATTCTTATCTTTATATGAATTTCATTATCTGACTGGAGGGCTTCATCCACAATCGAAAAGGAGAGGTGGCAAATTAATTAAATTACTAACTTCCTCCCTTTATTTATGAACCCATCTTTACAAACTGATGGAAACACCCTCAGTTTATGCTTTTTTGGTGGAAGGAAAGTGGAATCAATGATGCTTTGGTGCATTTGTGAACATTAACTTTCCCTAAAGCATTGATAATTCAACCATAACACCACCAAAAACTAGCCATTTGTCCTTGCTTCCATTTTAACAGAGGCAATGTTGCTCAAATGGAGGCTTTTTTTAAACTGTTGTTTCTTCCCCACTAAATCACTTCCTCTTTATACACATCATAACATAGGAGTGATTTCTCTAGCACCTGAATTGAAATTTGACCTTAATTTTTCATTAATTCATATTTTTCAGGAACTTTGTTGATTCAATCTACCCCCCTTCACCTCCAGGGCTACAACTTAGCTGAGTCAAAACAGAACTTCCAATTTCAGAAGTTAAGACACATTGGGTGTAGTTAGTGACTGGATGGAGTCTGGATTTGGTTCAGATTGCACGTTAAATTTTACATAGGTCCCCACTTGGAAATAAAAGTCATCTTAAATGAATGAGTAAGAGTCAAACTGACATTCAGTTTCACCATATAAGAACTAGTAAATTCATATCTACACCAGAGCATAATATAATTTACTCTCTCACAATATGTCATACCAATCCATATTCAACTCAACCCAGGCAGAAGCTAACATGCCATTCATATTCAATGAAGAAAGAGTTCTAGTTAAGAGATGCTTGTTTGCGGACACAATAATTCAATGAATGAATTCACAGTGGATTGATTGGCTGAGGAACTAACTTTTTTCCTACAAGGTAGATTATACAAGAGAGCAGGTTTTTAACAATCAACCTCTAACTATTTCATATATGGTTGTTCAGTTTTATTCACCCATGATGCGTTTTTTAGCAGGTAAGGATGTTCTTACCACCACAGTGAAACTACATTCTAATTTTGCTTGGTGTAACAAATAATCCCCATTCTTCCAGCTCACCTCAAACATTATAAAATCATTCTCACTGAAGTAGGCAACTAGCTAAGTGAATAGCTAACCTGAGGATTCACACAGACAGTGATAATACTTCAATGTCTTTACCTTCTAGCTTCTTTTTGGCTCTAAATTTGGCTGATGCCACTCTCCTTATGAACTTCTGTCGCTCGATCCGATTGAGGCCATCTAATTCCCTCTTTGAGTACCCTCGATCTCGGGCACAGACAGACTTCTTGAGGTGTCTTCTCACATTGCTGCCCTCATTTGAGTGATAACCACAGCGACCACATGCCAGAATGATCTCGCCATGGACCTCTTGACCCATCAACATGGGCTATAAGAGAAGGTAATACATACCTGATTAAGAACTTGAGATAGATGATCCTAATGAAACATTAGATCATCATGAGTTTTAATGTTAGTTAAATAAAAATCAGTCTGACAGCTAGCAAGCCAGAGCACCACAGATTGTTCCTAACTACAAGTATAGGACCCCTTCATGGCCAAAAGCAAAGTCATCTATTCCATGGTAGGGGAGTGTGAATATAGAGAACCCTTTGGTGGGTTCTGTAAATGGAAGAGTGATGTGAGAGTGGAGGTGAAATAAACAAGGGTGCTGTGATTGGATATGACTGTGGTCGCATATATGGCTAAAGCTTCCTGACCAGCAGGTGAGACATGGCACACCGCTTATTGGCAGCTATCTACCTATCAGCGGCACTTTAAAGGTTCACCATTTTATGGCATCAAACCCAGTTCCTGGCTACATTTTTATTTTTTATTTAGGGTTGCCCCTCTGGGACCCCATTCTCAGCAATGAAATCCAAACCTTTATCCAAGATGCAGTCCATAGCCTGGAGAGGCCAGGACCCTTTCAAAAAGATACAAATTGCAATGTATAAGCATAAAATGCACCTTAAATTCATGCACTTTCTGTTGCATGTGACATTCATCTTGCATAGCCTTGAAACACTTTAAGCAAATTCAGGGTTGACCATTTTCTGCACCTCAACATGTTTGAATACTATGGGTGAAGCAATGGCCCTAATAACCCCCTTCCAGTAATGGCAAAGATACCTTGACAAAGAGGCGATACCATCCAGCATGCATCAACATAGGAAACTTGTCCAGATCAAACACGATGAAGTGTGGGTAAATAATTTGGGGGGAGTTTTTATTGCCATTCTACATTCATTTAGAGACGTTTTATTTTTCAATGGGAATCTACATTTTTACACAGAATCCATAGGGAGGTTGGTCCTCAAATTATAGTGAAAATCAAATTTTTATTTTTTCATTGGTACTCATTGCTTATTCGTTGCTGCTATGTGAGTGAACATATGAGGTGAAATTAGAAGGAAATCGGACTTCGTTTAGGGTATGCCATGCAGTAGCAATGTTTCAACTCTATTCTGGTTAGACAATTCTCTCAGTTGCCGAAGCATGATGTGTCATGACGCCCTTCTTCTAAAAGAAAACAGATTCTGGTGTATGCTGTTGGTTCAACTCTGGAGAAAATCCCAGAAAGCCGCCTTCTAACAAGCCGTGAGGTAATTCAGATTTCTTGGGACACAATGGGAGAGGGCCTTTGTCAGTCTAGTTCTGATTCTATGAGGTTATGTCTACTTTGTTTTCTCACTATAATTTATTTAAGTTTGCTTATTTCCTGCATTATTATGCTAGTAACATACTACTCCTGCATTGCATAAACTGTCTCATCCTGTTTCTTGACTGGGCATCGTTGCTGGATGAAATAACTAAGTAATTAATTATAATTTTTGTCGTGTGTCTCTGCTGATGGCCATTTGCCCACTTTGTTGTTTTTCTGAATTGTGCCCAAAGAGTAGCAAGCTCAATAGCTCATTAGTGGGCTTTTGATACATATGCGCTATGATGCAAAAATGTTGTATGATGTGTGCTCTGTTTGTAAAATAAATATGCTGTTTGTATCAAAATAAAGTTGAATTTGACCACTTTCAAGCGCCACTTGTGGTACTTGACGCCTCAAATGATCCCTCTGTCCCTCTTCAGCAAGAATGTTGACCCCAGCGAAAAGTCGAACATCGTCCGTGTGATGGAAGCGGACGGGGGGTATCGTCAGGAACACAAAGCGGCTTAACATCGAGGAAAAACTAATTCCCCAATCCCTCAGCGAGGTAGCCAATGCAACCAGCACCCGCCTCTTCGACATGGTCGGACTAGATAAAACTTTCCTTGGAAAGGACCCAGTCTCCTGGAAAGAGGATAAATCGTTCCAGTCTGGTCTGCGTACCCTCCAGGGAATGAACCCCCTCAACAACGTGAAGCTGATTGAGGACTACAATGCTTCCATCACCAAAAACGAAGACCAAAAGCAGTTCCTCGTTCAGCAGATCTCTGAACATAGCCGAAACTTCCCCAATCCCAAAAAGGGTACTGTTGTCATGAAGAAGTGAAGGGTGATTTTCCTGTCTCACATGTGAGAATGCACTCCTGTTTCGATTGAATAAATGTAGAACGTTCATTTTTTCTTTCATTTCAGATATTTTTAGCAAGAAACAAGTGTCATAAGTGTACTTTCAGTTCGTTTTTGGAACTTTAGTCATGTGTGGTTGGTAACATACAGAGGGCTGAACATTTCCTGTCCCATGCCATACCCTAAATAGTGTTCGATCACAGAGAAATTTTAGCTGGAGGACTTTTTCCAGAAGTGGCATCTGAGCACCAATCCCATCATCACCTTTGAATTTCGGGAACACCCTAGGGTATCTAAAATGTATGGCAGCAACCATGAGGCTACCCTGAATTGGTCCTCCATTTGGCAACTAGCTACACCCAATGTAGTTTAACTTCCCTCAATTCGGAAGCTGTGTTTATACTTGGCAACCATACTCCCGACGAGTGTCAGGAAACACATTGGGAACTGGTGCACTGACTAACAGGAATCCACTATTCTGCGGAAAGACCCTGAGGGGTCTGATGCTCTAAGCTCCATACATTGTATCTGCTCCCAATCTTTGTTTGATAACATAGGTATAATTACTTAGTTTTATTCTTAGGGAAGGGTCTTTGATTAAGTGTAGGGTGGGGCTGTGGTGGCAGGCTCTCACCACTACAGGGCCAGCCAGCTCAGCACTAAAGAGGGATCCACTTGAGGGTGGCCACCAAAGAGGAAGGGTAGGTTAAGAATAAACCCCTTTACCAAAATATATATATTTGCTGAGTGGAACACATCTGCATCAATCAGCAGTCAAGCCCTCTCCTATTAAAATAAAAAATATATAGAGGGCACAGCAGGAATTTTTTTGCCATCACAAACTCTGAATTCCCACACATGCGTGTTGTCTGGCATTGGTTCTTTTTTCTTCCTATGATAGAAGATCCAGTTGTGCATCATCTGTGACGGAAGCAATACCATGGCTGAATTCAATCCTCCAAAACCTTGGAAAAGGCAAGTTGTGCTGCATGGTATTCACACCTGGAACTCCAATGAAAAGATCTCCGAATGTTTTACTATCAATCTGAAGATGGTGCGGAGGATCACAAAAGAGTTGGATGAGTGAGGCTGTGACTAGGAGGGTACAGTCGAATGAAAACCTCACTCTAGCATTCTGATACAAAAAGTACCCTGAATTTGTTGCATAGATCCAAACCAACATTGACAACAATCCTAGTAAGTCAATGAGGTCCATAGCCATGGACAAGGGAGTGTCAGTCTCTCTCAATGGTCAGTTAATGCATGAGAACATCAGCTACTGCTCATACAAAATAAGAAAGGGCCAACTTCTGCTGTATAAGATGGACATGCAGAAGGAATGTGCTGCGAAGATTGTGAATAAACTGAAATATACTCTCAGGATTTGGTTTTTCTCAGGAAAGGAGAATTTCTGCCAGAACCAAGTGGCGAGCTTTCAAAACAATCACTGGCTTGGTGTGTGTCCTTTATTTATTTTTTTAAAAAATTTTTTTAAAGGGGTTATCTGGCGACTGCCCACTTGGGCATAAGTCGCCGCAAACAAACAGCCTAGTTTTAGACTACTTTAAAATAAATATTTGAACAGAAACAACAATAAAAAAGAGATAATCAGGAAGCACGCTCCGGCGTCGGGGGGAAGTGTGTCCTGCCAAGATGTACTGACAGTTACAAAGACCAAATTCCCAGTCCACATCATGGTGTTTGCGATGGTCAATAGTGAGGGTGACATCAAGTATCTGGAGGAATTGGTGTTGCCACTGTGTGCTGCACAAGCAGAAAGAACCAGTTTTGGCTGTCAGACAATTTCTTTGACCACATCACTCCTAACATCTGCCCTCCCAACTCCCCAGACTGCAACCCCCTGGACTATTGTGTGGATTATGGTTGAAAGAGGGCAGCAGGAACCTTCTAGGTGGTGCTTAGGTCCAGAATCACTACAGTTTTCACCCAGCTAAACAAGGGGGGTACACCTTCCACCTAATAAGGACAAACCCCTGGTGTCTTCAAGCTCACCAGTGATTGTTATTCTAATCTTTATGTGTATTTCATTAGCTGGTCAGAGAGATTTCATTCAAGATACAAAGGACAAATTATGCTACCTACCTACCATGTGATCATGGAACTTTAGTGGTAAAAGTGTAGGTACTACGATTTCCCCCCCCCTTGCATCTTGGGGACATTGTTTTACAGTTTGTTACATAAAAATGATTTAAAAGACCAGTAGCAGAGGTGAATGTTTCATCCCAGATCATATATGCATTAACCTGGCAAAAAGTTCCAACCTAATTGCCCCAAACTCAAACATACTAGCACTGCATTGGCTTGACTAACACAGACACAAGCAACTGCTACCTCCAGGTACCAGGACATATTGCAGTGGTGGATCTCCTGTAGAACCCTGTCCAATAGACAGCTTCTTGGGGCCATAGGGCAGGGCAAAGGTAGGGTAGGGTGATAACTTATCAAAAAAACTAGGAAAGTTGATATAAGATTCAATGACTAAATCTATAACTCTGAGTCTGGTTAAATAAAACCAAACTTGTAGTCTAATGTTATTTAAAGGTTTACAAAAATATTTACATTTCCAAAGAAGGATAGGAGAATCCATTTTTCCATCTTAGAACAATTTGATGGTCTTACCTCCAGCAGTTTTCTCTATTCATTAACATCTTTCAACCTTTTTTCATCTAAGGAAGAGAGCTAATCTAATCTAGTCTATAAGGTTGCAATATATCTTACTTCCTATTTACCTTACGGCCTCCTTTCTTCCGCAAAACTTTATTGGTAACTTCTCTGTCCCTAGTGTAGATCTTCAGTAAAAATGGTTCCTCTTCCTTAATTGCATACACTTTATGCATTTTTATAAATTCTTCACTAAACCATTCTTGAATCTGAAAAAAAAAATCAAAATTAGAATTTCAACCTTAAATGGTCATTAAACCCTCAGAGATACATTTAAGAATTCTCTCTAAAAAAATCAATTTAAAGGGTTAACTATCAGGTAAGAAGGTTGGTTTTAGCTGGACATCCTGCTTTTTGGCATACCTATTTTTACTATTTTAAATACATTTTAAATGAGAAAAGTTATTATACTGACCAGCCAAAAATTTTATGATTATTTACCACAGAACTTGTAAAAAATAACTGTGAAAAGTGTTATAAGTTTTTTTAAAATTGGTAGTCTTTTCTGGTAACTGCAAGCAAAGTAATAAAACCTGAAATTATGAGTAAGCCTATTTTTAGGTTAGTTCAAAAGACAAACAATACAGCAGACAAACTAGAGTCGGTTCCATAAAACACACAGTTATTGGGAGTACATGCCATCAACAATTCTTCTGGCAGAGTTCAGGCTGAGGCTTCAATGGAAACTTATGGATAATGGTACTGCTCTTGTTTTGACACTACATCAGGTAACAGTGGAGTTCAGAGAAGAGTTGTCAAACTGTTAGAGAAAATGCTAAACAAAAAGGTGTTTTATCTAGCCTGTCAACATCACATCCTGGAAATGGTAGGTAAGAGAAGTTTGGAAAGGTGAAGGGGGCAGTTAACCCCTGGTTTGAGAATATGAAGGATGTTTGGACAGACTTGTCCAAGAAAACCAGACATTCTTTTTTTTTAGGACCCATCTGGCCACTGCCTACAAGGGCATAAGTGTCTGTAATTAATTACAAGCCTAATATTAGGTGGCAGAGCGTGCAGATTATGTCTCAAGTCATTACGACCATTTCTGTATGGAGTACGGCTTGTAGTGAGAACAGATCACCAGCCACTCGTGTATTTTCAGTGTATGAGGTTAGTTGATAGTAGGCTTGCAAGGACAATGGAAGATTTGACTGATTTTGATTTTGTGGTTGAGTATTTGCCAGGTGAAAGGAATGTGATTGCTGATTTGATGTCACATTTGCCATGTAGTTTGAATGAGAGCGAGACTGTAAGCATAAATCCTGAGTA